>JAMPIV010020486.1:0-195952 GCA_024509875.1 Oreohelix idahoensis | reverse complement strand
AAAACAAGATGTCAAAGTCGAGTCTTCATCATGCAATGACCAGGCAACTTCGGTAAAAACAAGACCAAGGCAGAACGTGAATCTGCAGAGGCACTACAGAGAGGATCATTAAGATTATTCAGATGTCTAAGGTGAGGCCTCGCTCAGGCCCTACTCGATGATAAAGTGATCGGTATCCTCGAGGCAATAACTAGAGTTACTAGACACGAAAAAGGAGTTATAATAGCTATAAATAGCACGAGAAGACAAACAAACTGATGATGGTCGAACTAGAGTCCGGACACAAAGAAGTCCAGCTGCCCCATCAGATTAAAGTTACTGTGGAGATCTACAAGAAAACCAAAAAGATAGTTGTAAGATGGGTCGACAACAATCGGTCTACACAAGAAGTCCACAGCCGCCTGCAAACAGAAAACAAGAATGTCAAAATAACACAGGTTGAAAGACTGGAGACAAGAAGGACACAAACCTAGTTATCCTAACTATTGAAGGGACTTCAAGACCAAGTCAACTAAACCTAGACGGTAGATGTCGAAAAACAGAGGCGTACATCCCTCATTTTATGCAGTGCTCAAATTGCCAGCAATTTTCGCACACTAAGAAAACCTGCAAGAGAGAGACAGTTTGTCGGTACTGTTCGGGAAGTCACTCTTACAATGAATGTCCTCACGCGAAAAAGGATACCAACTATAAAGTGCGCAACTCCAACAGAACCTGCGCAAACTGTCTCGGGAACCAGGGAGCAAGATACCGTGGCTGTCCGATCTTCTATGAGACAAAGGCTATATTGAAGGAATTGTCGTGTGGTGAGTACTGGGGCAACTACAACAGTAGTTTTTGCCAGGAATAGTCTATGAGATATTAGATATAAGGTCTCTAGAAATTGGCTCGTTAAGAAAGAATAAAGACCTATTCGAGATAGGGACAAGAAGACAGGAATGCGAATGCTTTCCACTAGACAGTGTTTTCTAATTAATTATGGAAAGAGTTCTGTTCCCCACGACCTTAGCTTCTGCCCTTAGATCCCGTAAAGAAAAAGCCCTCAACCTCATCTGAGTAGAGAAAGGTTCCTATAGGTGAATATGTAACACCGACAGCACGAGTGATACATTAACAAACTCTTGATAATGATCAACCGATCGTTGGGTTTATTAATGAAATATCCACACATATAGGGTTAGTAATGGTTAGAACGTGATGATGGTGAAAGACGATTCACACAAAACACACAGATGAGATTATAAAATTACAGTTAATTAAGTAATAGTTAATTAAGAATGAACTGGTGTAAAGTGAAATGATGATGTGATATGAAACGTGTTACCAAAATGGTGAGTACTCTACACAGTCCATGTGTCTCTAAATGCTTCTCCTAGATATGAGGATTCACATGTATGCATAAAATGTCCCAAGTTGTTATACGTTATGTCGAGTGGGGTATCTCTAAGCTGAGGACGTTCTGATGAATACTGTTGTCGTACGGAGAACGCTGACGAGATATCTATGTATATTCCTTCACTGTTTGAGTATATCTCTGTAGTGTGGATCAACGGTTAATGGTTGTCATATGAACAAAAAGTCTGTTGTCTAATCTCCCGACGGTACTGGTCAGACTGGATATCTTCACGAAATGTTAGTGATATGTAGACTCATAATCTTGCGTATGTAGTCGTGATTCATATACTTTCGAGTCTGCTTCATAAAATGCGCTTAAGAGTGTGTTGCACGTGGTATAAATATGCGATTCCTCTTTTGAGCTCTTTTGCTTGACTTCAGATAATAATGATCTTTCTAGTGATTTGAATTTATGATGACTCTGTATTGAACTTGTGATAACGATGTATTGAACTTGTGAGCAAGCAGTATATGGTGACGAAAAATGCTGCGTCCACCTTATGACTTGTGGGTGAGACAATATTCCTTTTTAATTGAGGAATGAAAGATGTCCTATGGCGAATTCTGCTAGCCAAATGTCCGTTTTTAATAACTTATTTCTGGTTAGACGTCAGACACGTTGCGTGTAGACTCAGACTTCTGATGAACTGAAGACACACAAAAGTCTTCGTAAGTTTTCACATTTAACATCACTGGTTGACTTGCATTTAAACTACTGCTCATTATTCATCTCTCTCTCTCTCTGAGTTCAATTCTAATGATGTTAAATATCTTGTGCATGAGAGTGTGTGCGCATGGGAGACTGTGATGATGATAAAGGTGAAATATGAACTATTAATTACCTCCTATCATCTTCTAGGAAAATCTTCTGATTTTATTAATCAGTTATGCCAAGAATTATTTGAAACTTTATCTTTCGCACATTTTAGCTGTGAGGTTAAAAATAAACAAAAATAAGAAAATGTATTAATAAGTATAAGATCTACTAACCTTCTTTTCCCTTCGCAAAATCCTTTAAGAACACAATTAATCACAGAACTGAATTATCATCCTGTAACTGTCTTTTTTTTCTTGTTGAGGTGATCACTGGCCCAAGACAGTATACATGTTGTTAGATGTGTAGTGCGAGCGTATGATGAATTGAGTGTGGGTGCGAATGAAAGCGCGAATGTGTTTAGGCTCGTATAGATGTAGATCCTGCAACCCATACTCTCACATGCAGTAATCAAGGATGCTTTGACACTGCAGGCATGTTTCAAGACATTTATTGACGGGAACACACATAGTATCAACAGGAACAGTCAGTGTAACAAGGTCATGCTGACCTGACATCGATAGGTATACATTTGGCATTCAAAAAGGTAAACATCAGAATAGACGTGCATGGTCAATAGCAAAGTTCTTCAATAATGACAGTTCGTAGCGTCGCCCTTGGCGTCTCTGACTAAACGCGTCAGATGCCTTAGTTACTTGACACACAGGTGCAACTTGGCACTCCCCGCCAATTGCACATATCAGGCTGTAGTATAATAGCCGAAAGCACAGGCCTCGTCCTGACGTCGGCCGTGTACTTCTGTTAAATAGGTTATCATCAACCCTGCAGTAATACTTATTGTAGATAGAAGTTCCGCCAATCTGCGGCTCCCACAATATATCTTCGTCACTGGATTTCTGGACAATATAAGACTAACAGTCTTGGATGGCTACCTCGAGCACAAATATATAAGTTCTGAAATGGCGGATCAGTGAGCTGCTGTTCACCCTAGGTAATCCTTTACATGTTCTGCCACCGAAAAGCGTAATAATGCATAAAGGTCGGTATTACCTGGTAAATGAATCCTCAGAACATCACAAGGAATTCTGTCGTCATCCCGACGCACAGAGATTCACTGGGGAAAACTGCCATAGCAGTTACTTCGAAGATTCTCCCCGAAAAACAATGGACTCTTGGTCCCTTCAGAAAAACAGGACCTCCCGGCTTCCCGGAAGTATATCTCACTCCCGCTTAAAAAACCTTCCCATAGGCCTACGCCGAACTGTCAACCTCTGACCCTAAAGGTCAAACACAATGAATGAATAAACAAGGGAAGACAACCCCTAATCAACCTGACATCGCAGGTAAAGACACAATTATACTTATGATACAAACATAAGCAAATAACTTGACAGATGACTCCGTCGAAAATGACAGCAACATTACTACCACCCCCCTGTAAAAAAAAAAAATGCAATTTTTTTTTTTAATATGTTCATGAGCAAGATAGCACCAGTATCACTTCTGTGCTCATGCAAACAATGAACCTAATATCAGGTACAATAGAAGAGGGTACAAATCATCTCCCAACATAGGAGAAAATATTTCCTTTAAGCCAAACAAACTAAGGGATACCATTCAAGAAACCTAAGTTGCTGGCAATACCAATCATATATCAAACATTACTAAATAATATAATCATAGCAATATACAAATGTCAATGCTATTTTAGCAACATATCACTGATGGATGGACAAAATGAAATTTGTTAAATTATCTAAACATCATCCAAATACATTTGTATTACAACATATTATGATATTAAGGACAGACCTAAGTCTGAAAATATATCAGGAAAAACTAGGACACAAGATTTAACTGGAATCATGTGGGCATCTAGACAATATGTCCGCCATCACATTATCCGAACCACGGATAGCTCGCACCGTGAAATGGAAAGGCTGAAGAGCAATAGCATAACGAGTAGATCTCGAGCTCTTCAAATCCTTACTTTGCATAGCCGTAAGAGCTTTTTGGTCGGTTTCCATAAAGAAATGCGCGCCCAGAAGGAACCTTTGTAGCTTAAGAATGGACCAAACCATAGCCAACAATTCACGGTCCAAAACCGAGTAATTCCTTTCTGCCGCATTCAGCTTCCTAGAAATATACATTACAGGATGCAGAGTTCCTGAATATTCCTGCATTAGTGCCGCTCCAATGCCAGTGGAAGAGGCATCACTACGAAGGACAAAAGTCTTATCAATCGTCGGTAGTCTTAAGATAGGATGAGATGAGAACAAATTCTTAACCTGATCCAATGAAGATTGGCATTCTTGGGACCAACGCACCATATTAGGAGAACCTTTTTTCAATAACGTTGAAAGTGGTGCCATAATGGAGGACAGATTCTCAATGAATCTTCCATAGAATTGTATCAATCCCAAGAGACTACGCACTTGCTTTTTTGTCTTCGGAACCGAGATATTTAATATCTTTGAAATGTTTTGGTCCTCTGTCTTCAACAGACCATGACCAACTCGATGACCTAGGAAGGAAATTTCACTAAACCCAACAAAAGCTTTAGAGGGTTTAGCAGTCAAACTATGCTCACGTAGAGTAGATAGCAATTCCTTCAGACCCACATAGTGTTCTTCCCAAGTATCGCTGAAAAGACAGATGTCGTCTAAATATGCAATGACATCTGCACGATCTGATAGAATTCGTCGCATCATGCGCACGAAAGTCGCTGGGGCGTTCATAAGCCCGAAAGGCATAAAATTCCATTGAAACAGACCCCTAGGTGTCGAAAAAGCAGTGAGAGGTTTGGCGTGTTCCGTCAGTGGGACTTGCCAATAACCTTTCGACAAGTCTAGTTTAGTAAAGAATT
Source organism: Oreohelix idahoensis (assembly GCA_024509875.1). Lineage (NCBI taxonomy): Eukaryota > Metazoa > Mollusca > Gastropoda > Stylommatophora > Oreohelicidae > Oreohelix > Oreohelix idahoensis. The sequence continues at coordinate 190,916 of JAMPIV010020486.1, read as the reverse complement.
TAGCTTTAGAAAGTCTAATAAGTAGATCATCTAATAACGGCATAGGTTCAGCATCGAACTTCGTAACTTGATTTAATTTGCGATAATCAACGCAAAGACGTATGTTATTGTCTTTCTTTCGAACAATAACTATCGACGAAGAATAAGCTGAAGTGGATGGTTCAATTATTTGTAGTTGAATCATTTCATCCAATTCTTTCTCGACTTGTGCTTGAAAATGAATAGGTATTGGGTATGGTCTTACTCTGATCGGATTACGATCAGTAAGTATGATGTCATGTTCTATGACATCTGTGTGTCCAGGAATGTCGGTAAGGACATCCTGATATGATTGTAACGTAGAGGATACTTGACGCTGTTCCTCAAAAGACAAGTTGGAAGAGACTGTAACGTCTCTCCACGATTCCGTTGAAGTAAGTGGAATCGCAGGAAGAGGTAAGTTCACGTCAGAAAAAATAGTTTCCTCATCCTGTATAACGGACAGGGATGAGATGTGACCATGTTGAACTGGAGAGTCGTCCGTCGCCTGGAAAATAGGCTGTAAATAGTCTGGACGTTCAATAAACTCTGTTAGCATATTTATATGGAAGGTTTTATGCCTTCCATCCACATCGACAATATAGTCGACATCAGAAATTTTCGAGACTATAGTGTATGGACCCTTCCAAGAAATGAGAAGTCTATTCTCTCTTGAGGGCAGTAAGACATATGCTTTGTCTCCAGGACAAAGTTGACGTAGGCGTCTTTTCTTATTAGCAAATCGCCTAGCTTTTTCTTTCGCAAATTCGGAAGATGAAGTTGCTAACCTGCACGATTCGATAATCTTTTCTCTAAGAGCTATAACATATTCATATGACGATTGTGTATCATCGTCAATATTATCGGAAGTTATCAAATCGTGTAACAAGGACATTGGCCCGCGCGGTTGCGCGCCAAAGACAAGTTCGAAAGGAGAAAACCCTGTATGCTCGTTGGGAACCTCTCTATAGGCAAAGAGGACTGCAGGTAAAACCCTGTCCCAATCTTCAGGATGATCCTCCGTTATCTTGCCAAGTAAGTTCTTTAGTGTCCTGTTAAGACGTTCTACCAATCCATTGGACATTGGATGATAAATACTACTGAGAGACCTTTTAATGTCTAGCGTAGCCATTACCTGAGACATAACGTCCGAAATTAACTGAGTGCCGTGATCCGACAGTATTTCTCCGGGGAATCCCAGACGAGAAAATACGAGCCAAAGAGCATCAGCGATATCGACAGTTGATATGCTCTTCAGAGGAATAGCCTCTGGCCAACGCGTGCACATGTCCACGCAAGTGAGGATAAATTGGTGTCCTCTGGCTGACTTAATTTTGAACGGACCAATGATGTCTATAGCCATTTTCTGAAACGGCCGAATCGGAATATCTGCAGCCTGAATAGGAGCAGCATGTCTCGGACCCCTAGACTTGACCTCTTGACAAATTTTGCAAGATCGGCAATAAATTCGGATGTCTTTATTCACGAATGGCCAAAAGAATGACGCAAGGACTCTAGTTTTAGTTCTGGAAAAACCCATGTGTCCAGCACACTGAGAATCGTGTGCATGCCGAAGAATTAAGGCTCTCATACACTTAGGCACAAGAATTTGCGAATGCATAGACTTGTCCGAGTGTTGTACCATTCGTACCAATATACCATTCTTCATAGTAATATACGATTTGTGATTCGTATTTTGATTGGGATCCCCTTTCTTTGCAAGAAGGAAGTATTTCTTCAAAGAAGGATCCTCTTCTTGACGTTTAACAAACGAGTCATGGGAAATCACCAAGTGCTCGTCTTGGCTATCAACTTCATTACTATTATCAGATGAAGTTGGGGGATTAAGAGCTTGAGCTCTTGTCACCACTGCATTGACCGTTTGAATGTTTTTTTCTTCCCAACTAGAAATTTGTTGCGGGGTGCATTCCTTAACCCCATGAATACGACCGATTATAAGATCCGCAATAGGATTAGGAAGAAGACATGCATGGACATCTCCTGTGAAGAAAGGAGTGTCAATCCTAATAATAGCAGTAGGATAGCTTTCCATAGTACCACCAAATGTAACACATTTGATTGTTTTTCCAGTGGCACAGCAAGGATCTATCAGAGACTCCTTAACCCCGACGGTAGTACATCCCGAATCGAAAAGTACTGAGACTAGCCTATCATTTATTAGACCTTTATGTAAGATGAGAGATCCTCTCCCATCATGCGCAACTGTAGCAGGTAGAGCAGGAAGAGGGTGACCACAACTTAGCGTAGATACAGTTGATGAGTCAAACAATGTTAAGCATTGGGGGCATTCAGTTGCTCTCCCAAAATCGAAAGCACAACCAGTGATAGCCCTAGAGTTACCACTATCATTTACTGTATTACAGGCTCCATCAAACTCTTGTTGCGCAGAGTTTGCCTGTTGGTAAGGTCTTTTCTTGTTAAACCTAGGTCTACCTCGATTATCATTTCCCCTGTAATTATTTCGACTATCATTTCCCCTGTAATTGTTATCATATTGCCTATTGTAATCATCATTCCGGTTTGAATCCCGGTTTCTAAATTCACCATCGTCATAATCTTGACGTCGAGAATGATTACCTCGAAAATTTGAATAGTTATTATTTGGATAGCCTTTGCGAAAGTGTCTCAAATTATTACCACTAAAATTACGAGAACTACCATCTTGTCTCCACTGCATAGACGAAGAACCATCATGTGTTGGATTACTCCGCTTCTGAGTGTAATTTTGATTACTTCCCCTATTCCAATTTTGTTGAGCACCCTGAAATTTTTTTTTGAAATTAGGGCCATATGGTGTTGCCGAAGCAGCTGGCAACCCTTCTTTCACTTTAGAATTGCTAACTGTAGCATGGGGATGTGCTGTGGCATACTGACAACAGTATTCCTCCATTTCTTTTAAGTTTTTAGGCTTACGCTCATGAAGGAATGCAAGAAAAGAATCATTAACAGATGACAAAACCTTATCTCGCAATAATAAGTCCATTAGACCTTCATATGTTTTCTCAATCTGAGACAACTCAACCCATCGTGTAAATGTACGACGTATCTTTGTAACAAAATCAGAGAAATCTACTCCATTTTCTGGCAACATTGTCCTAAAACGAAGACGATAGTCTTCTTGTTTTAGTTGATATTTTTTTAGTAATGCTGCCCTGACAACATCATAATTAGTCCTCTCATGTTCGTCTATTGTCATAAGAGTAGTCACTGTGTCACCTGTAAAAAATGGCATCAGTTGTTCAACATATTTTTCCTTTTTTATGTTATGCGTATCGCACAAAAATTGGAATCTATCTAGATAATCTGCTACGTCATCCTTTAAAGGATTGAAATGAGGCAATTTAATCCTACTAACAAACTCCCTTGTCGTACTCGAAGTTGTTTGCTGAGCACCCGTACTCGCCAATTTCAATTTCTCTAACTCCAAAGTTGCGAGTTTTTCATCAAGTTCCATCTTCTGTTTTCTTTCCTCATGTTCCATTTTTCTAATTTCAGCCTCAGCTTGAGCTTTCCTCTCCTCTGCAGCAGCTTCTTTGTCTAATCTCTTCTGTTCCGCAGCAGCTTCTTTGTCTAATCTCTTTTGTTCAGCTTCTTTGTCTAATCTCTTTTGTTCAGCTTCTTTGTCTAATCTCTTTTGTTCAGCTTCTTTGTCTAATCTCTTTTGTTCAGCTTCAAATCTCCTTTCCTCCACCTGCATCTGCAATTTCTTTTGTTCAGCAGCAATATTAGCTTCTCTTTCTAATCTTTTCTCTTCAGCCTGAGCTTTTTTCTCTTCTGCAGCTAATGCTTTGTCATACTGAGCAACAGCCCATTGTTCTAACTGTTGACCAGTCTTATCAAGGGCTCTCCCTTGTGTAATAAAGTAGTCCAATGTAGACATCTTGTCTACTGAGATCAGAAACCTGAAAAAAAATTAAATAAATTACCTTATCCCACTTCAATGGGAGACAAGTCTGAAATGCTAGACTTGTATACTCACTTCACTTTATTTTACTGTCTTAGTCTTAGACAAAGACTTTGTATGTTCCTCTTGTTTATAATGTACCCAAAAAATCACTTGAGTACCTGTGGAAAAAAAATTCCCTTATATCCCACTCACTATGGGCACAAGTCTTTTTTATAAAGAACTTGAATATGTATTTCACCTTGTCTCAATCTTTGTAGATAACAAGTCTTTTATCAAAGAACTTGTATAAATATCTTATATAATATTATTTAACAAACTCTATATGAAGAGTCTACCTTATCAATAATATCAAAACATGACCAAGTATGTGTATGTAGACTGTGCATGACAGTAATGTAGTACAACCAAAAAAAAAATACAAAGACAAAAATACAAAACAATACAAATGGCAACACTGTTTTAACCAAAAATGTGTAGAGAAATACACAAGAAAGGAGAGACCTACAGAATACAAACAAAACAAATCGACAATCAAAACTGAAAAACAGACAAAATATTACAAAAACAACGTTAAGTACAATTACATCACAGCTAACATCAATAGCGACCAATTGTCACTAGCAAATTTCCAAATTAAGAAAATTTGCACCTACAGAACGCTTACAGTAAGCCTCGATCAAGTGGCATATTTACCGTAAGACCCACCAACCGAAAAACCCGCAGAAAAATACACAAAAACAGTAGAAGTAACATAAACATATAGCAATCAATTTCAATGTGTTGCAGAACAAGTTCAGTCACAGCTGAAACTAAAATAAATTCCTTGCTCCTTGCGAACACAGAAACGAAATGTCAAACGCGCACTGAACGTCAAATCCACTGTAACATAAAGTGGTATTCACGAACCAAAGTTACTATGACCTTCTCAAATTAGGGCTTGCACATTGAATGTTTACAATTTCCACGTACTGTTTACAGACACTTGACCTCCAACAATGTAGCTTGAATGCTCTGACCTAGAAAAGTCTGTTGTTGAATGAAACGTGTAACAACCAGCAGTACTGTTTACAATAGGAACCCGCCTTCTATGCAGTTATGGTCCACGTAGCAAATGCCTAGTAGTTAACTTCAGTACATGTCTTGTTATGCTTTATGTAGCATTATAATATAAATGCTCGTACTGTTTATTTGGGTCAACCGTTGATGACCTATATCTGTCCTGTTGTAGCCAAAACTTGCAAGTGTAGAATTAGCGCTGTGTGTTACGGCTGTCCCGTGTGTAGCTTAGACCCACAGATCAGAAGTGTAATGTGTACTTGTCCTTCTTGTAACTTTCTCGACAAAACTGGAGACATCATACATGTAACAGCCAACCAGGAATGTAAATTTCTGGATCCATAAATGTCAACAATAATGTCAAATGCTCGCTCTGTTCTTTTTAAACCCACAGATCTGGTCCATCAGAAATGTAAGTTTCTAGGCCACATTGGCGACAAGAAATGTATCATAAGAGCCCACGTAACTGGTCCACCAGAAATGTAACTGTCTTTTTTTTCTTGTTGAGGTGATCACTGGCCCAAGACAGTATACATGTTGTTAGATGTGTAGTGCGAGCGTATGATGAATTGAGTGTGGGTGCGAATGAAGACGCGAATGTGTTTAGGCTCGTATAGATGTAGATCCTGCAACCCATACTCTCACATGCAGTAATCAAGGATGCTTTGACACTGCAGGCATGTTTCAAGACATTTATTGACGGGAACACACATAGTATCAACAGGAACAGTCAGTGTAACAAGGTCATGCTGACCTGACATCGATAGGTATACATTTGGCATTCAAAAAGGTAAACATCAGAATAGACGTGCATGGTCAATAGCAAAGTTCTTCAATAATGACAGTTCGTAGCGTCGCCCTTGGCGTCTCTGACTAAACGCGTCAGATGCCTTAGTTACTATGACACACAGGTGCAACTTGGCACTCCCCGCCAATTGCACATATCAGGCTGTAGTATAATAGCCGAAAGCACAGGCCTCGTCCTGACGTCGGCCGTGTACTTCTGTTAAATAGGTTATCATCAACCCTGCAGTAATACTTATTGTAGATAGAAGTTCCGCCAATCTGCGGCTCCCACAATATATCTTCGTCACTGGATTTCTGGACAATATAAGACTAACAGTCTTGGATGGCTACCTCGAGCACAAATATATAAGTTCTGAAATGGCGGATCAGTGAGCTGCTGTTCACCCTAGGTAATCCTTTACATGTTCTGCCACCGAAAAGCGTAATAATGCATAAAGGTCGGTATTACCTGGCAAATGAATCCTCAGAACATCACAAGGAATTCTGTCGTCATCCCGACGCACAGAGATTCACTGGGGAAAACTGCCATAGCAGTTACTTCGAAGATTCTCCCCGAAAAACAATGGACTCTTGGTCCCTTCAGAAAAACAGGACCTCCCGGCTTCCCGGAAGTATATCTCACTACCGCTTAAAAAACCTTCCCATAGGCCTACGCCGAACTGTCAACCTCTGACCCTAAAGGTCAAACACAATGAATGAATAAACAAGGGAAGACAACCCCTAATCAACCTGACATCGCAGGTAAAGACACAATTATTCTTATGATACAAACATAAGCAAATAACTTGACAGATGACTCCGTCGAAAATGACAGCAACACATCCACTCTGAATAAACACGTGTATTAGGCTATGCGTTTTTGGGTTTAATCTCTTCCTCACAAGGTAAAAACTGGACTGCTCCACTCTAGTAGATTATGCGGTATTATATATTTCTGGAAGTCACCTGGCCAAGCTGGGCGTCCAATGTGGTAAACCAACGCTTGTCTGAACCGCGGCCGACCTAAGATAACACCCTTACAGCATGAGACGTTTTCCCCTGGCCAATCTGATCGTCCAATGTGGTGTCACAGAAATTACAGCGTGCCCAGATGTTTGATTCGGATAACCAGATGTGTCTCCACCAGATTTATCACGATGCAATGTAGGCTTCAAACGATAATGTCGGGCATGGCGACTCCATCAAAGGACTTTTATTTCCCCCGATGAAAGAACAAATGTGGTTCTCTAGATACCGGTCGCGAGTAATCACAACGATGAAATAGCAAATGTGGATCGCAAATATGAGATGAAAGAGCAAATGTCGGAGAAAATACAGTACGAAAGATGTAGGAAAAGATAGAGCAATAAGGCCTTTGCGCTCGTTTATCACAATAGCCCCTCCTCAAGTGTGATGTCAATCGTATTCAGGAGAGCTTAGCCTTCTTGCTTGGGATTCTTTAATCCTTTTCCTCATCTTCGTTTTTCTCTCCGGTTTCCACCCTTTCCTCTACTTGTCTGTGCTCTCCGTCCTGCCTCATAGGATGACGGCTTAAAAAATCCGCTCCTACGTTATGTTTTCCTTGGATATAGTCCACTTGGAACGTGTAGGGTTGTAGAACAAGCGACCACCTCATCAGTCTAGCATTCAAATTCTTTGAATTGGCGAGGAAGGTCAGAGGTTGGTGATCACTCTGGATTGTAAATTTCCTTCCGTACAGGTATGCTTGAAATCTTTGTATTCCCCAGACGAGGGACAAACATTCCTTTTCGATTGTGGAATAGTTTTGTTCTGCTCGGTTTACCTTCCGACTCGCATATGCGACCGGAAATAGATTTGGTGGGCTTCTGTCATCTGGCTGTAGTAATGTAGCCCCGATTCCAATGTTACTGGCATCTGTGCGCAAGATGAATTTTCTAGTTAAATCCGGAAGCCGTAAAATAGGTTTTGTGGTGAGTTTCTCTTTTAAGAGTGCATATGCATGTTCACATTCTGCTGACCATGTCACTTTATCTGGGTTTCCTTTCTTGGTTAGCGATGTAAGCGGCGCACAGAGGCTATTAAAATCCTTTATATATCTCTGGTAGAATCCACAGAGAGATTTAAATGACCGGACATCCCTTTTTGTGGACGGTCTCGGTGCATTTCTCAGCTTCTCAACGTTTTGAATCTCGGGGAACATGGTCCCATGGGATATAGTATGTCCTAGAAACTCTAGCTGTTCACAACCAATTTGACATTTGGTTGGGCGGGCGGTTAGTCCCGCTTCTCTGAGTCTGTTAAACAGCAAGGATAGCGCTGATATATGTTCTTCAAACGATTCAGTAGCTACTAGGATATCATCCATAAAATTGCTGATGGCGGAATGATTCAAATGATCCAATAACTTTCGCATCATCCTTGTAAAGACACTAGGAGCATTGTTCAGTCCAAATGGCATCACATTAAACTCGAAGTGTCCATCTGGAGTACTGAAGGCTAACAGTTTCCTCACCTCAGCTTTTACCGGTATTTGATAGTACCCTTTACTGAGGTCGATCTTTGAAAAATAGCGAGCCCTGCTCAGCTTAGTAAATAGCTGGTTCTGATCCGGTAACGGTTCTGGCTGGAACTGTGTTAACGCACTCAGCTGTCGGTAGTCGATGCACAGGCGGTGTTCTCCACTGGGTTTGCGTAACAGCACCACTCCCGCACTGTAAGGGGACTCCGACTTCGAAATTATGCCTTCCTTAAGTAAGTAATCAATTTCTTGCTTTAATGCCGTCTCCTTGGCATACGGAATCGGATAGGTTCTCATTCGGACGGGCGTAGGATCCATGACTTCCATGTCAAACTCCATCAGGTTTGTCCGGCCCGGTTTGTCCGTCAGAGAGTCGGCGTGGTTTTCCATCAATCTCCTTACTTTTTCTTGCTGGGCTTCCGTTAAGGTGGAGCTTATTTTCACATCTAAATGTGATTCCTCCTGTATCACCGGGAACTCTACGGATGATAATGGCTCTTCTTCCATTTGAATAGCAATGGCCATAGTCATGAGGTGCGCTGGTTCGGCAGGGGCTCGCTCGTAAAACTTCTTAAGCAGATTTAAGTGATAAATTTTCTGCTTTCCGTTCACGGCGATTTTATAGTTGGTGCGAGAAATCTTTTCCACCACTTTGTAGGGTCCCCTCCAGCAAATCTGCAATTTATTACTGCTACTTGGCAGAAGAAGTAGCACCTTCTCTCCCACTGCTAGTTCTCGGTCCTTCGCATTGCGATTGTAATATTTGGCATGTTTCCGCCTAGCCTCCCGTACTTTCGCTGTGGCTAATTCCCAGCCAGTCTTCAGGCGTTGTTTCAAGTCTGTGACGTACTGGAAGGCTGATGTGACAGTGTCGTCTGCCTTGGCATCTGTCCATGTTCTTAGTAATGCTTCTAATGGACCTTTAATAGGTCTTCCGAAGAGTAATGTGGCCGGAGTGTGATAAAATTAACCGTGATACAACGTTAAAATATCTCCAAAGATAAAATGTAGGGATAAAAATAATGCATAAGCTACTAGACGACATGATCGCCCACTCCGCGGGTGACCACCCGCCATGGAAACTAACTTGTTAGACGTGAAGGCAAAACATTTACCCTTGGAACGGGATGAGAACGGAGATCAAAAGGAAAAAATATGACTGAACACGTGCTTGAAACTAGCAAGGCTAAAAAGACGCAATTGGTGGGGAAAGGAAAAAAATTCACGTCCCCAAGTTGACACAAGGTAAAGAAATCGACAAAAGGGACCTTAGCTATTATACGCAACAGTCATTTCTTGGACGCTTTTGCGATAACTTAGTCCGTTTATTTGAATTCAGCGACAAACGCATACAAGAAGATGCTCGAAAATATTTCAAAAAACCAACTAACCTTGAAAAGTAACTTTTTCTTAATTATAATGTTAGGAATATAAAACCTAGCTGGCCGGATGGCCCATCTTGAGCAGTGAAATAATATGCTTTCATTTATACAGACGGATAGATAATAAGAAAGATATTGACAAAAGACTGTGTTGTTCATATCAGCGAGCGACTGCATTGAAACAAAAAAATGTCCCTAATTTTCAAAAACTGCGGCCTTGAGACTCAAGTGCTAAAATCTAGTTGGAATGAAAGAGAGGGAATGGGGTGGAGAATTGTGGCTAAAAATAACTTTAAAGGCAAAATTGTGTAGGGGACGGCAGAGTTGGTTCAAAAAACAAGTGTGTTTTTTTGTGAAACGCAAGTAGAGACAGACGGACCAACAGACAATAATACATACTTGACTGAGGTATGACTGAAATGACTTTTGGTAGGAGGTTTGAATTTGAAAAGGAAAAAAGGCGGTGATTGGCCACAGATAAACATATTATCGGCGCTCAGACGCGCATTTTTGCCATTCATCATAAGTTGTCCAGTAGTAGACACAGTAATTATTCAGTGGTGTATTTCCCAGAAGCTAATTGAAATATTTAGAGGGACGCCATACTAAAGCCAGCAGCTCAGCTGAGTTTTGCTAGCATATAACTGTGTTCTATATTCATAATTCTGGTAAGACTGAAAGTATTTCTTTGTATATTTTAATATTTGTTTAATGTTTCGAGTGATTTGATACTGCCATATCAAAATCTATCCCTTACAACAAGTAAGGATTCGCTCTAGACCCCCCGCCCCAGTTCAGGGTCTAGAGACAAACAAAATACATAAACTCCAGCAAGGATTATGAAGGGCGGATCAAGTGTTGAGATCAGTGGAACATATCACCTATCCTATTCTATGGCAGGAAGCTAATGAACATATTTCAGAATATGTAGTCTGGGGGAACTTATCCTATGTGAAACCAACTTGGTAAGATGTGTTGTGTGGTCAAAGAGATCTGACCCGTCTATGTTGTGTTGTTGTGTAGTGTTGAGTGTAGAAGTGGCTCAGGAGGTAGAGTTCTGACACATGACCAAATACTTTTATTTCAGAACTGTGAGTTTTTTATTTGGCACCAATGTGGTGTCAAATGAGGTGTTGAATAATACAAGAGTGGACCCGTGCAGTTTATATTTTGGCAGAGCAGCCTTATATTGCCCCCAAGCACGGAGAGGTGGGGCCACCAGATTCCAGCACCAGAACTACTCATTCAAGATACGTGAGCGTCTGGCCTGCTGGATATTCACCAACTCAACTTATTTTCTAACACACCAAATATATTCCCATCAATAAATGGACAATGTGTAGTAGCCATAGACAGGGAGTGATGAGGCCACCCCAACAGCACATCCATTAATCGTTCTCCCAGATAAATTACAACTATAAACAGTAGTAATATTAACTAGTCTTGTAAAATATATATGTACACACCTTTCATTTATTATGCCATATATTCATGCATTTCATTCATAATTGCAAAACCTTTCATATGTTCTGACCAAAATAAAACCTTGGTTCAGAACAAATAAACTTAAAGAAAATTTACTATCAAAATTTTACACAGCTTGAGTTAGTTCAGTGTGTTATAACATTTTATTAATATTATTAGACTTATTAAATATCTGTGTGTGTGTATGTAAACTACCACAACACATTACATATCAGTACCCTAGAATTTTAACGTAGCCACATTCATTAGTAAAAAAAGATAGGTGTGAGGTCGTAGTGGTAGCAAGAAGGGCCTTCTGTAAATTCACAGCTACATTTATCTCAGGAGCCTTCACAGCTGACCTCATGCATCACACTAAGTAATATCACAATCATACAATACCATCAAATCCACTACATATATTGGGGTCTCTTGTCCCGGGATCATTAGCTCAACAGTAATATTAGGATCTCCTGGTGGGAGAATTAAATTAGGGGAACAAATTATAAAAATTAAAAGTGTCCCTTAAAATAAAAGTTGGTGAATCTTCACAGCCAGTGGTAGTTAATTGATTAATTAATTAATTAGAATTACTTTAGTGGTTGGAAATTTTATCTTGCTCATTGCTAAATTGTCTAAAAAGTATGGCGGAGCTAGCCAAATTCAGATCAGCTGCTGTGCTAACGGCAAAGGATATGGGAATGGATGGTCAGGTTTTAATTCAATATGTAACGGCTGAATGTGATAAGTATATTGAACGGGAAGAAAGAAGATTAGAAAAAGAGGCTGAAAGAAAATTAGAGTCTGAAAGATTAGCTGAAGAGAAGAGGCTACAAATTGAGGCTGAGACTAAGAGGTTGCAAATTGAGGCTGACAAAGAGGCTAAAGCATTAGAGGCAGAAGAAAAACGACAGCAAAGGGAGGCAGAAGATAAAAAGGCCGAAAGGGAGGCAGAAGATAGAAGGTTGCAAAGGGAGCACGAATTACGACTAAGGGAGCTGGAATTACAAGGCCAGGCTCCTGAAAATGGTGCCAGCCCTTTTGCCTCAGATGCTACGCCCAGTCTGGGAGCCTCAACATCAGCTATGGGGTTTCATTTAGACCATTTTGTTGAAAAAGACGATGACATAGAGGGGTACCTAGGACGTTTTGAGTTATTAGCTACTACATATGGGTTAGAGAGAGAGAGGTGGAGTTTAAAGTTATCACAGGGACTGAGAGGTACTTCTTATGAAGTCTTCGCAAAAATGAACAGAGAAGACCAAGACAATTATGACATGTTAAAGCAGGCTTTGTTATTAAGGTACGAAAAAAATGGTGAATTTTATCGTAAGAAATTTAGAAATGCCAAACTGTTGTCTGGGGAGACATACCACCAATTCTCTGCCAGACTGGAAACCTATCTGGAGAAATGGACTGCTCTGGGGAAGACCCAAGATCTTAAAGAAATGATCATGATTGAGCAATTGAGAGAGTCCATGGCTCCAGACATGAGAAAATTTCTCATGGAACAAGGTGCAGAGAAGTTGGGGGAGGTTTTAAATGTCGCTGAGAGGTATCAGGCAGCCCAGGCAGAGGTAAGTGGTGCTAAAAAGAAGCACATAGACAATTTTAAAGCTCCACAGCAATTTAATAAATTTGATAATAGAGAGCAGGGAAATAAAGGTAGGACAAACTTTGAGCGGCCAAGAAATGACTATCGCGACAGAAACTCACAGTTCAATGACCAAAAATTCAATGAAAGAAAACCGTTGAACCAAGGAAAAAGATGGTGTAAATGGTGCAAGAAAGATAACCATAACACCGAATTTTGTAGAAGGAAACCTTCAAACATTGCTGCAATGAAGTCGGGGACGCAAAGATTAAAGGTTAATCCTAATGGACAACAGGAACCTTATCACCCCCCAGTTTGTGAGGATGTTATTTGTAATGGGGTCACCATAAGGTGCCTTTATGATACAGGTTTGGATTATGATTCAGTTGTAAAGTCTAGCCTAGTGGACCCAAGTCAGTATACCACAGAAACAGTGGAAATACAAGGGGCGACTAAGGACATACCACTCATGACACTTCCCATCGCAAGGATAACGGTGAAAACTCGCTATGTGGAAGGAGAAATCAGAGCAGCAGTGATAGATGAACCAATCTACCCTCTGATATTGGGGTGTAGATACGTCTTCTTGGGGAATCCCGAGAGACCTGTGATCATGGCGACAGTGCAGACCAGGTCACAGAAGAAGGAGGAAGAAGGTGAACCTATAAATGCTCATCCAGAGGAGATGAGGAAGGCGCAGGCTGAGGATAGGACACTCAAGCCATGTTTTAAAAAATTGCCCAAATGCCACACACCTCCGAGCAAGGGGGAATATTTTATGAAGAACAAATTATTATACAGGAAGACAGGAACTAGATCCACTGGTCACGGACAGTTGGTTCTTCCCAAGATATATAGGGCAAATTTAATAAGGAGATTACATGTTGGAAAAGATGGGGACCATGAAAAAGTCGGTACCATCTGCCAAAAGATTGCTCGAAAATACTATTGGCCCGACGTAAATGTCGATATTGAAAACTTTGTAGAAGCATGTGGCGTATTTCATGAGGGAACACCCACAAAGGGAAAATATGTGCAGGACCTAGAAACGCCACGGGGCAACTTTAGGCCTGAAAGAAAAACTAATTATACTCGGGTAGACAAAGTGGAATGGGAGCCCCCTTTTCACACCCAGTCTTCACTTGAATGGATTAACATGGCCACTATGCGAAGAGTACAAAGAAGAAATTTTACCCAGAATAAGATGACAATCCCTCGGTCAGACTTATATAAACTGGAAGAACAGAAAAGAGAGCGAAGATCTCTCATAAGCAATCTAAAGTGGGGAGACAAACCCAAGAAAAAAATTGGTAGTGGTCGATTTGTGAGTGATGATTCTAGGAAGAAAAGTCCTCACTATAGTGCTTCTAATGGACGGGTTCCATGAAAAATAAGTATGATAAATTAAAGGTCCAGATGTAGCACTATTAAGGACCTGGACAGATGAGAAGGCGGAAGAGACTGTTACCTCATCTTATCAATACGTGAACGAACTGACCACTCGTTTGAAAGCTGGATGGAAACTGGCAAATGATAATTTGAAACAAGCCAGGAAGAAACAAGCAGCATATTTTAATAGGAAGGCAAAGGACAGAGAACTGGCTGTGGGAGAGAAGGTGCTGCTTCTACTACCCGGAAGCCAGAATAAATTACAAATTGGTTGGCAAGGTCCATATACGGTTCTAGAGAAGGTGTCTAGAACAAACTATAAAATTGACAAAAAGGGGAAGGAGAAAGTTTATCATGTAAACCTGTTAAAGAAGTATCTGGACAGACCACTCCAGGAAAGCACCCCCTTACTGACCTTGGCTATCGCAACTCAAATGCAAAAGGAACCACTCACCTCACATGAATACCCATTACATCCTTGTGAAACAGCAGCACAGGTAAAAGTCAGTAAGCACCTGACTAAAAACCAGAGGGAGAGAGTTCAACAGGTTCTGGAGGAACATACAGATGTATTAACAGATAAACCAGGCCATACAAATTTGCTACAGTATGACATGAAACTGGTAGACTCAAACCCAATCTGTATGAGAGCCTATTCTATTCCGTTCGCGAAGGAGAAGGCATTGAAGGAAGAAATAGATTATTTGTTGAAGGAGGGGATTATTTCACACAGTGAATCATCTTTTAGCTCTAGTGTCGTTTTGTTGAGAAAACCGTCTGGGGAACACAGACTGTGCATAGATTACAGGAAACTGAATGCTGTCACAGAAGGACAAGTGGATCCATTACCAGACACAAAACAGTTATTTGCCAGACTGAACAAGGCAAAATACTTTTCAAAGGTGGATCTTAGTAAAGGCTATTACCAGATCCCAGTGAAGCCTGAAGTGAGACCTTATTTGGCTTTTAGCACTTCGGATGGACATTATGAATTCAACATGCTACCATTCGGACTGAAAAATGCTCCGAGTGTATTTTCAAGGATGATGCGCAAATTGTTGGATCCCCTGAATAACCCATGTATCACGAATTTCATGGATGATATTCTCGTCGCCACAGAGACATTTGAAGAACACATTGAAGCTCTAGAAATGTTATTTAATAGGCTTAGGGAGGCGAACTTAACTGCTAGGCCAACAAAATGTTGTATTGGATGCAAAGAGTTGGAATTCTTGGGACACACTGTATATCAGGGTAACATGACCCCTGATCCCAAGAACTTGGAAAAACTGCAGAGAGCACCTAGACCACAAACAAAAAAGGACGTGCGATCATTCGTGTCGTTATGCGGATTTTATCAAAAATACATCAAAGATTTTAACTCTATTTGTGCTCCTCTGACTGATCTGACTCGCAAGGGACTTCCAGATAAAATTATTTGGACTGCGCAAAGTGAATTAGCGTTCCAAGAGTTAAAGGAAAAACTCACTAGCAAGCCTATTCTCAAACTGCCTGATTTGACACAGGA
The DNA here is from genome assembly GCA_024509875.1 of Oreohelix idahoensis. NCBI lineage: Eukaryota > Metazoa > Mollusca > Gastropoda > Stylommatophora > Oreohelicidae > Oreohelix > Oreohelix idahoensis. The sequence goes on along the minus strand of JAMPIV010020486.1, from coordinate 175,271 downwards.
CTTTGTCTTAAGAACCGATGCAAGTAATGTAGGACTCAGGGCGGCTTTGTTGCAAAGATCATCTTCACCTGATGGGGAACTGAAACCAGTCGCTTATGCAAGCCGCAAATTGAATAAGGCGGAACAAGGATATTCCACAAGCGAAAAAGAATGTTTAGCGTTAATCTGGGCAATAAAGAAGTTTCAAATCTATCTGTATGGTAGGACTTTTGTGGTCGAGACGGATCATCAGCCTCTCGTATTCTTATCTCAGGCTAAGCATGAAAACGCAAGATTGCTGAGGTGGTCTTTATTGCTTCAACCTTATCAGTTTAGTATCCAATATATCCCAGGCAAATTGAATGTCGGTGCAGATTTCCTCAGTCGGCACCCCTGTGATCAAAATTAGAGTAGTGGCAGGCGTGAGGAGTAATTTTATCTATGTGTATCACTGGTTTTGGAACTTGCCGTAGGCATGTTTTCAAGTGGGGAGATGTGTGATAAAATTAACCGTGATACAACGTTAAAATATCTCCAAAGATAAAATGTAGGGATAAAAATAATGCGTAAGCTACTAGAATACATGATCGCCCACGCCGCGGGTCACCACCCGCCATGGAAATTAACTTGTTAGACGTGAAGGCAAAACGTTTACCCTTGGAACGGGATGAGAACGGAGATCAAAAGGAAAAAATATGACTGAACACGTGCTTGAAACTAGCAAGGCTAAAAAGACGCAATTGGTGGGGAAAGGAAAAAAATTCACGTCCCCAAGTTGACACAAGGTAAAGAAATCGACAAAAGGGACCTTAGCTATTATACGCAACAGTCATTTCTTGGACGCTTTTGCGATAACTTAGTCCGTTTATTTGAATTCAGCGACAAACGCATACAAGAAGATGCTCGAAAATATTTCAAAAAACCAACTAACCTTGAAAAGTAACTTTTTCTTAATAATAATGTTAGGAATATAAAACCTAGCTGGCCGGATGGCCCATCTTGAGCAGTGAAATAATATGCTTTCATTTATACAGACGGATAGATAATAAGAAAGATATTGACAAAAGACTGTGTTGTTCATATCAGCGAGCGACTGCATTGAAACAAAAAAATGTCCCTAATTTTCAAAAACTGCGGCCTTGAGACTCAAGTGCTAAAATCTAGTTGGAATGAAAGAGAGGGAATGGGGTGGAGAATTGTGGCTAAAAATAACTTTAAAGGCAAAATTGTGTAGGGGACGGCAGAGTTGGTTCAAAAAACAAGTGTGTTTTTTTGTGAAACGCAAGTAGAGACAGACGGACCAACAGACAATAATACATACTTGACTGAGGTATGACTGAAATGACTTTTGGTAGGAGGTTTGAATTTGAAAAGGAAAAAAGGCGGTGATTGGCCACAGATAAACATATTATCGGCGCTCAGACGCGCATTTTTGCCATTCATCATAAGTTGTCCAGTAGTAGACACAGTAATTCTTCAGTGGTGTATTTCCCAGAAGCTAATTGAAATATTTAGAGGGACGCCATACTAAAGCCAGCAGCTCAGCTGAGTTTTGCTAGCATATAACTGTGTTCTATATTCATAATTCTGGTAAGACTGAAAGTATTTCTTTGTATATTTTAATATTTGTTTAATGTTTCGAGTGATTTGATACTGCCATATCAAAATCTATCCCTTACTGTAGTGGGTTTGATGGTATTGTATGATGGTGATATTACTAAATGTAATGTATGAGGCCAGCTGTGAAGGCTCCTGAGATAAAATGTAGTTGTGAATTGACAGAAGGCCTTTCTTGCTACCACTACGACCTCACACTTATTTTTTTTCTTTCTAATGAATGTATCTATGTAAAATGTCTAGGGTAATGATATGTAATGTGGTGTGATAATTATAGATACACCCACAGATATTTAAGCAGACTAATAATATTAACAAATGTTAAAATACACTGAACTAACTCACGTGTGTAAAATTTTTGATAGAATTATATTACATTTATTTGTTCTGGATCAAGTTTTATGTCGACCAGAACTTTTTTTTAAAAAAAGGATTTAAAAATTATGAAAGAAATGCATGTAATGTTACATAATAAATGCAAGAGTGTACATATATAAGTACTAGACTAGTTAGTTTTATTAAAATGTTCTAGTAGTCATCTACTTGGGAGGATAGTTAATGCTTGTGCTGTTGGGGGTGGCCTCATCACACCTGTCTATATTGACTACACAGTGTCCAGTAAATTGCAGGAATTTTATGGGGTATTAGTAACTAAAAGGCGTTGGTGAACTTCCAGCAGACCAGAGGCTCACTCATCTTGCATATGTAGCTCTGGTGCTGAATCTGGTGGTCCCACCTCTCCGTGCTGGCGGGCAATAATAGTGGTCTCTGTCACAACGTACTGCACAGATACACTCGAGTAAGATCACCAACTGAATGGACACCGCCTTGTTGACAGCTGAAACTCACAGCTCTGCAATCAAAGTATTGGCTATGTGTCAAAATTCTATTCTCTACCCACGTCTGGACACAACACGGACACAACAACCACATCATACAGACAGGTCAGATCTCTCTGACCAAACAGCACATTACCATGGTGGTTTTACATCAGATAGGTCCTCCCAGACTATAGATTCTGAAAAATATTTATTAGTTTCCTTCCCTAAAAGTGGATAGGTAATATGTTTCATTATTCTCAACACTTGATCTGTCTTTCCTAACCCTTGTTGGAGTTTATGTATATTGTTGGTCCCTAGACCCTGACTTGGGCGGGGGGTCTAGAGCAAATCCCTACTTGTTTGTAAGGCTAGATTTCGATATGGCAGTATCAAATCACTCGAACATTAAACAATATTCAAAATATACAAAGAAATAATTTCAATCTTACCAGATTATGAATAAAGAACACAGAAATGCTAGCAAAACTCAGCTGAGCTGCTGGCTATAGTATGGCGTCCCTGAACTATTTCACTTTCTTTCATTTGGAAATCACCACACTTTAAAATACTGTGTCTATCATCGAACAACTATTGAGGAATGGCCCCACTTGCGCGTCTGAGCGCCGATAAAATGATTGTCTGTGGCCAATCACTGCCTAGGTTTATTTGAAATTCAAATTTCCTACCCTAAAGTCATTTCAGTCATGCTTCAGTCAAGTATGGATGTTTATCTGTTAGTCTGTCCGTCTCTACTTGTTTTTTTCAAAACGTACTTGATTTGTGAACCAACCTTTCTCTCCCCTCCAAAATTTTGTCGTTAAAAGTTATATTTAGACACAGCTCCCACCAATGTCCCTTCGCTTCCCTACTAAGTAGATTTGAACACCTGCGTCTCGAGGTCGTGTTTTTTTGTGCAAATAGCGACACTTTTTATTCCATACAGTCTGTCGTTGATGTGAACTGTCGTGGAATATTCTAATCCACATATATAAATTATCAAGTAAATATAAAGCCTAATAAATACATATAATAAATAAAGGAAGAAGAATGGTAAAGAACAGTGCTGTCACAATGACTGTACTCGAAATCCCCTTGTTTTCTACTGCGTATGCAAATTGTAACGTTTCACGTTGATATTAAAGGCCTTCTGCAACATACACGCGTTTCCCAAACACACAATAAAATGTGCTGCCTTTCTAAGAAAAACCTTGAAATATGCAAGTTGACCTAAATTTTAAATTCCATTCATGTCTTTTTCTACACTATGTTACCAAGATCAAAAGACAGATGGACAAAAGGATAGCGAGAAGGGAGAGGCAGAAAGCCGAACACTAAACACGCTTCGCGCGATACACAAATGCTGCCATCACGCGTGTAAGACTACATGCACTAACTTTTTTTCAGACGGACAGTGATAAAATACATTACCCATCCCAGAGTTAGGTTTATAAATCATAAAAAACTCTTATTAGAAAAGATAACATTAGATGGGTTTACGGTTGAAAACATAACAGTACCCAGACAGCACATCTTCGAAACAGGAGGTAGAAAATACATATTTTGAACGCAGCCACGTAGCTCTTTTAAATTTGGATATTTGGGTTCCTTAGGGCTTGCTGACCAAGAATATGTAAAACGTTACGCAAATAGTCCAGGAATTAATAAATTATACCCAAAATAAAATAGTGGGGATGCCTGACAGCATGGAATCATTTCTGCTCATAAAATTTTTTTATAACGTGTTTGAAAAAAATCTTACGTTACAGAATTAGCCTACCATGTAAACTCCAAATTGATTGGAGCGCAACAAATGAAAGACTAACCACGATTGGTCGGGCTATAAATACTATCTTTCGTTGTTAGGGGAGACGTGAAAAGGTAACATTTTTTCAAACACTTGTCGAAACGTGGCCTCATTGGCTAGACTCGCTGATATACTCACTTAGGAGCGTTAGTTCGAGACCACTAGTGCAAATAATCTTGATAAAGCAACAGTGCGTTGAAGCCAGCTCATATTTGTGTTAAATAAAAGCCTGGAACATAAGCAGATGGGAATTTGTGCCAGTAATTGTGCCAGAATTCATTGCTAATCAACGTATCTGTGTTTATTTCCATGAATTGTGGTAAGCTTGAACCATTCAGTATCTTTTAATGAAAATTGAATGTAAATTGTTAATTTATGCCTGTATATATATGTGTAGTTCAGTGGCAAACAGGAGATAAAGCCTATAATGCTCCAGCCTGAACAGAGGGTGTCGGAGGGAAGTAAAACGGCATGGAATGGCCAAATAGTACACTGACACCTGGATGATTGATTAGACAGAAATAATGCTGGAAGTGCAGAGGCGTGGTAACCATTAAGGAGGTAAATACTGGTATAAAGTATTTCAGATGAAGCTGACAGTTGGCCTAACGCTCTGAACTCAATGTTTGTGTTGTATTGTGCTCAGTGTAGAACTAGAGTATCAATTAGTTATGAAGTAGAAGGTACATCCTTCTTGTTTTCAGGGACCGTGGTCTTGATGGTACTGAGCAGCACCTGGTCAGAGCTTTGCTGAATCCAGAGTCGGACAGCATACTCCTTGGTCTTTTTAGCTATCAGTGAGGTGTCTCCAGAGCCCAGAGGAGAATTCGAGCAGAGGAGTCCTTTCCTGCCGCCATCACGCAAGATAAGCTGATTTGGCCAGCTGAGCTCAACATTATGTCCCCTCATCTTGAAATGACTTTGTAAAAATAACATTCAGAGGGGAATTTAATTGTCTTAATATCAGGAACTGAGAACATCTCCAATACTAGTCCCAAAAGACAAACTATTGAAGTCATGATGACAAATACCAACAGAGCTTGAACAAAACAAAACCAGTATTACCTCATATTACCACTACACAACTGACACACATAGGATATTTTAATAATATATGTCACTACAATATTCATATTGATAAAGTCTGTACATATACTTGTAATTAAAATTGATTGTGATTCCTGGTTCCTTTGTATTTGAATCAGGACACATATACCTTTATGATAACAATGAATACATATTGTTATTTGAAAAGTTACCAGTGACTCCTTAAGATATTCTCATAGAGTGTTATATGTATGTGAGTGTCACAGTGTTGTCAAGAGTAGTGGATTAAATTAAATTGTTTATCTGTCTGTTGTTGTGACTTACACTTCATCATACACATACCCTAGACACATAACGTAGTCATCACACTATTCCAGAATAATTCTGACTGAGATATATAGATATGTGGTAGCAAGTAAGGTTATCTATAATACACTACTCTTAATAGATATAGATACCTTCACAGCTGATCTCAGTCAGTACACTAAGTCCCCTATAAATATTTATAACATCCCACTTCACCACATATATTGGGGTCTCGCTCTTGGGATTTTGAATCTTTCCCTATTAAAAATATTGGGGGTAATTCACTTCAGGGAATATAAGAATTAAAAGGTATCCTTGGGTGGAATTAAATAAGGTTGAGCTCACGGTGCCTGTGTTGTCCATTAGATATATTTAGAGATTAAATTGTTGGTTAGACATTGTATAAATTTACCTGATAGACAATGGCGGACCTGGCCAAATTTCGATCTGCTGCTGTTCAGACTGCAAAAGAGTTAGGATTAGATGGGCAAGTTATGGTTGCCTATGTCACTACGGAATGTGACAAATTTATTGAACGTGAAGAAAGAAGGTTTGAAGCCGAAAGAAAGTTAGAGGCTGACAGGGAAATTAAGAAGTTACAATTTGAAGCTGAGGCTGAGACTAAGAGGTTGCAAGCTGAGGCTGAGACTAAGAGGTTGCAGATTGAGGCTGAGACTAAGAAATTGGAAGCAGAAAGAGAAGACAAAAGATTAGCTGCAGAAAGAGAAGAGAAGAGATTAGCTGCAGAGAGGGAAGCAGAAAAGGAGGAGAAGAGATTACAAAGGGAACATGAGTTACGAATAAGGGAGTTTGAGTTTCAAGGCCATGCTCCTGAAAATGGTGCCAGTCCCTTTGCCTCTGATGCTACGGTTACTCAAGGAGCCTCAACCTCAGCTATGAATTTTCATTTAGATCATTTTGTTGAGAAAGACGATGATATTGAGAGCTATATAAATAGGTATGAACTATTAGCTACCACGTATGGGTTAGAGAGAGAAAGGTGGAGCTTAAAGTTATCTCAGGGACTTCGTGGGGCAGCTTATGAAGTTTTTGCAAAAATGAGCAGAGGTGATCAGGAAAATTATGACATGCTAAAGCAGGCTCTTTTGTTAAGGTATGAAAAGAATGCAGAATTTTATAGGAAAAAATTTAGGAATGCTAAACTACTGTCAGGTGAAACCTATCACCAGTTCTCTGCACGAATAGAGACATACTTGGAGAAATGGACTTCTCTGGGGAAAACCCAAGATCTTAAGGAAATGGTCCTTATAGAGCAATTAAGAGAGTCCATGGCTCCAGACCTGAGAAAGTTTCTCATGGAACAAGGTGCAGAGAGGCTGGGTGAGTTGCTAAATGTTGCTGAAAGGTATCAAGCAGCTCAAGCAGAGGTAACAGGTAATAAAAAGAAACAAGTGGATAACTTTAGGGCACCACAGAACTTTAATAAATTTGATCCTAGGGATCAAAATAAAGGTAAGCACCAATTTGATAGGCCACGGTATGAAAATAAAAATAAATTCCCACAATTCGATGAAAGGAAATATGATGAAAGAAAATCTTTCAACCAAGGAAAAAGGTGGTGTAAGAATTGTCAGATGGACAATCATGACACTGACCGTTGCAGAAGGAAACCTGTGTATATGGCAACCCTTCAGGTCAGGTCGACCTCAAGACAGGAGGAGGATATTATGTTAGATACCACTCCAGAAGAGATGAGGAAGGCACAGGCTGGGGATAAAACACTCAAGCCTTGTTTCAGAAAATTGTCAACTTGTCATACAACTCCAGGCAAGGGAGATTTTTACATGAAAAACAAGTTGATGTATAGGAAGACTGGAGCTAGATCCAAAGGTCACGGACAGCTGGTTCTTCCAAAAAGATATAGGGCAGACTTAATAAGGAGCCTACATGTGAAACCAGATGGGGACCATGAGAAGATAGGTACCATCATTCAAAAGGTGGCTCACAATTATTATTGGCCCAAAGCAAGATGGGACATTGAGAATTTTGTAGAAAGGTGTAGCATAGCACATGAGGGAACACCCACAAGTGGGAACATGGATCAGGACCTGGACACGCCACGGGGCAAAATTAGGCCTGATAATAAAAAGAAAAATAGATTTGATAAAGTGGACCAAATGGAATGGGAAGCCCCTTTTCACGGACAAGCTTCACTTAACTGTTTTACAATGGCCACTATGCGGAGAGTGCAAAAAGATGTCTTACCCCAGGATAAGCCGAAAATCCCTCAATCGGACTTAAACAAACTGGAGGAAGAGGATGTAGAGAGGAAATCTCTCATCAAGAATTTTAAGTGGGGAGAAAGCCCCAAAAGAAAAATTGGTAGCGGTCGTTTTGTGAATGATAATTCTGGGAGGAAAAATCATCACTATAAAGCTTCGAGTGGAAGAGACCATACCGGTGCATGGACAAATAGGTCCACACAATTAAAGGTCCATATGTAGCTTTGTTAAGAACGTGGACTGATGAAAAGGCAGAGGAAAACATTACATCTTCATACCAATATGTGAATGAGCTGACCACTCGGTTAAAAACTGGCTGGAAACTTGCCAATGAAAATTTGAAACAAGCCAGGAAGAAACATGCTGCCTATTATAACAGGAAGGCGAAAGACAGAAATTTGGCTGTGGGAGAGAAAGTACTGCTTCTTTTGCCCGGGAGTCAGAATAAGTTACAAATTGGATGGCAGGGTCCATATACAGTTCTAGAGAAGGTGTCTAGAACAAATTATAAGATAGATAAGAAGGGGAAAGAAAAAATCTATCATGTGAATCTCCTGAAGAAATATTTGGAAAGAGAACATCAGGAAGAGACACACTTGTTGACCTTGTCCATCGCCATGGAGATGAAAAAGGAACCACTTTCATCATTTGAATATCCATTACACCCCTGTGAGACAGCAGCACAGGTGAAAATCAGTACACATTTAACGAAAACTCAGAAAGAGAGAGTGCAACAGGTTCTAAATAATCATGCAGAGGTGTTAACAGACCGACCAGGGCATACAAACCTATTGGAATATGATATGAAACTAATAGACTCCACACCTGTCTGTATGAAACCATATTCGATTCCGTTTGCTAAGGAGAAAGCTTTGAAGGAAGAGATAGACTATCTGTTGAAGGAAGGAATTATTTCGCACAGTGAGTCTTCGTATAGTTCCGGTGTTGTACTCTTAAGGAAGCCCTCTGGAGAACATAGACTCTGTATAGATTACAGGAGACTGAATGCTATTACAGAAGGACAGGTGGATCCATTGCCGGATACAAATCAGCTGTTTGCCAGACTAAATAAAGCTAAATATTTCTCAAAAGTGGATCTGAGTAAAGGATACTATCAGATTCCAGTAAAGCCTGAGGTTAGACCATACCTAGCTTTTAGTACCTCAGAAGGACACTATGAGTTTAATAGATTGCCATTTGGATTGAAGAATGCGCCTAGTGTCTTCTCTAGAATGATGAGAAAATTATTGGATCCTCTGAATAATCCCTGTATAACAAATTTTATGGATGATATCCTTATAGCAACAGAAACATTTGAGGAACACATTGACTCTCTGAACATGCTGTTTGATCGACTTAGGGAGGCAAATTTAACAGCCCGACCAACCAAATGTTGCGTTGGATGTAAAGAATTGGAATTTTTGGGACACACAGTTTATCAGGGAAACATGACCCCTGACCCAAAGAATTTAGAGAAACTACAGAAAGCCCCGAGACCACAAACCAAGAAGGACGTGAGATCCTTTGTCTCATTATGTGGTTTCTACCAGAAGTATATCAAAAACTTTAATTCCATATGTGCACCGTTAACTGAATTGACACGTAAAGGACATCCAGATCGCATTACATGGACACCACAATGTGAAATGACTTACCAAGAATTGAAGGAAAAGCTCACAAGTAAACCCATTTTGAAATTACCTGACTTAAGTCAAGAATTCATAGTAAGGACGGATGCAAGTAATATTGGGTTAGGTGCAACTCTACTACAGAAATCAGATGCATTGGATGGGGAATTAAGCCCAGTGGCATATGCTAGCAGAAAGTTGAATAAAGCTGAAATCAACTACTCAACTAGCGAAAAAGAATGTCTTGCAGTAATATGGGCAATAAAGAAATTCAATATTTATCTATATGGGAAGGCATTTAAGTTGCAAACAGACCACAAACCTTTATCGTTTCTAGCACAGGCTAAGCATGAGAACTCTAGGTTACTCCGATGGTCTTTACTTTTGGCTCCATATAATTTTAGCATTGAGTATATATCTGGAAAAACCAATTTGGGAGCGGATTTTTTAAGCCGCCATCCGTGTGATGAGAATCACCGTAAACCCCAGAAATAATAATAAATTTCTCTATGTGTATATAGAATAAAGGACTGACATATAATGTCTGTTTTAAGAGGGGAGGTGTCGTGGAATATTCTAATCCACATATATAAATTATCAAGTAAATATAAAGCCTAATAAATACATATAATAAATAAAGGAAGAAGAATGGTAAAGAACAGTGCTGTCACAATGACTGTACTCGAAATCCCCTTGTTTTCTGCTTCGTCTGCAAATTGTAACGCTTTCACGTTGATATTAAAGGCCTTCTGCAACATACACGCGTTTCCCAAACACACAATAAAATGTGCTGCCTTTCTAAGAAAAACCTTGAAATATGCAAGTTGACCTAAATTTTAAATTCCATTCATGTCTTTTTCTACACTATGTTACCAAAAAAAACGACAGATGGACAAAAGGATAGCGAGAAGGGAGAGGCAGAAAGCCGAACACTAAACACGCTTCGCGCGATACACAAATGCTGCCATCACGCGTGTAAGACTACATGCACTAACTTTTTTTCAGACGGACAGTGATAAAATACACTACCCTTCCCAGAGTTAGGTTTATAAATCATAAAAAACTCTTATTAGAAAAGATAACATTAGATGGGTTTACGGTTGAAAACATAACAGTACCCAGACAGCACATCTTCGAAACAGGAGGTAGAAAATACATATTTTGAACGCAGCCACGTAGCTCTTTTAAATTTGGATATTTGGGTTCCTTAGGGCTTGCTGACAAAGAATATGTAAAACGTTACGCAAATAGTCCAGGAATTAATAAATTATACCCAAAATAAAATAGTGGGGATGCCTGACAGCATGGAATCATTTCTGCTCATAAAATTTTTTTATAACGTGTTTGAAAAAAATCTTACGTTACAGAATTAGCCTACCATGTAAACTCCAAATTGATTGGAGCGCAACAAATGAAAGACTAACCACGATTGGTCGGGCTATAAATACTATCTTTCGTTGTTAGGGGAGACGTGAAAAGGTAACATTTTTTCAAACACTTGTCGAAACGTGGCCTCATTGGCTAGACTCGCTGATATACTCACTTAGGAGCGTTAGTTCGAGACCACTAGTGCAAATAATCTTGATAAAGCAACAGTGCGTTGAAGCCAGCTCATATTTGTGTTAAATAAAAGCCTGGAACATAAGCAGATGGGAATTTGTGCCAGTAATTGTGCCAGAATTCATTGCTAATCAACGTATCTGTGTTTATTCCATGAAATTGTGGTAAGCTTGAACCATTCAGTATCTTTTAATGAAAATTGAATGTAAATTGTTAATTTATGCCTGTATATATATGTGTAGTTCAGTGGCAAACAGGAGATAAAGCCTATAATGCTCCAGCCTGAACAGAGGGTGTCGGAGGGAAGTAAAACGGCATGGAATGGCCAAATAGTACACTGACACCTGGATGATTGATTAGACAGAAATAATGCTGGAAGTGCAGAGGCGTGGTAACCATTAAGGAGGTAAATACTGGTATAAAGTATTTCAGATGAAGCTGACAGTTGGCCTAACGCTCTGAACTCAATGTTTGTGTTGTATTGTGCTCAGTGTAGAACTAGAGTATCAATTAGTTATGAAGTAGAAGGTACATCCTTCTTGTTTTCAGGGACCGTGGTCTTGATGGTACTGAGCAGCACCTGGTCAGAGCTTTGCTGAATCCAGAGTCGGACAGCATACTCCTTGGTCTTTTTAGCTATCAGTGAGGTGTCTCCAGAGCCCAGGGGAGAATTCGAGCAGAGGAGTCCTTTCCTGCCGCCATCACGCAAGATAAGCTGATTTGGCCAGCTGAGCTCAACATTATGTCCCCTCATCTTGAAATGACTTTGTAAAAATAACATTCAGAGGGGAATTTAATTGTCTTAATATCAGGAACTGAGAACATCTCCAATACTAGTCCCAAAAGACAAACTATTGAAGTCATGATGACAAATACCAACAGAGCTTGAACAAAACAAAACCAGTATTACCTCATATTACCACTACACAACTGACACACATAGGATATTTTAATAATATATGTCACTACAATATTCATATTGATAAAGTCTGTACATATACTTGTAATTAAAATTGATTGTGATTCCTGGTTCCTTTGTATTTGAATCAGGACACATATACCTTTATGATAACCATGAATACATATTGTTATTTGAAAAGTTATCAGTGACTCCTTAAGATATTCTCATAGAGTGTTATATGTATGTGAGTGTCACAGTGTTGTCAAGAGTAGTGGATTAAATTAAATTGTTTATCTGTCTGTTGTTGTGACTTACACTTCATCATACACATACCCTAGACACATAACGTAGTCATCACACTATTCCAGAATAATTCTGACTGAGATATATAGATATGTGGTAGCAAGTAAGGTTATCTATAATACACTACTCTTAATAGATATAGATACCTTCACAGCTGATCTCAGTCAGTACACTAAGTCCCCTATAAATATTTATAACATCCCACTTCACCACATGAACAACACTGTCTTTTGTCATTATCTTCAATATTATCTATCCGTCTGTAAAATTAAGAACATATTAGTTCACTGCTCAGAATGGGCCATCCGGCCAGCTAATTTTTATATTCCTAACATTAATATTACGAAAAAGTTACTTTTTAATTTTTGTAATATTCCAAACATCCGCGTTCTGCCGCTGAATTCAAATCAAAGGCTTGGTATCGCAAAAGCGACCAATAAATGACTGTGGCGTAACATATCCAAGGTCCCTTCTGTCGAGTTCCTTACTTTATGTCAACTTGGGAAACGTGACTTTTCTCCGTTTCCCCCCCAATTGCGTCTCCTTAGCCTTTCTAGTCTCACGCAATCTTTCCAGTCATATTTTTTTCCTTTTTATCCGCCGTTCCCCTCCTGTCTAGCAAGTCAATTTTTATGGAGGGTGATGACCCGCGGTCTGGGCGATCATGTACTATCAGCAGCCTACGCATTATGTTTTTATCCTTACATGTTATCTTTGGAGGTATTTTACCGTTGTATCTCTGTCAATTTCACTACACTTACAACAAGTAAGGATTCGCTCTAGACCCCCCGCCCCAGTTCAGGGTCTAGAGACAAACAAAATACATAAACTCCAGCAAGGATTATGAAGGGCGCATCAAGTGTTGAGATCAGTGGAACATATCACCTATCCTATTCTATGGCAGGAAGCTAATGAACATATTTCAGAATATGTAGTCTGGGGGAACTTATCCTATGTGAAACCAACTTGGTAAGATGTGTTGTGTGGTCAAAGAGATCTGACCCGTCTATGTGGTGTTGTTGTGTAGTGTTGAGTGTAGAAGTGGCTCAGGAGGTAGAGTTCTGACACATGACCAAATACTTTTATTTCAGAACTGTGAGTTTTTTTATTTGGCACCAATGTGGTGTCAAATGAGGTGTTGAATACTACAAGAGTGGACCCGTGCAGTTTATATTTTGGCAGAGCATCCTTATATTGCCCCCAAGCACGGAGAGGTGGGGCCACCAGATTCCAGCACCAGAACTACTCAGTCAAAGATACGTGAGCGTCTGGCCTGCTGGATATTCACCAACTCAACTTATTTTCTAACACACCAAATATATTCCCATCAATAAATGGACAATGTGTAATAGCCATAGACAGAGAGTGATGAGGCCACCCCAATAGCACATCCATTAATCGTTCTCCCAGATAAATTACAACTATGAACAGTAGTAATAGTAACTAGTCTTGTAAAATATATATGTACACACCTTTCATTGATTATGCCATATATTCATGCATTTCATTCATAATTGCAAAACCTTTCATATGTTCTGACCAAAATAAAACCTTGGTTCAGAACAAATAAACTTAAAGAAAATTTACTATCAAAATTTTACACAGCTCGAGTTAGTTCAGTGTGTTATAACATTTTATTAATATTATTAGACTTATTAAATATCTGTGTGTGTGTATGTAAACTACCACAACACATTACATATCAGTACCCTAGAATTTTAACGTAGCCACATTCATTAGTAAAAAAAGATAAGTGTGAGGTCGTAGTGGTAGCAAGAAGGACCTTCTGTAAATTCACAGCTACATTTATCTCAGGAGCCTTCACAGCTGACCTCATGCATCACACTAAGTAATATCACAATCATACAATACCATCAAATCCACTACATATATTGGGGTCTCTTGTCCCGGGATCATTAGCTCAACAGTAATATTAGGATCTCCTGGTGGGAGAATTAAATTAGGGGAACAAATTATCAAAATTAAAAGTGTCCCTTAAAATAAATGTTGGTGAATCTTCACAGCCAGTGGTAGTTAATTGATTAAATAATTAATTAGAATTACTTTAGTGGCTGGAAATTTTATCTTGCTCATTGCTAAATTGTCTAAAAAGTATGGCGGAGCTAGCCAAATTCAGATCAGCTGCTGTGCTAACGGCAAAGGATATGGAAATGGATGGTCAGGTTTTAATTCAATATGTAACGGCTGAATGTGATAAGTATATTGAACGGGAAGAAAGAAGATTAGAAAAAGAGGCCGAAAGAAAATTAGAGTCTGAAAGATTAGCTGAAGAGAAGAGGCTACAAATTGAGGCTGAGACTAAGAGGCTGCAGATTGGGCCTACAAGGAGGCTAAAGCATTAGAGGCAGAAGAAAAACGACAGCAAAGGGAGGCAGAAGATAAAAAGGCCGAAAGGGAAGAAGAAGATAGAAGGTTGCAAAGGGAGCACGAATTACGACTAAGGGAGCTGGAATTACAAGGCCAGGCTCCTGAAAATGGTGCCAGCCCTTTTGCCTCAGATGCTACGCCCAGTCTGGGAGCCTCAAACTCAGCTATGGGGTTTCATTTAGACCATTTTGTTGAAAAAGACGATGACATAGAGGGGTACCTAGGACGTTTTGAGTTATTAGCTACTACATATGGGTTAGAGAGAGAGAGGTGGAGTTTAAAGCTATCACAGGGACTGAGAGGTACTTCTTATGAAGTATTTGCCAAAATGAACAGGGAAGACCAAGACAATTATGACATGTTAAAGCAGGCTTTGTTATTAAGGTACGAGAAGAATGGTGAATTTTATCGTAGGAAATTTAGAAATGCCAAACTGTTGTCTGGGGAGACATACCACCAATTCTCTGCTAGACTAGAAACCTATTTGGAGAAATGGACGGCTCTGGGGAAGACCCAAGATCTTAAAGAAATGATCATGATTGAGCAATTGAGAGAGTCCATGGCTCCAGACATGAGAAAATTTCTCATGGAACAAGGTGCAGAGAAGTTGGGGGAGGTTTTAAATGTTGCTGAGAGGTATCAGGCAGCCCAGGCAGAGGTAAGTGGTGCTAAAAAGAAGCACATAGACAATTTTAAAGCTCCACAGCAATTTAATAAATTTGATAATAGAGAGCAGGGAAATAAAGGTAGGACAAACTTTGAGCGGCCAAGAAATGACTATCGCGACAGAAACTCACAGTTCAATGACCAAAAATTCAATGAAAGAAAACCGTTGAACCAAGGAAAAAGATGGTGTAAATGGTGCAAGAAAGATAACCATAACACCGAATTTTGTAGAAGGAAACCTTCAAACATTGCTGCAATGAAGTCGGGGACGCAAAGATTAAAGGTTAATCCTAATGGACAACAGGAACCTTATCACCCCCCAGTTTGTGAGGATGTTATTTGTAATGGGGTCACCATAAGGTGCCTTTATGATACAGGTTTGGATTATGATTCAGTTGTGAAGTCTAGCCTAGTGGACCCAAGTCAGTATACCACAGAAACAGTGGAAATACAAGGGGCGACTAAGGACATACCACTCATGACACTTCCCATCGCAAGGATAACGGTGAAAACTCGCTATGTGGAAGGAGAAATCAGAGCAGCAGTGATAGATGAACCAATCTACCCTCTGATATTGGGGTGTAGATACGTCTTCTTGGGGAATCCCGAGAGACCTGTGATCATGGCGACAGTGCAGACCAGGTCACAGAAGAAGGAGGAAGAAGGTGAACCTATAAATGCTCATCCAGAGGAGATGAGGAAGGCGCAGGCTGAGGATAGGACACTCAAGCCATGTTTTAAAAAATTGCCCAAATGCCACACACCTCCGAGCAAGGGGGAATATTTTATGAAGAACAGATTCTATATACAGGAAGACAGGAACTAGATCCACTGGTCACGGACAGTTGGTTCTTCCCAAGGTATATAGGGCAAATTTAATAAGGAGCTTACATGTTGGAAAAGATGGGGACCATGAGAAAGTCGGTACCATCTGCCAAAAGTTGCTCGAAAATACTATTGGCCCGACGTAAATGTCGATATTGAAAACTTTGTAGAAGCATGTGGCGTATTTCATGAGGGAACACCCACAAAGGGAAAATATGTGCAGGACCTAGAAACGCCACGGGGCACTCTTAGGCCTGGAAAGAAAAATTATTATACTCAGGTAGACAAAGTGGAATGGGAGCCCCCTTTTCACACCCAGTCTTCACTTGAATGGATTAACATGGCCACTATGCGACGAGTACAAAGAAGAAATTTACCCCAGAATAAACTGACAATCCCTTGGTCAGACTTATATAAACTGGAAGAACAGAAAAGAGAGCGAAGATCTCTCATAAGCAATCTAAAGTGGGGAGACAAACCCAAGAAAAAAATTGGTAGTGGTCGATTTGTGAGTGATGATTCTAGGAAGAAAAGTCCTCACTATAGTGCTTCTAATGGACGGGACCCTACGGGTTCCATGAAAAATACGTATGATAAATTAAAGATCCAGATGTAGCTTTATTAAGGACCTGGACAGATGAGAAGGCGGAAGAGACTGTTACCTCATCTTATCAATACGTGAACGAACTGACCACTCGTTTGAAAGCTGGATGGAAACTGGCAAATGATAATTTGAAACAAGCCAGGAAGAAACACGCAGCATATTTTAATAGGAAGGCAAAGGACAGGGAACTGGCAGTCGGAGAGAAGGTGCTGCTTCTACTACCCGGAAGCCAGAATAAATTACAAATTGGTTGGCAAGGTCCATATACGGTTCTAGAGAAGGTGTCTAGAACAAACTATAAAATTGACAAAAAGGGGAAGGAGAAAGTTTATCATGTAAACTTATTAAAGAAGTATCTGGACAGACCACTCCAGGAAAGCACCCCCTTATTGACCTTGGCTATTGCAACTCAAATGCAAAAGGAACCACTCACCTCACATGAATACCCATTACATCCTTGTGAAACAGCAGCACAGGTAAAAGTCAGTAAGCACCTGACTAAAAACCAGAGGGAGAGAGTTCAACAGGTTCTGGAGGAACATACAGATGTATTAACAGATAAACCAGGCCATACAAATTTGCTACAGTATGACATGAAACTGGTAGACTCAAACCCAATCTGTATGAGAGCCTATTCTATTCCGTTCGCGAAGGAGAAGGCATTGAAGGAAGAAATAGATTATTTGTTGAAGGAGGGGATTATTTCACACAGTGAATCATCTTTTAGTTCTAGTGTCGTTTTGTTGAGAAAACCGTCTGGGGAACACAGACTGTGCATAGATTACAGGAAACTGAATGCTGTCACAGAAGGACAAGTGGATCCATTACCAGACACAAAACAGTTATTTGCCAGACTGAACAAGGCAAAATACTTTTCAAAGGTGGATCTTAGTAAAGGCTATTACCAGATTCCAGTGAAGCCTGAAGTGAGACCTTATTTGGCTTTTAGCACTTCGGATGGACATTATGAATTCAACATGCTACCATTCGGACTGAAAAATGCTCCGAGTGTATTTTCAAGGATGATGCGCAAATTGTTGGATCCCCTGAATAACCCATGTATCACGAATTTCATGGATGATATTCTCGTCGCCACAGAGACATTTGAAGAACACATTGAAGCTCTAGAA
Organism: Oreohelix idahoensis; assembly: GCA_024509875.1. Classification (NCBI taxonomy): domain Eukaryota; kingdom Metazoa; phylum Mollusca; class Gastropoda; order Stylommatophora; family Oreohelicidae; genus Oreohelix; species Oreohelix idahoensis. The sequence goes on along the minus strand of JAMPIV010020486.1, from coordinate 157,449 downwards.
ATGTTATTTAATAGGCTTAGGGAGGCGAACTTAACTGCTAGGCCAACAAAATGTTGTATTGGATGCAAAGAGTTGGAATTCTTGGGACACACTGTATATCAGGGTAACATGACCCCTGATCCCAAGAACTTGGAAAAACTGCAGAGAGCACCTAGACCACAAACAAAAAAGGACGTGCGATCATTCGTGTCGTTATGCGGATTTTATCAAAAATACATCAAAGATTTTAACTCTATTTGTGCTCCTCTGACTGATCTGACTCGCAAGGGACTTCCAGATAAAATTATTTGGACTGCGCAAAGTGAATTAGCGTTCCAAGATTTAAAGGAAAAACTCACTAGCAAGCCTATTCTCAAACTGCCTGATTTGACACAGGACTTTGTCTTAAGAACCGATGCAAGTAATGTAGGACTCGGGGCGGCTTTGTTGCAAAGATCATCTTCACCTGATGGGGAACTGAAACCAGTCGCTTATGCAAGCCGCAAATTGAATAAGGCGGAACAAGGATATTCCACAAGCGAAAAAGAATGTTTAGCGTTAATCTGGGCAATAAAGAAGTTTCAAATCTATCTGTATGGTAGGACTTTTGTGGTCGAGACGGATCATCAGCCCTCGTATTCTTATCTCAGGCTAAGCATGAAAACGCAAGATTGCTGAGGTGGTCTTTATTGCTTCAACCTTATCAGTTTAGTATCCAATATATCCCAGGCAAATTGAATGTCGGTGCAGATTTCCTCAGTCGGCACCCCTGTGATCAAAATTAGAGTAGTGGCAGGCGTGAGGAGTAATTTTATCTATGTGTATCACTGGTTTTGGAACTTGCCGTAGGCATGTTTTCAAGTGGGGAGATGTGTGATAAAATTAACCGTGATACAACGTTAAAATATCTCCAAAGATAAAATGTAGGGATAAAAAATAATGCGTAAGCTACTAGAATACATGATCGCCCACGCCGCGGGTCACCACCCGCCATGGAAATTAACTTGTTAGACGTGAAGGCAAAACGTTTACCCTTGGAACGGGATGAGAACGGAGATCAAAAGGAAAAAAATATGACTGAACACGTGCTTGAAACTAGCAAGGCTAAAAAGACGCAATTGGTGGGGAAAGGAAAAAAATTCACGTCCCCAAGTTGACACAAGGTAAAGAAATCGACAAAAGGGACCTTAGCTATTATACGCAACAGTCATTTCTTGGACGCTTTTGCGATAACTTAGTCCGTTTATTTGAATTCAGCGGCAAACGCATTACAGAAGATGCTCGAAAATATTTCAAAAAACCAACTAACCTTGAAAAGTAACTTTTTCTTAATAATAATGTTAGGAATATAAAACCTAGCTGGCCGGATGGCCCATCTTGAGCAGTGAAATAATATGCTTTCATTTATACAGACGGATAGATAATAAGAAAGATATTGACAAAAGACTGTGTTGTTCATATCAGCGAGCGACTGCATTGAAACAAAAAATGTCCCTAATTTTCAAAAACTGCGGCCTTGAGACTCAAGTGCTAAAATCTAGTTGGAATGAAAGAGAGGGAATGGGGTGGAGAATTGTGGCTAAAAATAACTTTAAAGGCAAAATTGTGTAGGGGACGGCAGAGTTGGTTCAAAAAACAAGTGTGTTTTTTTGTGAAACGCAAGTAGAGACAGACGGACCAACAGACAATAATACATACTTGACTGAGGTATGACTGAAATGACTTTTGGTAGGAGGTTTGAATTTGAAAAGGAAAAAAGGCGGTGATTGGCCACAGATAAACATATTATCGGCGCTCAGACGCGCATTTTTGCCATTCATCATAAGTTGTCCAGTAGTAGACACAGTAATTATTCAGTGGTGTATTTCCCAGAAGCTAATTGAAATATTTAGAGGGACGCCATACTAAAGCCAGCAGCTCAGCTGAGTTTTGCTAGCATATAACTGTGTTCTATATTCATAATTCTGGTAAGACTGAAAGTATTTCTTTGTATATTTTAATATTTGTTTAATGTTTCGAGTGATTTGATACTGCCATATCAAAATCTATCCCTTACAACAAGTAAGGATTCGCTCTAGACCCCCCGCCCCAGTTCAGGGTCTAGAGACAAACAAAATACATAAACTCCAGCAAGGATTATGAAGGGCGGATCAAGTGTTGAGATCAGTGGAACATATCACCTATCCTATTCTATGGCAGGAAGCTAATGAACATATTTCAGAATATATAGTCTGGGGAAACTTATCCTATGTGAAACCAACTTGGTAAGATGTGTTGTGTGGTCAAAGAGATCTGACCCGTCTATGTGGTGTTGTTGTGTGGTGTTGAGTGTAGAAGTGGCTCAGGAGGTAGAGTTCTGACACATGACCAAATACTTTTATTTCAGAACTGTGAGTTTTTTTATTTGGCACCAATGTGGTGTCAAATGAGGTGTTGAATACTACAAGAGTGGACCCGTGCAGTTTATATTTTGGCAGAACATCCTTATATTGCCCCCAAGCACGGAGAGTTGGGGCCACCAGATTCCAGCACCAGAACTACTCAGTCAAAGATACGTGAGCGTCTGGCCTGCTGGATATTCATCAACTCAACTTATTTTCTAACACACCAAATATATTCCTATCAATAAATGGACAATGTTTAGTAGCCATAGACAGGGAGTGATGAGGCCACCCCAACAGCACATCCATTAATCGTTCTCCCAGATAAATTACAATTATAAACAGTAATAATAGTAACTAGTCTTGTAAAATATATATATGTACACACCTTTCATTGATTATGCCATATATTCATGCATTTCATTCATAATTGCAAAACCTTTCGTATGTTCTGACCAAAATAAAACCTTGGTTCAGAACAAATAAACTTAAAGAAAATTTACTATCAAAATTTTACACAGCTCGAGTTAGTTCAGTATGTTATAACATTTTATTAATATTATTAGACTTATTAAATATCTGTGTGTGTGTATGTAAACTACCACAAAACATTACATATCAGTACCCTAGAATTTTAACGTAGCCACATTCATTAGTAAAAAAAGATAGGTGTCAGGTCGTAGTGGTAGCAAGAAGGGCCTTCTGTAAAATCACAGCTACATTTATCTCAGGAGCCTTCACAGCTGACCTCATGCATCACACTAAGTAATATCACAATCATACAATACCATCAAATCCACTACACGGAGGAACTCCAGTGGACGCATGCGGTACTTCCCTATAAGCAAATAATGCGGCAGGAAGATACTGATCCCAAGTTTCTGGCTTCTCCTGTGCCAACTTCCGAAGAATAGAGGTGAGCGTCCCGTTAAACCGCTCTACTTGCCCGTTACTTTGGGGGTGATAGGGCGAAGTATGAATATGCCTAGTCTTGAATATTCTAAGCACCTCCTCCGTCAACTTGCCTCTAAATTGTGACCCGTTGTCTGTGAGAATTTATGCGGGAAGCCCAATCTAGTAAAGATATTCAGTAAAGCGTCAGCTACATGCACTGAATCGCATGCTGGCATGGCTATAACTTCGCCCCACATGGAACAGGTGTCCACTAATGTAAGGATATGGGAGTTCCTCTTCTTAGTTCTCAGCAGAGGTCCAATTATATCCACGGCCACTCTTTCAAATGGGGTATCCAAAATTGGCATCCCCCAAGGGTCGCGGGTGCCGTCCAGTGTTTTGGTGCAACTTTCTGGCACTGAGGACAAGACTTGACGAAACGTTCAATGTCGCCGGTGATCCCTGGCCAATAATAGTGGCAGGCGATCCTTTGAGTCGTGGCGCTCATTCCCATGTGTCCACTAAATGGGATAGAGTGGCCCATCTCAAGCACCTAGTTCCTATAGGTTGCAGGAACTACTAATTGGTTGTGTTCCTGTCCTTCATTTCCAGCTCGGCGATACATCAATCCATTTTTCATAAAGAAGTCTCCCTTGGTAGGTGGGTTGTGTGTTCTAGGTAGTTTTTTAAAACAGGGCGCCAGTGTGGAATCTTCCATTTGGGCCCTCTTCAATTCCTCGGGGAGGATATTGGTAGGAGGTTCCTGCTCTGCGTCTTTTCTTGACTGTCTTCTAGTCTGTACGGCCACCATGACTAGTGGTTGAGTAGGTTCTCCAAGGAACTCATATCTACATCCCAAGATTAAAGAGTAGATTGGTTCTTCTATTATAGCTGCAAGAATCTCTCCTGTCACATATCGAGATTCCACTCTGATAAGTGCAATTGGCAGTGTCATGGGTGCAACATCCTTCGTCGGACCTTGGATGTCGACACTCTCTTCTGTTATCTGGTCAGGAGTGACAAGAGATGCCCTGACCACCGCATCGAATGCAAGTCATGTGTCATAAAGGCACTCCACAGATTGTCCGTTTACGAGAACTGATTCGATGACAGGAGGATGAGAAACGTTTCCGGCCCTCTGCTCCTTCCGGGGTGACGATTTTGTCTGCAGACAGGCAGCATGCTGGGGAGGAGGTCTGCGCTTGCACTCATTAGTGTTGTGATTGTTCAAGCGACAGTACTTGCACCATTTATCTCCCTGTCTCTGGTGTGGCGCAGCATTTTTCTTGGTTTGCTCTTTGTAGTTATATTATTTTGCGTGCTGTTTATGCGAGATGTGTGGTCCTTTGCTTTGTTGGTCTGGTTGGGAGCGAGCAGGTTGCTTTGGCGCCTGATCCGAAAACTTCTTTCTGGCTCCTTGAGACTCCATGAGAGCATTTTGGAATCGCTCTGCCAGTGTAAGAATATTTTCTAACCGGTCAGCGCCGTTTTCAGTGAGAAATCTACGCATTTCCACCGACATAGATTCTTTTAGTTGCTCTATCACAATCAGCTCTTTCAACCCGTCATAGTTCTCGGTAAAGTTTCCCAGAGTACACCACTTCACTAGGTAGTCTTTAATACGGGCTGCGAACTGTGAGAAAGTCTATCCGGCATCCTTCCTAGAACCTCGAAATTTTTTTCGGTAAGCCTCTGAATGAAGCTCGTACCTCACCAAGAGAGCTTTTTTCAATGCCTGATAGTCATCTTGCTCTCCGGCCGGAAGTTTATTAAAAACTTCGTAGGCGGCTCCTCTTAGGCCCTGGGAAAGTTTCAAGTTCCACTTCCGTTCTTCAAGTCCAAACCCTGTTGCAAAGCGTTCGAAGCGGTCTAAAAAGGCGTCCATGGTATCGTTACTTTCTGAAAAAGGTTCCAGCGGAAAGTTCATGGCATTGGGTGGCGCAGGTTGCGAAGTAGGCACACCATCTGAGCGGGGTGAGTACCCTCCATCACAGTTGGAAGCCGCTGCACTTTTTGCCATCTCTATTTGATTGGTCTGTCCCTGGATTTCCAGTTGCTTCATCTTAAGTGCATGCTCTGCTGCGGCTTTCTCTTTACGCTCCGCTGCTTCTGCTACTTCTTTCCGCTCCGCTGCTTCTGCTGCGGCTTTCCGCTCCGCTGCTTCTGCTGCGGCTTTCCGCTCCACTGCTTCTGCTGCGGCTTTCTCCTTCTCCATTGCAAGTTTCTGCACTTCCATCTCTCTTGCATGGAGTTTATCAGTCTCCTCACTCACAAATTTCATCAGATCTTTTCCACTTAACCCGAATTCACGCCCTGCCTCCATTAAATTAGTTCTAATTTTTGCAGCATCTGCCATGATATGCAGTACGGGTTCGCGAAGGGAAAAATTGGCAGTGACCTCCAAACAAATTGTTTAGACTCGCACAAGTAATTATCTCTTTAAAACCAGCTAGGTTTAAATTAGTAATCAAGTTCAAATAGTTCTTAAAAATCACTCGCTCAGCGTATTCTGAAAAATTATATAACAGATTATCTCGAAGTTTCTATGAAAAATTTGCTAAATATTTATGATAAAAATTTTCCCAGCAGTTACAGAAAAAGATTTAAAAAATCAGTTCCCTACAGTATCTTCTGTTCTCAAAAAGTGCTTACTCTGTCCGTTTGATACTCAATTTAAAAAGTATCACTCGTGCTTTAGAGATATAAATTATCCCCCCTATGAAATAGACAAATTATAGTAAGAGTCAGTCTAGAAGATAATCCCTAAAATGCCAACAAATTTTGCAGTTATCGCAACTGTATAGCAGGGATGAAAATGTGATTTATCACACTTCTAAGTCCGGGTTCACTAATCCCAAGACGAGTCCACAATTGTCGTGTGGTGAGTACTGGGGCAACTACAACAGTAGTTTTTGCCAGGAATAGTCTATGAGATATTAGATATAAGGTCTCTAGAAATTGGCTCGTTAAGAAAGAATAAAGACCTATTCGAGATAGGGACAAGAAGACAGGAATGCGAATGCTTTCCACTAGACAGTGTTTTCTAATTAATTATGGAAAGAGTTCTGTTTCCCCACGACCTTAGCTTCTGCCCTTAGATCCCGTAAAGAAAAAGCCCCCAACCTCATCTGAGTAGAGAAAGGTTCCTATAGGTGAATATGTAAACCGACAGCACGAGTGATACATTAACAAACTCTTGATAATGATCAACCGATCGTTGGGTTTATTAATGAAATATCCACACATATAGGGTTAGTAATGGTTAGAACGTGATGATGGTGAAAGACGATTCACACAAAACACACAGATGAGATAATAAAATTACAGTTAATTAAGTAATAGTTAATTAAGAATGAACTGGTGTAAAGTGAAATGATGATGTGATATGATACGTGTTACCAAAATGGTGAGTACTCTACACAGTCCATGTGTCTCTAAATGCTTCTCCTAGATATGAGGATTCACATGTATGCATAAAATGTCCCAAGTTGTTATACGTTATGTCGAGTGGGGTATCTCTAAGCTGAGGACGTTCTGGTGAATACTGTTGTCGTACGGAGAACGCTGACGAGATATCTATGTATATTCCTTCACTGTTTGAGTATATCTCATATGAACAAAAAGTCTGTTGTCTAATCTCCCGACGGTACTGGTCAGACTGGATATCTTCACGAAATGTTAGTGATATGTAGACTCATAATCTTGCGTATGTAGTCGTGATTCATATACTTTCGAGTCTGCTTCATAAAATGCGCTTAAGAGTGTGTTGCACATGGTATAAATATGCGATTCCTCTTTTGAGCTCTTTTGCTTGACTTCAGATAATAATGATCTTTCTAGTGATTTGAATTTATGATGACTCTGTATTGAACTTGTGATAACGATGTATTGAACTTGTGAGCAAGCAGTATATGGTGACGAAAAATGCTGCGTCCACCTTATGACTTGTGGGTGAGACAATATTCCTTTTTAATTGAGGAATGAAAGATGTCCTATGGCGAATTCTGCTAGCCAAATGTCCGTTTTTAATAACTTATTTCTGGTTAGACGTCAGACACGTTGCGTGTAGACTCAGACTTCTGATGAACTGAAGACACACAAAAGTCTTCGTAAGTTTTCACATTTAACATCACTGGTTGACTTGCATTTAAACTATTGCTCATTATTCATCTCTCTCTCTCTGAGTTCAATTCTAATGATGTTAAATATCTTGTGCATGAGAGTGTGTGCGCATGGGAGACTGTGATGATGATAAAGGTGAAATATGAACTATTAATTACCTCCTATCATCTTCTAGGAAAATCTTCTGATTTTATTAATCAGTTATGCCAAGAATTATTTGAAACTTTATCTTTCGCACATTTTAGCTGTGAGGTTAAAATAAACAAAAATAAGAAAATGTATTAATAAGTATAAGATCTACTAACCTTCTTTTCCCTTCGCAAAATCCTTTAAGAACACAATTAATCACAGAACTGAATTATCATCCACTCTGAATAAACACGTGTATTAGGCTATGCGTTTTTGGGTTTAATCTCTTCCTCACAAGGTAAAAACTGGACTGCTCCACTCTAGTAGATTATGCGGTATTATATATTTCTGGAAGTCACCTGGCCAAGCTGGGCGTCCAATGTGGTAAACCAACGCTTTTCTGAACCGCGGCCGACCCAAGATAACACCCTTACAGCATGAGACGTTTTCCCCTGGCCAATCTGGGCGTTCAATGTGGTGTCACAGAAATTACAGCGTGCCCAGATGTTTGATTCGGATAACCAGATGTGTCTCCACCAGATTTATCACGATGCAATGTGGGCTTCAAACGATAATGTCGGGCATGGCGACTCCATCAAAGGACTTTTATTTCCCCCGATGAAAGACCAAATGTGGTTCTCTAGATACCGGTCGCGAGTAATCACAACGATGAAATAGCAAATGTGGATCGCAAATATGAGATGAAAGAGCAAATGTCGGAGAAAATACAGTACGAAAGATGTAGGAAAAGATAGAGCAATAAGGCCTTTGCGCTCGTTTATCACAGGAATCTGTAACCAAAAACATCCCCTTCAGAGAAGCAAGACACCAAGTGGCTTCAGGTGGCACTGCTAAACAGGAACAGCACACAAGAACCCAACTAATAAAACTTACCACAGAGGTGCGAGATATAAAACAAAAACTCAAAGTCGAGAAGAACAGACAGCACAACGAAGACACAGATGCCATAAGAGACGAAACAATAGGAGCCTTACAGAGCGCCCAGGCAATGTTACAGGACATGAAATCCATTCAACACCAAATAGAAGTCGACATCGCCAAACTCGCAGAGCTAAAGGAGGAGAATGAAGAAGTCCTCAAAAGAATTGAAACAGAGAGAAGGATCATCGAGGATGTCGTAACAAAAAGCAATCAAGGAAGAGAAAGAAGCAAAGAAACTAAAGACAAAATAATTACCGAAACCGTAGAGGAACGCGTACCAAAAAGCAATCAAGGAAGAGAAAGAAGCAAAGAAGCGGAAGACAAAATAATTACCGAAACCGTAGAGGAACGCCTACCAAAAGCAATCAAGGAAGAGAAAAGAGCAAAGAAGCGGAAGAGAAAATAATTACCGAAACCCTAAAGGAACTCCTACTAAGTATAATAAAGACAGTCACGAATAACACTGCCGAAAAAGACAACAACGAAAAGGGACCTAACAGGCAGCTAGTGGTCCTTTTCAAGACCAGTCATTTCCAGGACTAGGAACGTGATACCAGCGAAGACGTTAACACCCTATATACAGCAATACAACCGTTTTTAACCCTTCAAATAGTTTTGGTTGAACAGGGTATAACAGCAAAATAACAGACTTAAGAAAAAAAAAATGGTGCACCACAAGGTGACGCATTATTCTTCCACGTTCCGCCTTGCGTACATGTTTAGTTAACAGTGGCGTATCCTGGTAATGCGAGCTAGGCGTGCTGCTACTTAAAATGAATATGTACGCCTACTATTTAACTTATTCCCCTCTTAATTTAAAAACCAACTATATTCAATTACGCAACGATAGTTATTAGGGGTATATGTCAACTATCTCCGAAATATTAGTTAACTTACAACTTGAAACTCACTGTCACTGTAATAATCTGCATTCCCGGCAACTAACAAAAATTAATCACAAAAAACACTGATCGGACACAACCGATTTTTACAACTCGAGAGCTGCAGGACCACCGCACGCATGTTCGCATTGTATTTACGTATCTGGCCATGACCCCGATCCAATCAAACCAGTATTCAGACGTGAACCTGAAAGGTACCGCACGCATTGTGACGGAATTACCCGAGAAACTTCGGGCGATTGCTACTAACCAATTAAAAACTGTACTATAACAAGCGTCTGGGGAAACTGAAACTAGATTATACTCGTAGATTCTATGCGGGAAAATCCGTTATCCTGGTGCGTGCGGTCCGAAAGCAGAACATTAGAAGAGAAATATTTTATAAAATAATAAATTAAATTTTTATTTTCCTTCGGGCATAGGTGTGCGCAGCACGCACAGCACACTTAGAGAATACGCCACTGTTAGTTATAGTTAGATTTCTCTTGTCTGCATTTTACAAGATATAAAACAACCTTTCAAAAATGATCTCTAGTGAAATCATAACGTTTTATATGTATTATATTTTCTCACTAAAAAAAAATTCAATTATTTATTCATCTGTATATCTATGTGTGAACCTCATTCAGTATTCAAGTCAGTTAATAAATATTTTGGACCGTCTTGGCAGTCTTCTGAGCATGATTACTAACGTGTTCTGATGTTGAGAGTTGAGTGATTTATCGCAACCACCAGCAACATAGAACAAACGTGGCCCACCCCCCCCCCCCCCCCCCCCCTCAATTCACTGCGAGCCACTGTGATTGCAAGCATAATCATCGCATGCAAGCTACATAGGAAGGGAAATTCAGGATGTGTAATTTTCGTCATAGGAAGTGGCATTCAGGAAGTGTCATTTTTTTCGTCGGAAGCCAAATTCCTCGTATGCGTCGATTGCAATAATTGGGTTTAAAAATCCGCCAATACTTTTTTTAAAAACTACAAATATCATGTTATTGAGTAATGGGTAGGAATTATACTAATGAATGAAATATTTTATGGGATATTGTGAATGAAATGTGCGCCTACAGTTGTAAGGTGCGGTTTTATTATTAATAGTAATAGCAGTAATGACAGCAGTATTGAAAGAAGTAGTAGAAGTAACACAGCAGCAGCGGTAATCGTATTGATGGTAGATATCCGTTACTTAACTACCAACATAAACCACTTATACAGTATACTGGGGTCCTTTAAGGTACTTCAGATCTACATATTAGAACTGAGTTTCTCAAACTGAGTTTCTCTGAGTTTCTCTGAGTTTAACTGAGTTTCTCAACCCCAAGGTTCCGTAAGAGGTCGCTTAAGGTTCCGCTAGAGATCGTGATTAAAAACATAAAAAACGTGTTTTTCAAAGTCTTGTATAAAACTGTTTATTAGGCTATATTTAAAATAAAGTAATATTGCTTTAGCCTATGGTTTTAATAGCTTTACTGTACAACATTGTCAATTAATTTTCATGTTGTAAATGTCATTAATTAAAACCAATGTACAACCTTTAATTAAATTAAATCTACCGAGCCTACCTTAGAAAAAATAGAATCGCATTGTGGCTGAAGCAAGTTATTTAACATAATTTTATTGTGTATGGCTTATTATGAGTTTAAAAAAATTATGAAAGGGAAAGAAAGAGATTAATTTCAAGAAAGGTAAGCTAAGCTAAACTACACTTTTTTTCAAGAAAAGTTGATTAAAAAGTCATTTTTAGTTTTAAAAATGAAGAAAACTACCCCTGTACATATCATAATTCATTAGCATCTTGTAGAGTAGAAGTGGTTAGTGCACTGACTTCCTAGCTCAGTGGTCTATGGTTCGATCCCCAGATGATGTGGGATTTCTTCAGGCAGCAAACGGCTCCTGGGTCGACCCAGCCCTAATTGGGTACCAGAGCAACTTCTGGGAAGGTTAAGGCAGCCGGCGTGATGCTGACCACATTACCCCTAGGGTGCCGATGGTCAAGAAAATATGGGCCTAACACCATATCCTCAATATGCCTTAATGGGCGTGTGACGGGATCCTTTGTAGAGTAGAAGTTAGTGATAAGACTATTAGGCCTACTTGGATTAGTTAACAAATAAAAGTCAAGTAATGGAAATTAAAAAAGGAAAAACTGAAGTTTGTTCTACCTGGCATTAAGGTTAATATCCATTGTGGTGTGGTGGAACATACACAATGAGTAGACTAATAAGTTGGCTAAATTAAACAGAATGACAGAAAATATTCTCTACTCAAAAGATCATTGCTAATTATCGTTGGCTTATTATATTTACAACTTACTGATCACGTTAACGTACCGTGAGCTGTAGATATATAATTTTTATGTAGGTGTTCCCTAAGACTTGAAAATTACGTCAAGGGTTCCACCAGTGATAAAAAGGTTGAGAGTGGGCGCACCAGAACAGTGTCGGAAAAAACTGTAAGATTTATTCAGCTGTTTCAGCGTAGAAGAACTTGTCGGTGAACTGTGGAGGCCGAGATGCAATGAATGAACCAGAGCTTTGGCACTGCATGAAGGATGGCCGCCCACCTAGCAAAGTGGAAGCGGTGTGTTGCTGCCCTACAAGCGCATTAAAAGAAAACTGATGCCATAAGTAGCTGACTTTTATTAAATTATTGTCACTTCCACAAACATAATGGTTATGAGTCTGGCACGAGACGAAGTTTACTTGCGCTGAATGTAGAAGACGATAAATTGCGTTTGCAGTGAATGCAATGGGCAATGAGAGCGGGAAGAATTTGTTCTAGCTATGATTTAATCGCTGTGAATTTATTACGGTAAAAGGACCACCCAGCACCCTGTATTTCCCAAGGGCCTTAGAGCAGACACAGAATGAAACGTCTGCACGCTCGGGCAGTTGTCAGAGAGTAATACAAGGTAGTGCTAGGGACAGGAAACCTCGTCACGTAAAATAAATGATTACAGACACCACCGCAGCAACAACAACAGCAACAACAACTGAATGTTTTGATGCAAGTACATAGCTGCAGTTGTGGTTCGTAAGGAGAGAAAAGGGAAATGAATGTAGTAAAATGAATTGACGTTGAACCTTAATCAGACCACTGAAAACGTGTTTCCGATTCTCAGAACATTGTAAGGCGGACAACATTCACATCTTTCTCAATAAATACACAATAAATGGTTCGATCTATATTGATCTATCCTAAAATACAATTTCTTAACTCATTTACTCGTTGCCTTTCAGTTTCCCCAAGAATCATAGGCCCTTAATTAACACACGCTTGCCGAGATATCAAAATGGAGAATAGTTTTCAGCCATGATTGATCAAACTAGCTCGTGTGGATCGGACTGCACTGGTTATCTGAGATTCTCACATTGCAAATAATAACTATTTTCTATCACAAAAATGTTGATTTTGTTTAGTTTCCCATTGTGTAAATGCGACATTTCTCACAAGCTTTTACCCTAGTGAGTACAGCGGTTTCCATATACATCATTATCATGTGACGTATTTTTTCCAGAACGTTATCTCTATTACAGCTGCTCTAAACGCATCACGATTCTGGGCAAGTCGACCTGCATCAGCCAAAGACAAGTTCAGACTTTCTTCCATATACAGCTTGTATAATTTGTGTATGTGAGTGTTTTTTCTTTGTTTCTATTTATGCATTTAGATTACTTTTCTCTTTTTTTTAACTGTTATCGTTTTTCTGCCCCTAATGAAGGCCTTGCGGTGGGAAAAAGATGCGCCCTACTTCAATCATTGTGAAATTTAGTACAATTACCAGAAGTTCACAATCCCATCCTAACTAACATAATTACCGATGTATGTTACGTCGGTGGAGGCTGAGATGCAAAGAATGAACCAGAGTTGGGGCACTGTACGAAGGATGGCCGCCGACCGAGCAAAGTGGAATCAATTTGTTGTTGCCATACAAGACACCACCAGGCGTAATGGCCACTGACTGCTTTGACGGTCGGCGGCTAAGGATCAAAGAAAGAAGAAAAAGTTACGTCGGTTGGTCTCACTCAAAATAGTAACTCGCGCCAGAAAAAAAAGTGCGCAACGAACGGTGTGCAACTTGCGCGGCGTGGGTGTTATATAAAACTAATATTTTGGTGGGGTTTTTTTTTTCTTTTTTAATTCTTTCACGAAATTAGTAGCGCTCGACAAAGAAAAAGTGCGTAAAAATTGGTGTGCATGAGCCCTCACCCGATGTACAAATCATGAAAACTTGAAAGTTTTTGTTAAAACCACTTATTATCAGTGAACACTCTTTGAAAACAATCCACACACTTTCACACGAAATGTTGTCATCAAATAACTTTTAAATTGAATCTAAAATAACATAATTCTCGCCGTGTGTACGTTGGTCACAGCTGAGGAATGCAACCGTGTTTAAAAATTGTATTTCTTCCATTATATATACTCTCCGAAAATAGTTACAATCAACAAAGAAAAGCGTTCAAATGACGGTGTTCATGAACAGTTTGATTACACTGATAATGGAAAGAAACCAAAAACACTCTAAGAATGTACTTCTATCTGCTCATCCGGGAACGGAAACAGCACACTATAATTAAAAACCCGTCAAGTTTGACGGGTTATTGCTAGTTTTTACATAATTCCCAGACTGCACGTTTGGTAGGAGAACGATGGGAACAATTTTGGGACGGAATCTGAAATGTAATAGCCTGCTGCAAGTTAAACCCATGCTGATCCTCGAGACGAACTTATTCTGTATAGTCAAGTCAAGTGCTTCCATCTCAGTCGCTGCTAAATATTTCTTTTCTGGCTGTGTTTCTTTGACAGCTCACTAACTGATGACGATCTGCGTTGTGCAGCTGAGCTGATCTTTTACAAGATTTCACTGACAAGGTGAGATTTCTAGAAAGATTGTAATTTCTTACAAGGTTAAACTAAACTGGATGTTTCAAGTCATAAATAAACTTGAATTATGTTTTACCCGGCCGTAACTCTGCCTCACGTGGTTCATTCCAATTCATTCTTCCATGTTCCAGACCAATGATAAGAAACCAGGGTCATGCAGAAACCCGGGGTGCCACGAGGTGTTTTAAGGGCATGCGCAAACTCACTTGATTTTAAAAAAAAAACTGTCGTAATGACGGAATTTAAGTCATGCCATTATCAATATTTGAATAATACAAGACGCTGGCGATGGATAGGACACACATTGAAGACACCTGTCGATAGCATTATCGTGCAGTCATTATTCTGGAATATCCAGATTAGAAGAAGTGGATGCAGAACATGGAACACATGAAGAAGAGAACTAGGGACAGAAATGAAAATACTGAGAAGAACGTAGAAAGACTTTGAGCTGATGACACGGGCCAGGCAGGACGTAGCATATGTTTGTTGTTTTCTTTGCTCATTGGAGAGCTAAATTAATAATAGAAGGACTTGTTGTTTTGGTACTTGATTGTCGGTGATTATTGAATTTCTTGAATTGATCATTTCTTTTTTTATTGTGGGTTTGTATTTTTCTTGCTTTATTATTGTTCGTTCACCGCGCATGACCTTTGTTGTTCGCGTTTTCATTTGTTTGTATTGCCTTTGCTGAGTGTGTTTCTCATCCTGTTAATTATTTCGAGTGTCTATTGTATTTATCTTTGACTTGTTTATATTTCTTTTCCTTGTCGCTTATTTGAAACTGTGGCTGACAAAGGGTGAAACCTGAAACGTTCCGTGTTTCCTGTTTACCGTTAATTTGTAAAATTGATTCCATACCATTTTATTTCTTTTTCTAAATATTTATTGGGAGCTGTAGGTTATTGATTGATTGATTATCAATTGCGAACTAATTTTCGTTCGTTTTCAATGATTTATTGATTATCAATAATGTACAAATTTCTGTTCGTTCTCAATGATTTATTGATTATCAATAATGAACTAATTTCCATTCATTCTCAAGTTCCTGATCTGTCTCCTTCTGCTTGTCTTGGGGATTTGAGAACAAGGATTGCCGTGTAATGCTATTTGCACGTTTCCTTGGTTTATATCCTAGTCAACAATGGCGCCTTCTTCTCACCACTTGTTCATATTGATTAATGTAATTTCAAGCAGATATACCCGGCGTTGCCCGGATCAAAAAAGAAACTGAACTTTTAATATCACATCGGATGTTTCATCATATGTGTATGCTGCTTACCCATAATACAAGTACGTCATCACTTATGCAGTCCTCTTCTTCTTCTTTGATCCATAGCCGCCAACCGTTAAAGCAATCAGTGGCCATGACGCCTGGTGGCGTCTTGTAGGGCAGCACAAATTGATTCCACTTTGCTCGGTCGGTGGCCATCCTTCGAACAGTGCTCTAACTCTGGTTCATTCTTTGCATCTCGGCTTCCGCAGTTCTTCGCCAAGGTGTTTTTGGTCGGCCTCTCTTTCGCTTTCCCTTGGGGGTCCACAGAATAGCCGTTCTTGTGATGGTATCAGAGTCCCTTCTGAGGACGTGGTGAACCCAACTCTAGCGTCTACCAACTATGATGGTGTGCGTGTCCTCCTGGTTACTCAGAATAAGCAATTATTGGTTGCTAATGGTATTCGGCCAAAAGATTCGGAGAAATTTCCTTAGGCAGATTGTGTGAAAGGAGAACAGTTTCGACATTTCTTTCTCTGTCACTCTCCAGCGTTCCGCACCATAGAGAAGCACATAAAGTTCACAGCTCTCATACAGTTTTAATTTTGTGTTTGTGCTGTACTGGGAAGACTTCCAAATGTTGTTGAGACTAGCAAAGGCTGTTCTCGCTTTATTCATTCTGTTGTTAATGTCCTTGCTTGTTCCGCCGTCAGGTGTTACTATGCATCCTAGGTAAGTAAATATGTCTGTTCTAACTTCTGGTTCCTTATCGTTATTGGACTTTTGTAGACTGAGTGCACCTATTTCAATGAAGCCATCAATATTGCCAATGGGTGGTGCAAAATTATAGTGGGCATTATTAATAGAATTCAATAGCGAAATAGCTGACATACGTAAAGCGGATTCCGAACAGACGAAATGCGATAGCGTAACGTGCGAAATTATACGAATCAAACAACCAAAACGACCAAATGTGTAAACCATACAAAAGGCCGGCATGTGCAAAGTGTGATGGTAGCGTGTAAATGCGCAATCTTATATGACATCATCACTTTTGTATATTATCTTTTGGCCGAATACCATCACTAACCAAGATCTGCTTACTCGTAGCAAGCAAGAGGACATGCACACCATCATAGCTGGTACACGCTGGAACTGGGTTGGTCATGTCCTCAGAAGAGACCCCGATGCCATCACAAGAACAGCTATGCTTTGGGCCCCTGAAGGAAAACGAAAAAGAGGCCGACCAAAAACAACCTGGCGGAGGACTGTGGAGGCTGAGATGCAAAGAATGAACCAGAGTTGGGGCACTGTACGAAGGATGGCCACCGACCGAGCAAAGTGGAATCAATTTGTTGTTGCCCTACAAGACGCCACTAGGCGTGATGGCCACTGACTGCTTTGACGGTCGGCGGCTAAGGATCAAAGAAGAAGACTTTTGTATATTGCTTACCCATAAACACATTTCGTCATCACTTTTGTAGACTGAGTGCACCGATTTCAATGAAGCCATCAATATTGCCAATGAGCGGATAGGCTGTTTAATAACACAAGTATGAAAATTGTTGAAAACAAAAGTTGACGTTGGCACTCCTGGACCTCTGAAGAGGCTATGTACACAATTTCAAGGTCGTAGCTTCAACGTGGCAGGAGCCAAACCCGAACAAACAAACAAACAAATACTCTTTCGAAAATACATGTAAGAGATATGTGACTTCACGAAGTGCGTTTAGGATACATTAAACTTAGTTGATATTTTAGAAGATTTGTGAATTTCACGTGTTTTTTTTTAAATTAGCACTATTACTTGCACTATGTATTTGTGTTTATTTTAGTCCCTTTCTAAAACTATATTAATGCAACTATATTTCTACAGATAGGGGTTCAAGAGTTTGAGAACCACTAGAATACAAGTCAACATCAGACTGAATGGGTACGGTAAGAAAATTCTAAAGAATGTGACCATAAACCGTTCTTTTTGTACCAACACGTTGATAAACGAAATATGCATACCTTTCATAGGAAACATCATACAGTCATTCAGCAGGAGGCAATCTTATCATCAGAAGGGGTCCACCGACGATCAAGTGTTTCGGCCCCGTATCTGTTTGCAATATTGAGGTGGGCAGGCTCACTTTGGTCATGTCCGTTAAGTGTGCCTCTCGTGTTGTCTTTACCTCCTCCTGAACTGCGAATTGAACCTACTCCTTAGTTGCAGCTTTCAACATCAATCCTGTTTTTATCCATGCGCGTCAGCTTGAGGTACCGGTAATTGTGAGAGTTAACAATTAAGTTCTATATAAATTATTGTCCTGAATTCCATAGCCCGTTGCGGTTACTCCACAGCCAACACGATGCCCTTTCCTCAGTTTCACCTAGCCTCTTTTGTGCCCTTGTTTTTGACTGTCCTTTTTCTGTCTTTGTTTTTCTTTAAAATACAACACGGCCCTTTGTTATAAAAAAAATTCATCATGTTATTGTCAACTTTAAAAAAAGTTCTAGATTTAGCATACCTTAATTGTATGTCACTTCAGAATTTTTACCGTCGCAATTACCACGCGCGTAATGGACAAAAACAACAGGAACAACAATCAACAAAACACACCGGTACCCTGTCAGGATGGGATATCAAACGTCCGCCCAATTCCGGTTGACTCCAGTTTACGCTAAGTAATCAGCATAAAATGGAACACGAGAATTCACGATTACTACATTCCCCTCCCCCCCCCCCCCCCCCCCCCCCCCCCCCCCCCCACACACGCACACAAAAATACAGCTATTTGTCTGCGCTTAAAATGTGAGACCTGACAAGTTTGACTGTAATCCATTATCATTTATTATTAAATATAATGCTCAGGAGCAGATCCGGCCCTAGAGATGTTTCAAGGTGGTGCAAAGCCTCGTGGTAGAGCCCCCCTCCAGGCAGCAGTGTAGTGTACTCTTACGATGCTCATTTTAATGCCGTTGAGTAAAACCAGACTATAATTTCCGCAAGTGATATTCGTTGTAGCATTGCACCAAAACACATCGCACTAGTGTTTTAAAAATCTTACGGTTGGAATTATTTTTAAAAACTCACGTTGAGTTACAAAGCAGAATTCGGTTTTTTTTTTTTTTTGGCTTTTTTTTTAGTAATTCAGACATCGATTATTTACAAAAAATGACATTTATGAAATGAATTCAATATAAACATAATTAATAGTTCGTACTGCAAAATCCGAAACAATATTGTTTCGCTTTTTTCTTTAAAATTTAATTAATTTAAAAAAAAAAACATTATTCTACGCCCGGTATGGTCGCACTGCTCGCATCACCTCAGAGCACGCCCTGTTCACGAGCATAGTTCAGGTGTGTTGAAGGCCGTTTTTGTTTCCCGTTAGGGTTTTGCAAGTGTATGTTGTTTACATACAATATTCATGTGAAGTTAATGTCTAGGGTTCTTTCTTTACGTGCCTGGCAAACAGTATTAGTTTACTTTTGTGTGCACGTCTCTTTCTCCAAAGAAAGTAATAACTGCTGAGTGACGGTTAATAACTTTAATAAACATGAAGAACTTCACAATAGACCCATTGATGTGGTCAGGCAATTAGAGCACAATCAAGATTAATAAAATAATAGTCACTCATATGTATGAAACTATCCTCTTAATAATGAAATATGAAATACAGTTGTATACTTTAAATATACGGGTATTGTATACATGAATATATCTTATGGGCCATACACACCCACCCAGATACACATCTCAACAGCCAAAACGGAGGGTTACTGAATGCCCCCTTTTTCTCCACACCTTTCGCTGCTAAACTCTCTCTCTCTCTTTTTTTTTGCACACGCCTCGTTAGCAATCCTTTCCCTGCCAGTCTCATTACGTGACATAGAGTGGCTATTGGGCTGAGGTAGCGAAGCGACTTTCTGGGCATTCAAACTACTGCTTTTTCTAACTCCCAACATTGCCCCCTGTTTCCGAGCGGAAACCAAGGGTTTTCGCGTGATAACAGTGGATAGTTAGCCCAATAACCACTAATATATTAGGAAAGAAAAATCATTCTGTTCAGACTAATATATATGAAATTGTAATTATGGTACCAAATGACATGAAAGCAGATACATCTAAACAGTTTAGACAAAATGTCATCTAGTCTTTCAAAAAAATGCAATGAATATCGCAAAATGAATGTTTCGATGGTATGGTAGCTGAAAACAAAACAAAATCAGACAATGTCAACATCTGGCACAAACAATGTCACTTTCCAGTTACATTCCTTGACAATAGGTCTGCCAGAAAGTTTTCTGATCCCTTGATGGGGATAATTGTATATCATATATTCTTGAATAAACAAGAACCATCTGTGTAATCTACTGTTTGTCGCAGTTTTTTTTAAATTTAGGGAGGTTTGTGGACAGTGATCCGGCTGGAGGTAGAAGTGTGCGCCAAGTAAATAGCGTGATAACCTGCCCATACACCAAATGATGGACAAGAGTTCTCTTTCATTGGTGGAATACCGAGTTTCTGCTGGTAGCAACTTCCTGCTTATATACAAGCATGGATATGGAGTATCATTGAACCATTGCAACAGGCAGCCACCAATGCCAGTCTGGGAAGCATCAATCCTCAGAAGAAATGGCATAGTGATATTAGGTAACACCAAAATAGGTACCTTGGAAAATACAGTTTTAATTTTGTTCAAAGCTCCACTGCAAGTATCGGACCAAACAATTTTATTAGGAGCACCCTTTCTAGTCAAAGATGATAGGACAGAAGAAATAGATGAAAAGTTTGGAATGAACTTGTGATAAACGTTAATGAGTCCCTAACATG
This sequence comes from Oreohelix idahoensis, assembly GCA_024509875.1. Classification (NCBI taxonomy): domain Eukaryota; kingdom Metazoa; phylum Mollusca; class Gastropoda; order Stylommatophora; family Oreohelicidae; genus Oreohelix; species Oreohelix idahoensis. The sequence goes on along the minus strand of JAMPIV010020486.1, from coordinate 137,178 downwards.
CTCCTAACTTGTTTCTTTGTCCAGGATATCTAATTTTAATATGCGTTTGACAGTCTGCTCATCAGGGTATAACATGTGGTTACCAACACGGTGACCAAGAAATGAAATTTCTCGACAACCAATCTGAACCTTTGAGGGTCTAACTGTCAAACCATGCTTTCTAAAGTAGCATTAATAAAGATTTTAATCCTGTGATATGTTCTTTCCACGAACTATGGAATAAACAGATGTCGTCTTTGTATGTGATGACATCAGACCTATCTCCTAAGAGTATCCGCATCATGCGCACAAAAGTCGTGGGGGCATTGACAAGACCAAAACACATATAATTCCATTGGAATAAACCATATGGAGTCATAACAAATATATAAATTTAAAAAAAATATGGTATGAAATCAGTTTTACAAGTAAACGTTACACATGAGACAAGGGACGTTTCAGGTTTTACTCTTCGTCAGCCACAGTTACGAACAGGTGACAAGGACAAGAACTACATATAGGTACTACAGAGGTCTATGATGATGAGGAAAACGTCAAATAAGCGATACAAGCAGATGAAACCACGGTGATGAGCGAAACGATAACAGTAATAATGCAAGAAAATCGTGAAACCAGAAAGACATGTCGAAACAAGAAAGTAAATAATCAACGAAACGAAGACAGAAATGAACAGCAATATTAAAATGCGTAAAAAATCACTTAGCTGGATTGAAGAAAGGAACATTTAAAATGGCTGAAAAAATAAAGGCGTCATGCGGAAGTGACGTAGGAGCTAGTGACGGCTAAGAACAGATAATTGAGGAAACGAAACGAACCAAAGCAAAAACAAGGATAGATAGGAAAATAACGACAGAAGCAACCAGAATTATACAAAATGATGCTGGACATTCATCACAGCAGGAGCTAAAACGCCCATTTGAAAAATGAGACGATTCTCCAACGAAAAGCGAGTTTGGTCGTCGCCAATACATGAACGGACGGCAGTGACATAAATGTCAGAGTTACCTGAATGGTCAGGGCTGTTGAAGTGAAGGGCCACCGGTAAATGTTTGCCATTATGGATGTCACTCAAGTGCTCCCGAAACCTGTCTGCCAAACGTCAATGGAGTCATAAATGCGGTCAGCGGTTTGGCTTTATCAGTTAAAAAGATCTGCCAATATCCCGTGGATAGATCTAGTTAGCTAAAGTATGTAGCCTGGGATAATTGTGATAAGAGATCCTTCAAAACAGGCATAGGCTCAGCATCTATGATAGTGACACTGTTAAGACGTCTAAAATCAATGCAGATGCGAAGAGATTTGTCCTTCTTTCTAACTAGAACCATAAGAAAAGCATACGATGATTCAGAAGGAGAAATGATACCCACGCGTAGCATATCCTTAAATTCACTATCCACCTGAGATCTGTAATATAAAGGTGTAGTATTCGGTCTGAGTTCGATAGGGTGATCATCACTCAATTTAATATCATTAGGAGCCGCGCTAGCGCAGTGGTTACAACACCGCTCTGGCGACCGGGTGATACAGGATCAAACCCGGGCGACGGCATTTGAGGATTTTTCGTCGACCGGGATTTGGACTGGATTAACTCGAGACCTGGCGAGGACATTTGAAGGAGTGTCGTCGACCAGGGACTGGCGGCTCCTGAGCCGACCCAGCTGCAATGGGTACCTCCGAAATCGGCGAGTATTTGCCTGAATGGCGAGGGACACCTGTCTCTGTACAAGAAATAAAGGGATACTCACGTAAAATCAATGTCAGGTTAGACATAAATAATAACCTGAGATTTCGCCTCGAGTATTAGCGGGCGTACGAAAAAAAAAATATCATGAGATAACATCAGTGCGACCTGGAAGTTCAGTCAGCACATCAGAGAAAGATTCTAAAACAGCAAGAGTCTGTTCTCAATAACCATAATCTAAATCACCTGATACAGTTACATCTCTCCAAGATTCGGAAGATATTAAAGGCAGTAGAGGAAAATTAAAAGAAATATCGCTTGCTGTAGAATCATCAGATTCCACAACCGCAGAAAGAGTGTGTTGAACAGGGACATCAGAAATACTGTCAAAGATAGGTTCTAACTCAGCAGGGCGCTCCACATACAATTTGAACATATTAATATGAAATATTTTGATTTTGCCACTTATGTCAATGGCATAATCTACATCAGTTTTCTTCTCAACCATCTTAAAAGGGCCCTGCCAGGTAATAAGCAGTTTATTTTCCTTGGTCGGATAAAGCAGCAATACTTGTTCTCCTGATAAGAACGAACGTAATTTACGAGATTGGTTGCAGCGCAATCTCGACCTATGCAAAGCATTACGTATCATACTTGATGCATAAGTACATGCATCCACAAGGCGTTGTCTGAGATCAATGACCAGTTCATAGCTGGTGGAGCCAGTATTATCCTCCACTGATCCCAACAACAAATCCTTGAGTATGTGCATAGGACCTCTAGGGTTGGCACCATAAACCAACTCAAATGGCAAAAAGCCAATGCTCTCATGGGGCACTTCTATGTAAGCAAATAAGACCGCTGGCAACATTCGGTCCCAGTCACGAGGACATGTCTCAGTGACTTTGCCTAACAATTTCTTCAACAAGCCATTGAAACGTTTGCAAACGCCATTGCTTTCCGGATGGTATGAGCTAGTGAACGAATGCTTAATTGCTAACATGTTCTCAATATCTGTCATCATCTGAGACATAAATTGAGACATAAATTGAGTACCACAATCTGATAAGATTTCCTCAGGAAATCCTATGCGGCAAAAAATAACAAATAAAGCATCAGCGAAACTGCTGATGTGATAGTCTTCAATGGTATGACCTTCGGCCAACGTGTACATAAGTCTATACACGTTAGGATATATAGATATCTTCTATCGGACATGACTGACATGGGACCAACTATGTCAACCGCAAGCTTGGTGAAAGGCCGTAATGGCACATCAGTGACTTGTAATGGTGCAGCATGGTGCTTGCTCCTAGGTGCTATCTTTTGACATGTTGTACATGACCTGCAGTATAGCTTTACGTCTTTGTTAACACAGAGCCAATTCAAATTTGAAGTGACACGAAACAGAGTACGCTTAATCCCCAAATGACCAGCCAAAAGCAAGTCATGGGCAGTATTCAATACAATAGGCCTAAAACTCTTTGGAATAACTACCTGTCTTATGACTGAAACATAGTTATCAAAGCATCTAGTCAGTACTGAGTTTTTAATTTCGAACCAGTAACGTGAATTTTTTGTCTTCTTGACATGTTTGCTCTCTGCTAGAGCAAACAATGGTTGCAAAGCAACATCTTCGCGCTGTTTGGCCGAAACGACTGGGGGGAAACATTATGAACATTCTGAAGAGATGCTCTCTCACTAAATAGTATAACTGGCCCTGCCTTGGATTCAGCGGCATGCTGGACCCTAGTAACTGCAGCGTTAGCCAACACTGGGTGAGATTCAACCATTATGTATCTCCTCTGGAGAGCAATCCATAATACCTGTTATGTTACCAAGGATAATGTCTGATACTGATTGCTCAAGGACACATGCCCTTACCTTACCTGTTAAGAAAGGTGTGGCAATATCTATTTATGCCACTGGGTAACACTCTATACTCCCTCCAAATGTTATGCACTTCACTGTTTTACCATTGAAGGCAGATTCATCAATTAACGATCTACGGACTCCAACAGTGGTACAGCCGGAATCACGAAGGACACTTACAGGCCTGTTATACAGGAAACCAGTATATAACGTGAGGCGTCCCACGTTCTCACAAGATGACATAGCGGGTAGAGCATGCCCGCAGATCAATCTCGGCTGTGAACCAGGTTGGAATAATGATTTGCACCCATAACAATTTTCATCATTACGTGAGCTAACAACACATGCATTGGCATGGTCGGCTCCCTTCTCATCATTCTTCTTTGTAGTTACACATGCATTACCCCTATCATGGTTGCTATTGTCATGATGCCCACCGAATTTGTTAGTACCGTTTCCATAGTATTTCTTATAAAGTCTATTCCTAGCACGTGACCAACATCTGCTATTATTCCTATTACCACAGTAGGGTGCTTTGTCTTGTGTGGGTCAATGATCTATCCGTTTGTGATGCATTTCATCGCCATGGCTAGAATTTTGCAGCCGCTGACCTTGGTTTAAATAACTATAGTCTCGTCTCTGTGAGAAGTTAGATGGTGACCTCTGCCTTGGAAAGTTATATTTTCCACGGTAGTTGGATGTATAGCCTTGCCTTACTCTGCTGTCCACACTCTGTGAACGAGGTCTCTGACCACCATCTCTATAGTCAAGATGAGCCACACATACTGGCAGTGCGTCTTTTATAGTTGGTTTGTGACCCTCTTTATCTGGGTAAGCTGTCATATATTGTCGCCCAGGTATCTCCATTGCTTCAAGGTCTTTTGGTTTTCTTTCTTGAAACAACGAGGCTAGATCGGTGCTACATGCCGACAACACCTTGTCACTTAACATTGGATCAAGTAAGCCAGTAAAGGTCTTATCAATACCGGACAACTCTATCCATCTTTTAAAGTATAATTTAATAAATGAGATAAACTCTCCAAAGTCAGCTTTCCTGCTAGGCAGACAGGAATGAAATTTATCACGGAATCCCGCTTCCGTAAGCTGAAATGAACGTAGCAATGTCTCCTTGACAACATCGTAGTCTTCTCTACTACTGCTGTCCAAAGCAAAATAAGCCTGTAGAGCGTCCGCTGTTAAGAAATTGCACAACGTAGAACTCCATTGAAACTTGAAGATCTTCAACGCACTGACCTTGAGTTCAATGCTTTCTAGGAAGCTGTCTATGCAGTCTCTTTGCCGGTCGAAATTTGGAAATTGTATTTGGTTTTTGGTCACAGGCGCACAAGAAGATGTCTTTTGAACGACATCAACATCTACATCTTTCTGAACACGCAATTTCTCTATCTCCAAATCAGTTGCTTTCTGTGCAGCTGCAGCAGCTAATCTTAATTTCATTATTTCAATTGCTTTATCTTTCTCCAGTTCTCGCTTTCTTTTTAAGGCCACTAATTTTCCCGTTCAGCTTAAATCTTTAATTTTTGTTTTTTCCGCTTCTATCTTTAATTTTTCTTGTTCTTGTGCAAGATCTTTTTCATTCTCTTCCATCTTTATTCGCTCCAATTTCTCCTTTTGTTCCAGTTCTAACTTCATTCATTCATAACCTTCTACTCCGAAAGGAGCATAGGCCTTCAATAAACACATGCCAAATCCTCTTGTCACGTGCCATTATCTCAAGTTCTTTCCACGTTCTCCTTATCATTTTCACCTCTGTTTCCAGCTCTCTTCTCCATGTGCTTCTTGGTCTACCTCTGCTTCTCTTGCCTTGGGGGTTCCAGAACAAGTGTCGTGATTTAGTCTGTCTAACAACACGGTTTTCTGTATACTTAGGAGTAAATCTGACCATACCGCACGCTATATGTTGAGAACTCTCTGATACACTAGCCAATGGAAACGCTTCATTCTTGGTGTGTGTTGTAAAACGTACTAGGCTTGAACATAGAGGCCCATTTCGTGTAACCGATGGTACAATGCCATTTAATTTTGGAAAGAATAAAAAAGTATCCCTGGAAAGGATTATGTAATTCAACAACGGGAATGTTACGCTAGAGGTAGGTGTTAAAACTTTCTCGAATAGTATTTTAGTAAGATAGAAATATCGAGGGAAATGGCTTCGTTACATCAGGTTAGTCCCAACTTAGCTAGTTAAAGCATGCATATATTAAAATGCATTTTGCAAACTAACCAATTAGTAGATACATCAATAAAAAATAATTCATATAACAATTCAAGCTTTAAATGAACAAAATCGCCCCATAAATAAGAAAGATACGTGATATTAAAAATTTTGCTAATTAAACAGAAGGCAAAATTATGCCTCATTTTGAAATTTGAAACACCCTTTTTGCCCCATGCCATCCGATACGGCGGATGTGCTAGTATATAAGACCTTGCCCTTGGCTAAATTGAAGCCACAACATTTAAAAAACACAGCTGAACAGAAGAAAACGGTAAAAGTATAAACGTCTTGTACCTTTGCCAGCCGCATCTGCCTAGCAGACCTAGATGCCCATTAACATTCTGTTAAGTTTGTGTTTATTGCCTGAGGGTAAGAAAGAATATATATGTATATAATGATGTAATTTTCGTGTGATTAATCCACTTGTGCGTTAGGAAGTGTGTAGCATGTGTAAACTCTTGGAGACGAAAGCCAGCCTTGTCGAATGTGTAGAATAATTGAGAATGATGGCCAAAGTACGTCTGTAAGTTTGACAAAGTGTTTGAAGGAGTATTTCTTAAAGGAACGACACACTCACCAGGAACATAAGGAAGGATGACAGGAATTGTTTAAGGTATTGATCAAGGTATTACTTAGTGCTTTACGCTAGACCAAATCATTGTATGAAGGCGTATCATGGACAACTTAGGATTAATCTAACTTAGGATTTATAAGGAAAGTGTAGTCACAGTGAACTGGCTGTGAGTGGTATTGAGGTAAATTGTCCTGTGCATATGTTAGCACAATGTCTGACACTGTTTGTTTTGTCCATTGTATGAGGACAGAAAAGTGCTGGACCATACAGGAGTTGTGATTATTTGTATTCCATGTTTTATCCTGCAAACTACCAGAAGTGCATGAATCATCTATCTCTGTTGAACTCTGAGGTGCAAGTGCTCTTCAAGTCATTGGAGCCAGATACCCAGCGTCCACTGCCTGGAAATTCGCAGACGTGTTAGTCCATGGCTGGAGTGTGATTGATTTCTACATAGAAGATAAGTGGCAAAACCAAGCCACTGGTCAGCGTATTCAGACTCTACCTCTAATATATACAATAAAAAGATAAAAATACAGTGTCTGATGAATCCTTGTGGACATAAATATGATAATTACTACTTCACAGTCCAGTAAGAGTGACAAAACATATATGTATTAGATAATGGTTAATCAAAAGGTGAAAGTCATCATATTGATATTTCTTGTAAGACCAGTCTGTTATCTGGCACTATCCTGGTATCATCTTATACATCTTTTTGGTTCAGGATAACTTAGATTTCCATTTCGTGACTACAAGGACTGCCTTGTAATGCTATCAACAGGTTTCCTCAGTGTGTGTCCTATCCATCGCCATCGTCTTCTTCTCATCTCTTGTTCCACTGGCAATTGTCTAGTTCTTGTCATCAGTTCCACGTTGGTAACCTTGTCATACCATTGTAATCCCTCTATTCTACGCAAGCACCCATTTATGAAAGTCTATGGCTTTTTGGTTGTTGTTTTTGTTGTTCTCCATGTCTCGGAGCCATACAATAGGACTGACTTCGCATTTGAGTTGAAGATTCTTATTTTCGTGTTGGATCCGATTTCTCTTTATCTCCATATATTTCCCAATGCAATGAAAGCTCCTCTTGCTTTTTGTATTCTTATTTTGATATCACTGTCTGTCCCTCCAACTTTGTCCATATTGCTGCCAAGATATGTGTACGATTCTACATCTTGTATTGGTGCTTCTTCAAGTTCAACCCTGTTTTCATACCTGCTTTTATTCTCATTATCTTTGTCTTTTCCCTGTGTATTTTCAGACCCAATTGATGTGATCTCTCATCTTTTCAATTTGTCCATTTCTGTTGTGTGTTGTCGATGTTCTCATAACCCAGTCTATTGCTTATAAGAAAAGAAATGGAGACAAGAGGCATCCCTGTCGCACTCCTATTCTTATCCCAAATGGTTCTGTAAACTGTCCTTCATGAAGAACTCTGCATGTCATGTCTTCATATGTTTTCTTTATTAAATTAATCATCTTCAGGGGAACTCCATAATGCCTCATCAATTTCCAAAGTGATTCTCCGTCTACACTGTCAAATGCCTTTTCGTAGTCCACAAATCCGATGTACAGTGGTGAATTCCATTCCAGACTTTGTTCAACTATTATTCTCAAAGTGGCTATCTGGTCTGTACAGGATCTGTTTTGTCGAAAACCTGCTTGTTCATCTCTCAGTTTCTTGTCTATGGATTCTTTTAATCTCTCAAGGATAATCCTATTTAATACGTTTTCTGGCACTGATAGTAACATTATTTCTCTATAATTTGAATTATAGTTCTAACTTGTCCTTCTCTTAATCTTGTGCCTTTTTCGCCTCGTCGTGTTCTAAGTGAAGATGTTTCAATTCACGTTCATTCTGTCTTTCTATGCGTGCGAATTGTGCGGTAGCAAAGGCCTCTAATTCCGCTCCTGATTTATTTAATTTAATCCTGATTTCTATAAAGTGCTGCAACGAAGACATGATTTTCTCCCAGAAACCACTTTCTGTTCAAAATATGGTGATATTTGTAAGGACCAGCAATACATATGTAAGTCCTACAAAACCACGAAGGACATAATTAAAAAGTGTTAAATTATGATGATATTATTAATGAACACTGCAACACTCAATACATGTTATTAAAAAAAAATACACAAAATGTTGCCATGAGTATCAATAGGTCCAAACATATGCACAATGAAAAATGAAGGCAATGGTGTAATGACAATGATGATGATGATGATATATTTCAAAATACAATACACACAAAAACAAATCAAATTCAACTTAAATAAGACAACAAAAACAATATTCTATATTAAAATGTAAACAAATAATAACTATTAGACACTATAATAATTCACAACTAAAACCAAACAACCGTCACATTAACAACTAAAGAGAAGAAGAAATAGAAAGCACTATTACAGTAATTGACAATGTGTGACATAGATACGAAACAATAACAACACGTGATACCTGACTGCACGGCTAAACATAAATGAATGTTCAGATGCAGATAAGGATTATCAATATGTGAATGTATGCGTCAAAACGCTAAAATTCCCTAAATGCAAATTTCACATAAACCTACAGAAGATCATCTTTCATCATACTTCCGAGGAGGAATGACAAAAATGATACCGACAATTTAAAAAAATACAGTGGGGAAAACAAATAGCTGAGATGGAGCACGCTATGAAAGCACAAGATGATATAATCTGGGTTATCACAATCCATCACAAGAACAGCTATGTTATGGACCCCTGAAGTAAAACGAAATAGAGGCCGACCAAAACAACTTGGCGGAGGACTGTGGAGGCTGAGATGCAAAGAATGAACCAGAGTTGGGGCACTGTACGAAGGATGGCCATCGACCGAGCAAAGTGGAATCAATTTGTTATTGCCCTACAAGACGCCACTAGGCGTGATGGCCACTGACTGCTTTGACAGTCGGCAGCTAAGGATCGAAGAAGAAGAATCACAATCCAGAAGTTTTAAAATAAAACTAAACCTATCTTGAAAGCAGAAAAAAACTTTTCCGGTCTGAACAAAGCGAAGTGTTTCTTTACAAAAGTCACATGAATCAGCAAGGCAACGCTGAGCTAAACTATAAGCTTCTGTAAACTTGTGTGATAATACGTCGTATGGTCGAAGTGTTGTATTTAACCTTAAATAACAAGGTGCACATAGTTTCTTTTATATATATATTATGAACGTATGTACATAGTATTGTTCCCGCAAAGCCTTAACTGATGTTTGAAAAAATCGGAAAATCGTTACTATTTAAAATATTCCGTAGGCAGAAATAAATACCAGCGTGTTTCTTGACCCAAATTCCTGCTGATGTCAATGGTCACAGGGCGTGGCTACAGTTCCCCGCTCTGTTTGCAGAAAATTTGCACGAATGAAGTTATGGTTATGAAGCACAGTTCGTCAAAATAGCTTAAAACACGTTGCCTTAAAAGTGCATCTGAAAGCATATCTAATGTTCTGTCACATTATAGTTCAATTGATGCAAATGCATTATGGATAAACGTGTTGCACACAATTAATTGTCGTCATAAAAATTTGCAAGGCACACAGCTTGGCTTCCCATTTGTTGAAGGCCGTTTTTGTTTTGCGTTAGGGTTTTGCAAGTGCATGTTGTTTACATACAATATTCATGTGAAGTTAATGTCCAGGGTTCTTTCTTTACGTGCCTGGCAAACAGTATTAGTTTACTTTTGTGCACACGTCTCTTTCTCCAAAGAAAGTAATAACTGCTGAGTGACGGTTTATAACTTTAATAAACATGAAGAACTTCACAATAGACCCAATGATGTGGTCAGGCAATTAGAGCACAATCAAGATTAATAAAAATAATAGTCACTCATATGTATGAAACAATCCTCTTAATAGTGAAATATGAAATACAGTTGTATACTTTAAATATACGGGTATTGTATACATGAATATATCTTATGGGCCGTACAGACACACCCAGAAACACATCTCAACAGCCAAAACGGCTGGTCACTGAATGCTCCCTTTTTCTCCACACCCTTCGCTGCTAAACTCTCTCTCTCTCTCTTTTTGCACACGCCTCGTTAGCAATCATTTCCCTGCCAGTCTCATCACGTTACACAGAGTGGCTATTAGGCTGAGGTAGCGAAGCTATGTTCTGGGCATTCAAACTACTGCATTTTCTAACTCCCACCAAGGTGGTAAATAATGGAGTCAAAATATAGAATAAACACAGAACTAGCCTTCTCTTGCTTAATATGTCGAGGTGGAAGTTAAAAAAAACAGTAGTCCCATAGCAGATATTGCAGTAGGAGAATGAAGTGTTAGAGTCTTCACTATACGTTCCTTGGTATTCTTCTTTGATCCTTGGCCGCGGACTGACAAAGCAATCATGACCATCACGCTTGGTGGCGTCTTGAAGTACAGCAACACACTGTTTCCACATTGCTCGCTTGACAGCTATCCTTCGTTTGGTGATGTAAGATTGAATATATCTTAACAACAGGTAAGAGAATATGTCGTAACAACAGGTAAGAGAATATATCGTAACAAAAAGTAAGATTAAATATAATGTAACAGCAGATACATTTTCTTACCTAATGTTAAGATATATTCTCTTAACTGTTGTTACGATATATTCTCTTACCTGTTGTTACGATATATTCAATCTTACCTGTTGTTACGATATATTCAATCTTACCTGTTGTTACGATATATTGTCTTAGCTGTTGTTACGATATATTGTCTTACCTGTTGTTACGATATATTCTCTTACCTGATGTTACTATATATTCTCTTACCTGATGTTACGATATATTCTCTTACCTGATGTTACGATATATTCTCTTACCTGATGTTACAATATATTCAATCTTACCTGTTGTTACGATATATTGTCTTACCTCTTGTTACGATATATTCTCTTACCTGATGTTACGATATATTCTCTTACTTATGTTACGATATATCTTACCAGATGTTACGATATATTCTCTTACCTGATGTTGCGATATATTCAATCTTACCTGTTGTTACGATATATTCTCTTACCAGTTGTTACGATGTATTCAATCTTACCTGTTGTTACGATATATTCTCTTAATTGTTGTTACGATATATTCAATCTTACATGTTGTTACGATATATTCTGTTACCTGCTGTTACGATATATTCAATCTTACCTGTTGTTACGATATAATCTCTTACCTGTTGTTACGATATATTCAATCTTACCTGTTGTTACGATATATTCTCTTACCAGATGTTACGATATATTCTCTTACCTGATGTTACGATATATTCTCTTACCTGATGTAACGATATATTCTCTTACCTGTTGTTACGATATATTAAATCTTACCTGTTGTTACGATACATTCTCTTACCTGATGTTACGATATATTCAATCTTACTTGGTGTTACGATATATTCTCTTACCTGTTGTTACGATATATTCAATCTTACCTGTTGTTACGATATATTCTCTTACCTGTTGTTACGATATATTTTCTTACCTGTGTGGCAGTTAGGGAACGATTTACAGTCAAAGGGAAGGAATAAAGAGATTTATGAATGGGAAGGTTCAGATAGAGTACAAAAAGGAGATGCGCGAACAATTTGCGCATGACAGAGGTGAACGGTAATTCAGTGAATCACGCTTTCTCAGCGGGCAGTCCAGAAACGTGAGCCAGAGAGGGAAGCCGCATATACGCGGGCAGCCATGTTAATGGCCGTATTCAAGTAGTTTATGTGATGAATATTTCAGGGACAAGAAGAAGTTTGGGTAATGATTAACCCGAAATATTGAATAGTGGGAATTCTTGTCCAGAAGGAGAAACGGTGTGAGTTAGTTATTATTCAGAGAAGGAAAAGGTACGTAGAGTGATTTACAATACATATAGACAGTAGTCATATTCTTCAGTGAGGCAAGGGAAATTAACAACCCCAGAGAGGCCCGGTCCCATCAAGATAACCTGAACACTGAGAGGATATAAATAACAATAATCTAAGAAAACTGTAAGGAAGAAAGAACAGAACTAAGACAATAGCACCTGAATGATCACTGATGGTTAAAGGTCACAAGGTGTAGATTCGATACTGAACGAGAGAGGGAGAGTGAGGAAAGAAAGAACTTACATTGTATATTCTATGATGGACCAAATGTGGAGGTCAGAGCAGACAGCAATGATCCTCTCATATGTAAATAAACAGTATTCAAATTACCATGGCGTTATCGCATCACGTGCTGTGTGTGTGTGACTGTGGGGTATACAGCATATCATAGCTAACCACAGAGGTAAGCGAACCTGGACAGACATTGCCATATATGATTCATGATACAGCGACCACAGGCAGTCACACCTGATGTTACGATATATTCTCTTACCTGATGTTACGATATATTCTCTTACCTGATGTTACGATATATTCAATCTTACCTGGTGTTACGATATATTCTCTTACCAGATGTTACGATATATTCTCTTACCTGATGTTACGATATATTCTCTTACCTGATGTTACGATATATTCTCTTACCTGATGTTGCGATATATTCTCTTACTTGATGTTACTATATATTCTCTTACCTGATGTTACGATATATTCAATCTTACCTGTTGTTACGATATATTCAATCTTACCTGGTGTTACGATATATTCTCTTACCAGATGTTACGATATATTCTCTTACCTGATGTTACGATATATTCTCTTACCTGATGTTACGATATATTCTCTTACTTGATGTTACTATATATTCTCTTACCTGATGTTACGATATATTCTCTTACCTGATGTTACGATATATTCAATCTTACCTGGTGTTATGATATATTCTCTTACCAGATGTTACGATATATTCTCTTACCTGATGTTACGATATATTCTCTTACCTGATGTTACGATATATTCTCTTACCTGATGTTACGATATATTCTCTTACTTGATGTTACTATATATTCTCTTACCTGATGTTACGATATATTGCAGCTTTCCTCTTCTCATAACATGCCCAAAGAAAGTGGATTGCTTCCCTCTAACATAAGGAATAAGGAATAAGCTTCATTTTGCGTATTGGCCTGTGTCAGGACATCCTCATTTCTCTTTCTGGCTGTCCATGATATTTTCTTCTGTGAAACCACACCTTTGTCGCCTCTACTGCTTTCCCTACTGGTTTACTAACTGTCCATGACTGACTCACATATGTCAGGATGGATCTATATTACACTGAAAAACTATCTTTCTTACTTTTAAACACATGAAACAGCAAGTACATAAACTAAGATAAGCAGCCTCGTTCAAATCTGAGCAAACTATGCTGCTTCACGAGCGTGGTTTTTTTTTTTGGAGGTAGTTTTTGTGTGTGTAGAATAATAATAATGAGAGGAGAATGCTGCAAGATGTTGTAAAGAACTAATATTATGAACATTAGATAAAGGAGAAAATCTTACGAAGGACACACAAAAAATACAGCACATGTTACGACAATGAAGTCTTTATCAGGTAAAAGACGATGAAAGGAGAGCAGGAATGAGAGCTTCAACAAATTAGTATGCATAAACGTAGTTACTGCCGGTCTCTTAACAGACTAATAAAGAATAGGCTTACCACCACCCCAGGCATGTCTTAACGGGCGACGTATTAAAGGCATTGTCCATGGAGCAGACAACTTCATCACGTGACCAAAAAAATGTTAGTGAAACCAACTCTGCAAGAGTACATAATCCGGCTCTGCTTGCAGGCTTGGTGCACGGACACCAGCTATAGTGACGGACCCATGCTTCATCAGGGGTAACAATGACAAGAAGAAGTAATAAGATAAAAGATAGGAATGCAATCGAAGGAGTAAATACAGGCTAGACTGGAATACTCGCTGGGAATAGCTTAGTGTGATCTACATTCTTTACTTGTAATACTGACATCTATAACTTATTCAAGGAATACGATAAGATAAAGGACATTAGCAAAAAGTGAAGGAATGACAAAATACTTGCAGATAACGGGATGCGCAGACATGTTTTATAATACTAATGTTCGTCAACTCTGCATGTACAAAAAAACCTCACACAACAAAGAAAGAACAGAACGATAACCCCTAGTCATGACTGAAAGCATTAAAGAAAAAGCCTAGGGTAAACCAAACCAAACTTCATCCCATTTATTTATGTCTCCAGTTCTCTTCTCCGTCTGTGTGTTTTTATCTTCCTTTACGTCTCTTATCCTGGTAGTTCCACAGCATGGACTACCTTGTAGTGCTATCAACAGGTAATTTTCTTATTACTGTACTTTAAATGTTGGCTTACTGACTGATGTAATCAGCCATTTCTATTAGCCATTTACCGTATAATAAAATAAATCTACTTAATATTTATACTATTAACTAATGACGTAAAGTGAGACTACATCCAATGTGAACCATACATCATCAAAATGTAAGGAGAAGGAACAGAAAATCACGATAATAAAACTCAAGGCCACAAGGCTTCTTTAGGGAGAAAAACCACCAGAATCGGCACGAAGAAAGTCCTACAAAGAGGAAAAGGAGAGACAAAATACGAAAACTCGCGGCCAAGAAGCCGTACATTCGCTGGAAATTTGCTGGCCATATGATTCAATTCCTGAAGCGTGATGCAAGTAAAATGGAAGCACTAAATGCTTTGTACAAGCGACAGTTTATTATGACCCACTGCGCTAGAGAGCGATGAGTTTGTTTCTTGCGAGTGAATGAGTTACCGACTGTCTCATGCAGGGATGATTCAATTTGGAATTTGCCTGCTGATTCCAGCAGGAATCTGTGTCCCTATTTTGAATCTGGACATTTTTTCACATTATTCTTGGGTGGAAAAAATGGCATTTTGTTGTTGTTGTAAACTGCGATATGGCACGGGATTCTTCAAAATGCTGCAGTTTCGTTGGTGTCTATTACAAAGTATCAATATTATTTAGAATATTACATTATGTATTTAATATTACACACACACATACATAGTTTTTATTTATACACACACGCATCATTCAATACATAACCTGTAGCTCCCCAAGGAGCATTGGCCTTCAACAAACAACTCAAAGTCCTAATGTACCGTACAGTGACGAAATCAGCTGTGCACTTTTCAAAACTTTCGTCCTCGCCGACAGTATCACTTCATTTCTTCATTTTCCTTACCGATCGTCCTATTACTTGGCATATTTTATGCACTTACATTTTTGCCTAACCTCTCCCAGACATATTTACGTTTCACCATGTGAATCATAGCGTGAAAAAGCTAATTGAACAAGTCACTGAAGTTGTCTAGCCCGGTTGATCCAAGGTGGTCCCGACAACTCCCCATAACAATACGACCCGGCAGAGTACGGAAAGAAAGCCATTTTGTTTGTCTACGCTGCCGGCGATCCGTATTTGTCCGTATGGCGGATGCACGAAAACACAGGTGAGAATTAGATAATTGCTTCCGCTAGTCCATTTCTGTAGCAATAATACAGATAACCCATCTGGGGAGATTATGGTGGGAAAGGCATTAAGACAGGAAATGAGTTCTCAGATGTGTTTGTGAGTTTGCATACAGGGCAATTGGAAGTATTACGGACATATCTGAAAGAGGTCACGCGTTTAAATTTTAAAAGTGATAAATTCAAAACGCGCGGGGGATAGAAATGATTTAACACCCCGACCCACCTTGTTCTAATGAGATTGGATTCGTTTAATTTCAGAGACGGAACAGACATTGGATTTCCTTGGCAATTCGTCAGAAATACAATATGGAACTTGAACTGAGAAATGGGAATATAATCTAGCGAAATCGGAGACACAAATTAGACTGTATCGTCACGTCAAGCTTGCAATTCCCCAGAGCCAGAGAGAAGGATCAGACAAAGGAGTCCAAAATTATAAGACATATCGAATTATTTGGTCGTCTTTATAGCTTAAAAGAGAACCTGCAATTTTAAATACAAAGACTGGAAACTTAAGGGATCAGATCGAAGTATTTGGGCGTCATTATAACTTAAAAGAGAACCCGCAATTTTAAATACAAAGACTGGAAACTTCGGGAATCATAAACACAAGTCATAAGAGGAATAATCAAATTACCCAGACAAGTGATTCGAAGCATCGCATCAACGTGCTGTGTCCATACATCTGTGCCAGGAGATTGTGTTCCCAAAAGTTACTTTGGGGTAAGTGTAAGCATTTACTTTACCATGTGAATGTGACATGTCTGTACTTGCTAAGTGGTTACACAAGCCAAATGAGGTTGGCAAACTCAACATATAAAAATAGTATGTTCATAAACCACTACAGCAAGCGCTGGTGTTTGTTTTATGCTAATTCGAATAGAAAATGCAAAAGCAGCAGCAATCCAAGACTCCGAATCCCAAGACTCATCAGTGATGAGTGTCGTGAAACATTCTAAATCCACGTATATAAATGAAAAGGTAAATGTAAAGCCTAACAAATAAATTCAATAAAAGAAAAGAGAAATGGTAAAAGTACAGTGCTGTCACAATGGCGTACAAAAATCCCCCTTGTTTTCTACTTCGTCTGCAAATTGTAACGTTTCCACGTTGATAGTAAAGCCTATAGCAGCATACACGCGTTTCCACAACACAATAAAACGCGTACTGCATTTCTAAGAAAACCTTGAGATACGCAAGCTGATTAATGACCTAAATTAATACTAACATTAATTACACTACGTTAACATAAACGGAAAGACAGATGAACTTAGGATAGAAAGAAAGGGAGGGCTGAAAGCAGAAACGCATGCAACACGAACACGCGTCTCGCGATATACAATTAATGCCACCCCCAACGCGTAAGGCCAGAAGCACTAATTTTTTTTCTTCAAATAGACCGTGATAAAAAACACTACACATACGAGAGTTAGGTTTAAAAACCTGAAAAACGCTTATTGGGAAACATGACATTATACTGGTTTACGTTTGAAAGCCTGACAGTACCCAGACACCACATCGTATCGAAGTGAACAGGAGGTAGAAGAAAATGCACATTTTGAACGCAGCCACCTAGCTCCCTTAAATTTATATAATTGGGTTCCTTAGGACTTGCTGACAAAGAATATGTTAAACGTTACGCAAATAGTCTAGGAATTAACAAATTATAGCCAAAATAAAATGGTGGTGCTGTCAGACAACACCAAAATCAGAATTGCGCAGTGGCAGGTTTTGAAACCACCATTGTACGGGAAATAGGCCAACATTTTACCTCCTATTTGATTGGCGGAAAGTAAATGTAAGGCTAAACACGATTAGTCGGACTATAAATACTATTCTTTGTTGTTAGGGGAAACGGTAGTAAGGGTACTTTGTTTGAAAAGCTGTGTAAACATGGCCCGATTGGTTAGACCCGCCAATATAGGCAATTAAGAGCGTCAGTTCAGTGCCACATTTTAAAATAAACTTACTAAGAAACAGTGCGTTGAGATCCCGATCATATTTTTATAAATAAAAGTCTGGGACAGAGGCAGATCGGAATTTGTGCCATTATTCATCGCCAGTCAACGTATCTGTGTAATATTTCCATGAATTGTGGTAAGCTTGATATATTCAATATCTTTTTAATGAAAATTGAATGTAAATTGATAAATTATGTCTGTATATGTGTGTGGTTCAGTAGCAAACATGAGGCAAGGCCTAAATCTTGCTCCAACCTGAACAGGAGGTGTCGGAGCAAAGTAAAACTGCATGGAATTGCCAAACAGTACACTGACACCTATCATATTGACTAGAAGGAACTAATGCTGGAATTGCAGAGGCGTAGTAACCATTTAGGAGGAGAATACTGGTGTAAATTGTTTCAGATGAAGCTAGCAGTTGGCCTATCGCTCTGAACTCAGTGTTTGTTATGTATTGTGTTCAGTCTGGAAATAGATTATAAATTAGTTATGAAGTAGGAGGTACAACCTTCTTGTTTCAGGGACTGTGGTCCTAGTTATTGAAGCAGCACCTGGTCTGAGTCTTTGCTGAATCCAGAGGCTGACAGCATACTCCTTGGTCCAGATAGCGACCAGTGAGGTGTCTACAGAACACAGTGAAGCGATCGAGCAGAGGAGTCTTTTCCTGCCGCCATCACGAAAGATAAGCTTCTGTGGCCAGATAGCTCAACATTATGTGCCCCCTCAAAAATTGACATTTTAGCAAACACAGAGGGACAATTAATTGGTTCAAATGACAGGAACTGTGAACTTTTCCCAATACTATTTCCCTGATAATCAAACACTTGAAGTCATGATGAAAAACAACAACCAAGCTTGAACAAAACCAGTATTACCTCATATTACTACTGCACAAATTACACACATAGAATAATAATAATAAACTATGTCAATACAAAGTTCATATATATAAATTGTGTACATAATACTTGTAATTTCATTTGATTAAGATTCCTGGTTCACTGTGTAGTTGAATCAGGATACCCATTATTGAAATAATTAATACATATATTTTTAAACTTAAACACTCGACTCATTTAAGATAGTCTTATAGAGTGTTATATGTGTGTGAGTGTCACAGTGTTGTAAGTGTTGTGGAATAAATTAAATTGTTTATCTGTCTGTTGTTGTTGTGACTTACACTTCATCATTTTCATAACCCTAGACATTTAACGTAGTCATCACAATATTCCAGAATAATTCTGACTGAGTTATAAATGTGGTAGCAAGTAAGGTCATCTGTCATACACCACACTTATTAGATACAGATACCTTCACAGCTGATCTCAGTCAGTACACTAAGTCCCCTATAAATATTTATAACATCCCACTTTACCACTTATATTGGGGGCTCGTCCGGGATTTTGAATCTTTCCCTATTATAAATATTGGGGGTAATTCACTTCAGGGAATAATAAAAATTAAAAAGGTTTCCTTAGGTGGAATTAAATAAGGTTGAGCTCTCAGTGCCTGTGGTGTCCTTGGATAAGTAATTACAGATTGTATTGTTTAGTTAGATATTACTTACATTTATCTGTTAGAAAATGGCGGACCTGGCCAAATTTTGATCGGCTGCTGTGCAGACTGCTAAAGAGTTAGGAATGGACGGGCAAAAAAATGTGACAAATATATTGAACGGGAAGAAAGAAGATTAGAAAAAGAGGCCGAAAGAAAGTTAGAGGCTGAAAAAGAAATTAAGAGGTTGCAGATTGAGGCTGAGGCTAAGAAATTGAAGGCAGAAAGAGAATTAAAAAAGGCAGAAAGGGAAGCCGAGGAAAGAAGACAGGATGCAGACAGGGAAGACAAGCGATTAGCTGCAGAAAGGGAAGCAGAAGATAAAAGATTACAAAGGGAACATGAGTTACGACTAAGGGAGTTTGAGTTTCAAGGCCATGCTCATGAAAATTGTGCCAGTCCCTTTACCTCCGATGCTACTGCTAGTCAGGGAGCCTCAACCTCAGCTATGAATTTTCATTTAGATCATTTTGTTGAGAAAGAAGATGATATTGAGAGCTATCTAAATAGATATGAACTATTAGCTACCACGTATGGGTTAGAAAGAGAAAGGTGGAGCTTAAAGTTATCTCAAGGGCTTCGTGGGGCAGCTTATGAAGTTTTTGCCAAAATGGACAGAGGTGATCAAGAAAATTATGACATGCTAAAGCAGGCTCTTTTGTTAAGATATAAAAAGAACGCAGAATTTTATAGGAAAAAATTTAGCAATGCTAAACTACTGTCAGGTATCACCAGTTCTCTGCACGGTTAGAGACATACTTGGAGAAATGGACTTCTCTGGGGAAAACCCAAGATCTTAAGGAAATGGTCCTTATAGAACAATTAAGAGAGTCCATGGCTCCAGACCTGAGAAAGTTTCTCATGGAACAAGGTGCAGAGAGACTGGGTGAGTTACTAAATGTTGCAGAAAGGTATCAAGCAGCTCAGGCAGAGGTATCAGGTAATAAAAAGAAACAGGTAGATACTTTTAGGGCACCACAGAACTTTAATAAATTTGATCCTAGAGATCAAAACAAAGGTAAGCACCAGTTTGATAGGCCACGGTATGACAATAAAAATAAAACCCCACAATTCGATGAAAGGAAATATGATGAAAGAAAATCTTTCAACCAAGGAAAGAGATGGTGTAAAAATTGTAAGATGAACAATCATGACACTGACCGTTGCAGAAGGAACCCTATAGTTATGGCCACCCTTCAGGTCAGGTCGACCTCAAGACAGGAGGAGGATATCCTGATAGATACCACTCCAGAAGAGATGAGGAAGGCACAGGCTGGGGATAAGACCCTCAAGCCTTGTTTCAGGAAATTGTCAACTTGTCATACAACTCCAGGCAAGGGAGATTTTTACATGAAAAACAAGTTGATTTACAGGAAGGCCGGAACTAGATCCAATGGTCACGGACAGTTGGTTCTTCCAAAGAGATATAGGGCAGACTTAATAAGGAGCCTACATGTGAAACAAGATGGGGACCATGAGAAGATAGGTACCATCATCCAAAAGGTGGCTCACAATTATTATTGGCCTAAGGCAAGGTGGGACATTGAGAATTTTGTAGAAAGGTGTAGCATAGCACATGAGGGAACACCCACAAGTGGGAACATTGATCAGGACCTGGACACGCCACGGGGCAAACTTAGGCCTGACAATACAAAGAAAAATAAATTTGATAAAGTGGACCAAATGGAATGGGAAGCCCCTTTTTACGGACAAGCTTCAGTTAACTGTTTTACAATGGCCACTATGCAGAGAGTGCAAAAAGATGTCTTACCCCAGGATAAGCCGAAAATCCCTCAATCGGACTTAAACAAACTGGAGGAAGAGGATGTAGAGAGGAAATCTCTCATCAAGAATTCTAAGTGGGGAGAAAGCCCCAAGAGAAGAATTGGTAGCGGTCGTTTTGTGCATGATAATTCTGGGAAGAAAAATCATCACTATAGCGCTTCGAGTGGAAGAGACCATACCGGTGCATGGACAAATAGGTCCACAAAATTAAAGGTCCATATGTAACGCTGTTAAGAACGTGGACTGATGAAAAGGCAGAGGAAAATATTACATCCTCATACCAATATGTGAATGAGCTGACCACTCGTTTAAAAACTGGCTGGAAACTTGCCAATGAAAATTTGAGACAAGCCAGGAAGAAACATGCTGCCTATTTCAACAGGAAGGCTAAAGACAGAGATTTGGCTGTGGGAGAGAAGGTACTGCTTCTTCTACCCGGTAGTCAGAATAAGTTACAAATTGGATGGCAAGGTCCATATACAGTTCTAGAGAAGGTGTCTAGAACCAATTATAAGATAGATAAGAAGGGGAAAGAAAAAATCTATCATGTGAATCTCCTGAAGAAATATTTGGAAAGAGAACATCAGGAAGAGACACACTTGTTGACCTTGTCCATTGCAATGGAGATGAAAAAGGAACCACTTTCATCATTTGAATATCCATTACACCCCTGTGAGACAGCGGCACAGGTGAAAATCAGTACACATTTAACGAAAAATCAGAAAGAGAGAGTGCAACAGGTTCTAGATAATCATACAGAGGTGTTAACGGACCGACCGGGGCATACAAACTTATTGGAATATGATATGAAACTGATAGACCCCACACCTGTCTGTATGAAACCCTATTCGATTCCCTTTGCTAAGGAGAAAGCTTTGAAGGAAGAGATAGACTATTTGTTGAAGGAAGGAATTATTTCACACAGTGAATCTTCGTATAGTTCCAGTGTTGTGCTCTTAAGGAAACCCTCTGGAGAACATAGACTCTGTATAGATTACAGGAGACTGAATGCTATTACAGAAGGACAGGTGGATCCATTGCAGGATACAAATCAGTTGTTTGCCAGGCTAAATAAAGCTAAATATTTCTCAAAAGTGGATCTGAGTAAAGGATACTATCAGATTCCAGTAAAGCCTGAGGTTAGACCATACCTAGCGTTTAGTACCTCAGAGGGACACTATGAGTTTAACAGATTGCCATTTGGATTGAAGAATGCACCTAGTGTCTTCTCTAGAATGATGAGAAAATTATTGGACCCTCTGAATAATCCATGCATCACAAATTTCATGGATGATATCCTTATAGCAACAGAAACATTTGAGGAACACATTGACTCTCTGAATATGCTGTTTAATCGACTTAGAGAAGCGAATTTAACAGCCCGACCAACCAAATGTTGCGTTGGATGTAAAGAATTAGAATTCTTGGGACACACAGTTTATCAGGGAAACATGACCCCTGACCCCAAGAATTTAGAGAAACTAAAGAAAGCCCCGAGACCACAAACCAAGAAAGACGTGAGATCCTTTGTCTCATTATGTGGTTTCTACCAAAAGTATATCAAAAACTTTAATTCCATATGTGCACCGTTAACTGATTTGACACGTAAAGGAAATCCAGATCGAATTACATGGACACCACAATGTGAATTGGCTTACCAGGAATTGAAGGAAAAGCTTACAAGCAAACCTATTTTGAAACTACCTGACTTAAGTCAAGAATTTATTGTAAGGACGGATGCCAGTAATATTGGGTTAGGCGCGACTCTGCTACAGAAATCAGATGCATTGGATGGGGAATTAAGCCCAGTGGCATATGCTAGCAGAAAGTTGAATAAAGCTGAAACCAACTACTCAACTAGCGAAAAAGAATGTCTTGCAGTAGTATGGGTGATAAAGAAATTCAATATTTATCTGTATGGGAAGGCATTTAAGTTGCAAACGGATCACAAACCCTTGTCGTTTCTAGCGCAGGCTAGACATAAAAATTCTAGATTGCTCCGTTGGTCATTACTGATGCAACCATATGAGTTTAGCATAGAGTATATATATCTGGAAAAACAAACCTGGGAGCGGATTTTTAAGCCGCCATCCGTGTGATGAGAATCACCGTAAGCCCCAAAAATAATAATAAATTTCTCTATGTGTATATAGAATTATAGACTGACATATAACGTCTGTTTTAAGAGGGGAGAATTTGTCGTGAAACATTCTAAATCCACATATATAAATTAAAAGGTAAATGTAAAGCCTAACAAATAAATTCAATAAAAGAAAAGAGAAATGGTAAAAGTACAGTGCTGTCACAATGGCGTACAAAAATCCCCCTTGTTTTCTACTTCGTCTGCAAATTGTAACGTTTCCACGTTGATAGTAAAGCCTATAGCAGCATACACGCGTTTCCACAACACAATAAAACGCGTACTGCATTTCTAAGAAAACCTTGAGATATGCAAGCTGATTAATGACCTAAATTAATACTAACATTAATTACACTACGTTAACATAAACGGAAAGACAGATGAACTTAGGATAGAAAGAAAGGGAGGGCTGAAAGCAGAAACGCATGCAACACGAACACGCGTCTCGCGATATACAATTAATGCCACCCCCAACGCATAAGGCCAGAAGCACTAATTTTTTTTTCTCAAATAGACCGTGATAAAAAACACTACCCATACGAGAGTTAGGTTTAAAAACCTGAAAAACGCTTATTGGGAAACATGACATTATACTGGTTTACGTTTGAAAGCCTGACAGTACCCAGACACCACATCGTATCGAAGTGAACAGGAGGTAGAAGAAAATGCACATTTTGAACGCAGCCACCTAGCTCCCTTAAATTTATATAATTGGGTTCCTTAGGACTTGCTGACAAAGAATATGTTAAACGTTACGCAAATAGTCTAGGAATTAACAAATTATAGCCAAAATAAAATGGTGGTGCTGTCAGACAACACCAAAATCAGAATTGCGCAGTGGCAGGTTTTGAAACCACCATTGTACGGGAAATAGGCCAACAATTTACTTCCTATTTGATTGGCGGAAAGTAAATGTAAGGCTAAACACGATTAGTCGGACTATAAATACTATTCTTTGTTGTTAGGGGAAACGGTAGTAAGGGTACTTTTTTGAAAAGCTGTGTAAACATGGCCCGATTGGTTAGACCCGCCAATATAGGCAATTAAGAGCGTCAGTTCAGTGCCACATTTTAAAATAAACTTACTAAGAAACAGTGCGTTGAGATCCCAATCATATGTTTATAAATAAAAGTCTGGGACAGAGGCAGATCGGAATTTGTGCCATTATTCATCGCCAGTCAACGTATCTGTGTAATATTTCCATGAATTGTGGTAAGCTTGATATATTCAATATCTTTTTAATGAAAATTGAATGTAAATTGATAAATTATGTCTGTATATGTGTGTGGTTCAGTAGCAAACATGAGGCAAGGCCTAAATCTTGCTCCAACCTGAACAGGAGGTGTCGGAGAAAAGTAAAACTGCATGGAATTGCCAAACAGTACACTGACACCTATCATATTGACTAGAAGGAACTAATGCTGGAATTGCAGAGGCGTAGTAACCATTTAGGAGGAGAATACTGGTGTAAATTGTTTCAGATGAAGCTAGCAGTTGGCCTATCGCTCTGAACTCAGTGTTTGTTATGTATTGTGTTCAGTCTGGAAATAGATTATAAATTAGTTATGAAGTAGGAGGTACAACCTTCTTGTTTCAGGGACTGTGGTCCTAGTTATTGAAGCAGCACCTGGTCTGAGTCTTTGCTGAATCCAGAGGCTGACAGCATACTCCTTGGTCCAGATAGCGACCAGTGAGGTGTCTACAGAACACAGTGAAGCGATCGAGCAGAGGAGTCTTTTCCTGCCGCCATCACGAAAGATAAGCTTCTGTGGCCAGATAGCTCAACATTATGTGCCCCCTCAAAAATTGACATTTTAGCAAACACAGAGGGACAATTAATTGGTTCAAATGACAGGAACTGTGAACTTTTCCCAATACTATTTCCCTGATAATCAAACACTTGAAGTCATGATGAAAAACAACAACCAAGCTTGAACAAAACCAGTATTACCTCATATTACTACTGCACAAATTGCACACATAGAATAATAATAATAAACTATGTCAATACAAAGTTCATATATATAAATTGTGTACATAATACTTGTAATTACATTTGATTGTGATTCCTGGTTCACTGTGTAGTTGAATCAGGATACCCATTATTGAAATAATTAATACATATATTTTTAAACTTAAACACTCGACTCATTTAAGATAGTCTTATAGAGTGTTATATGTGTGTGAGTGTCACAGTGTTGTAAGTGTTGTGGAATAAATTAAATTGTTTATCTGTCTGTTGTTGTTGTGACTTACACTTCATCATTTTCATAACCCTAGACATTTAACGTAGTCATCACAATATTCCAGAATAATTCTGACTGAGTTATAAATGTGGTAGCAAGTAAGGTCATCTGTCATACACCACACTTATTAGATACAGATACCTTCACAGCTGATCTCAGTCAGTACACTAAGTCCCCTATAAATATTTATAACATCCCACTTTACCACAATGAGTGATGATTACATCCCATGTGCATCAAGTGTATCGTATCATTTTGTGAGATATGTAAATTGATAATTTTTGTTCAGGCACAAATCATTGTACTCGCGCTGTCCAAGCACATATTTTCCCACTAGAATACCCAGAAGAATAGCAGTGATTTCTAATCATAATCCCTGAGTTACATTAATTACCTGTATACTCAAAAGGTCTAATTATTCAGAGAATCTAACATTTGTGGGTGGACAGCAAAACAATGCGCCTGTCAATCTTTCAACCCAGTGTACTTAGCAGAGGCTTTTGTTCTTTTTATTTTGTGTAAAGTTTGTGGTACAAAGCTGCAAGACTTAAGTTTCTACACTATTAGTTGTGTGTCATGAGCAGGGATTCAACCCTAACCACCTACATTGGACGGGTTGTGTGAAGAGGTGCCCTCATCGCAAAAGAATTGATGAAACCACGGCTGCAGGACTCACTTAGATCAGCTACATCCTTATGAAGGGAAGCAGCAAAAGGACAAGATTTTTTATGAATCCTCAACCCCTGGTTCAGTGAAGTCACATTTTATATACATCTCAAATTCACCATCATTCCATCGTTATTTTAACCTGTTAAAGACTAATT
Source organism: Oreohelix idahoensis (assembly GCA_024509875.1). Classification (NCBI taxonomy): domain Eukaryota; kingdom Metazoa; phylum Mollusca; class Gastropoda; order Stylommatophora; family Oreohelicidae; genus Oreohelix; species Oreohelix idahoensis. The sequence continues at coordinate 110,857 of JAMPIV010020486.1, read as the reverse complement.
GATTTTTAAATTTAATACATGTTATGTTAAAACAAAACAATCACTGTTGATTCAGTTATTATAGGTACGTTATGAAAGCAAACGTATGAGCAAGACTCTTTAATATATATACATCTAGATATCTTTTTACGTCTATAGAACAAATACTTATAGAAGAATTTTGCTGGATTGCACAAGCTGGGGGCTTGAACGGGCTAAAACTATTGCTTAATTCTTCACGAAAGGCGTCGGATCAGATATAAGTTAATAGTGCTCTGCCCTATGCAGCATTGTTCTTGACTTCTGAAAATATCTTGTGAAAATTCCCTTGAGATAGAAGCATCATTATCCTTCTATCTATAACTCGGCCAAAAGTAATCTTGTGCGAAGGTAGAAACCTTTGAAGACCCATATTAGATACTCTTGAGTGGTGGCCACTGGTGGATCACTACTGCAGAGTTAAGCGGAGGCAATCAGTGAAACGTGCTATCCTCACGTTCTTCCTCATCATTTTCACTTCTGTCTCCAGCTCTCTTCTCCGTGTGTTTTTCGGTCTACCTCTGCCTTACTTGCACAGGAGATTCCAAAAAAGAATGCCTTGTAATGCTATCAACAGGTTTTCATCAATATGTGCCCTATCCATTGCCAGCGTCTTCTTCTCATCTCTTGTTCCATTGGCACTTGTCCGGTTCTTGTCATCAGTCCCACCTTGGTAAACTTGTCGAACTGCTTCAATTCTTCTGTTCTATGCAAGCACCCATTTATGAATGTTTTTTTCTTTTTGGTTGTTTATGTAAGTATATGAGATCAAAAAGGCTTTAAAAAGCAGTGTATTGAACTTTAAATATGTCTTTCATAATTAATTTAAACATAAGTAAATCTTAACATAATTTCCGAAATGCTATTTTTTAGAAATAAACTTTCTATACGATTAAAGATGAGCTTCTGTTGTCAGCATGTATATAAAAATAGGAATACCGTGGTATAATATACTTTAGTGCTATTTGATAAAGCCACGGGAACAACACAAAAACACACCTATTTTGTTAAAGCAGCGAATTGTAAACAGTTCAGTTCAAAGCTATGTGTTCCTCGAATATTATAATTTATCAAAATAACACACACAATTTCTTTAAAAAAGTATCATTTTATATAGTAAAAAAAGGCGTTAAAAAAATTGCATCATCATTTTCGTTATCAGTGTCATCGTCACTAGCCTTCAACTCTCCATCAGCTCAAGGTATTTCTTTGTTTTGATAATGACCTTCATATCTGTCTCCAGTTATGTTTTTCGTGTATTCCTTGTTCTCCCTCTCTTACGCTCGGGATTCAAGGACTGCCTGGAAATACCATCAACAGGTTTTCTCAGTGTGTGACCTATCCATCTTCAGCGTCTTCTTCTCACCTTTTGGTCTACTGGCACTTGACTGATTCTTGTCATCGATTCCATATTTTTCCCCTTGTCGCAGCATTTCCATCCTTCCATTCGACACAAGTGGACATTAATTAAAGTCTATTGTTTGTTTTTGTGTAGTTTTTATTTTATTTTGTTGTTCTCAATGTTTCAGATCATTATAACATTCTTTTAAGTTTGTCATAAATTTTAGATAATAAGAGAAAGTTTGGTTTGGTTCTAAGGACTATCTTCATTGCACACGGAAAACTCCATCAGTGCTCCGATTTCCTCTCTTAAATCACACTAGGAGATTCTCAGGACAGTGCGCGAACTCCGTAGTACCGGCGAGAATGCCAGTCTGTGTGTATATAGGAATCACACATTCTATGAATATTTTTGTGGTGGGTAGGTGTCTAAATTTTAAATGTTGCCAGGGCAGCGGACCTTATGGCCTACTCTTTATCATTTCCAACTGCGTGGGATTTTTAACGTGCGCAACTTGCACATGGGGCCTCACATTTTTTTGCCCTTATCCGAGAAGGCTAGGCATCCGATCTCACTACTCAGGAGATCAGATGGGAGTCTGACATCATTAGGACCACTGGTTCTGAAGAACAAAAATCTCCATAAATTGTATTCCCTCTACTGGGAATCGAACCCGGTACCTTTAGAGTTCGAGGCGGTCGTCATACCTCTTAGCCACTATGACCCTTAATAGAACGTAATATATTGAACATTGACTAAGTGTCCCGACCCCCAATAGAAAGTAATATATTAAACATTGACTAAGTGTACGGTAACTTCCCGCGTTTGTCGGTCGGGGATTCAGATTCGACAAGAATGAAGGAGAAAGATAAGCATTATCATTCCTCTTTATCCTTCAACACCCCAAAGAGGCCGGGTTCGAATCACGGTACCGAAACACTCCAATCTACCCAGCCGTAAATGAATACCTGACTCTGTTCTTTGAGTTAAGGAATGAAAAGACAGCGAGGAAGGGCACAGGTCACCCCAGCTGTCAATGCTGGTGCTAGTAAGGTGATAACTCGAACACTTCCCTTCCCTAACGCAGTATCTACTATGAGACTACCTTTACTCCAAGGATCATAATCCTTCAATAATCCTATGCGAAGTCCTACTGCCCCTTTCTATCAAGGTTTTTACATGTCTTCTTCTTCAATTCTTTTGTCATATTTTACCATTGTAATTCCTAAGGGATATCACCAGAATAGGGTAAACGTGATTGATGTGGCCACGTATGACAGAGAGAGTGAATATTTTCTTAGTTACAGAAACTTTAACATAATTTATTTTCTTTGCTTAAAACTGTTTACTTTACTGGATATCATTTATAGTCCGTTCGGAAATTCGTGCCCACAGAAAGCGTCAATTTTCTCCAAAACAGTTTGTTGTATGGACATGAATTTTTGCATGCAGTCTTAGATTTTCAATGCAGTTATTAATGTATTTTTTGCCCTTACAAAACTCATGTCATGTTCGAATTTTCTTCTTTACGTTATATAAAAAACTCTTACCGTTGTCTGGGTTAATTTTTAGTAGTTTTACAGGAAAGTTACAAGATCCGTTCAAAAATATTTTTTTTTTGTTTGAATTAGTGTAGTGTCTACATGTCCGCACGAGTGCGCACCTATTGTACACAGTCGCGAGTAACTAATTCCAAAAAATAAAAAATATTTCCGAACGGACTATAGTAGGAACTTTGTTCTTTTCTTTACTGTTTATTCCGTAACAAAGTGCTAACCTTTGACCTTTGGGGTTATTAACTTGTTGGGTTCTTTTTTTCTCAATAAGGGGGAGGGCACATGTATTCTGTTATTTTTCTATGTATGAAATTCCGATTTTTATTTGATCTTTCTTGTTATCTTTTCCATGCTGTTTGTCATGTATTTATAGTTCCTGCATTGTGGGATTAGACGGTCTCATGCCCATCCATCCTTTATTGCCTATTACGGCATGCCTGGTAGGTTACAGTGTTACTAATCTTTGTTCTCCTTTCGCTCCCATTTTGAGCACTGATAATGCATGCTCGCCACCATGCGCAGCAGGAAAACTTTGCTAGAACAAGAACGACAGAATTCGCTGGGAGGACAACACCATACAATTTGGGAAAGACCGAAGACTAAACTATAACCAAGCCAAAAGGAAGAGAGCTGACAAGATAGCATGGCTATGTCTCTGACAAACATCTATACTTCAAGGTAGAAGAGGAACTACGAAGTAAGTAAGTATGGCGCGGGATGTATATTTGTTTTTTTCCAGAAATGTTACTGATGCTATTTGGTGACAAGCTTTCTGGAATGTTACCATATTTATATTAAGATATTCAGCTAAGTAGAAGTAAGTGTCTCCATCAAATTTATTAAGTATTTATTTAGCCAGCTCATCATAGATGAAGCTTCCAGACATTCGTGGAACACTGTTTTCGTGTTTCTGTATTTCTAAAGTAAAAATATAATCAAATAAAATGACCACCAGAGAATTTAGTTCCGTCATCAAGGCATGCAGGAACACGAGCACAACATAATTACTTCCCGCCACGTGTTGGCGGGTTAACATACTCACAATCAATAAACAAGAATAACAACTTTATTTCATGACTTGAAGAAATAACGTCTCAAGACTTCGCTAGTACAAAAATGTGTTTGTTGAGGACTCTAAAATTATCAGACTTTGACATATATATTTTGTAAATAATTTTTATTACAATTTTGGAATACAGTAGGTCTCTGTTACTCGGGGAGATATTTGCAAAAAAAAGATTTACAATACTTACTTAATTGAAAATTATTTATAATAAACTTCAAATCTCATGCCTGTAGAAGGTTCAATGTCTCGATTTCTCTCTTTGCTTTTTGTGTGAATAGCTGTGATGTCCCAAAAGTAACCAAGATTCAACAAATAGGGAACATGAACTACTTTATGCTTTTAGTGTGAAACTTGATGAACATCGCTGCCGATATTGTCTTAGTCAACAACGAAGATCTTAAAGGGGTTACTATAAGGTTCATGTGTGAAAAACGCCGTTCACGTTCACTTGAAGAGATTGGAATGATCTATCGAGGGTGTGTATTAATTGTCGTAATCCGTCTGGAATTCTTTTTTCCTCCAGGTATTCTCGGAAACTTTATCATCTCTTTTTCACTCAAGCGAAGTCGTCTACACAAATTTCTTATTTCAGCTTCCCCAATGTCAAATGATTTTGTGTTTCTTCTGGCCACAGTTTCGGATCTAGCACTCGGGCCCATTTGGTAAATCAGCTTCTTCATCGTCAAGTAATTTATTTTCTAGTGAAATTTTCAAGTTTTTATAAAATGAAACAGGACAGATTGGTGGGTCTTCCTTTCTATCTTTTTTTGTATATAGAAACCCCTTGGAAAATGAGAGAATTCGCAGCAATGGTGGCTTCTTCATAATATTGTCCAGGATTTATTGGTCTCTCTTCAAAGATTTGAGCAAGACATTTAATCGCTTTGTTGGCACTATACAAATTTATGTTAATTTCAAAATCAGTTCAGAAAGCTCTTGAAGTGCGTCACACATCAATCCTAAGTCTACAATAAACTCCACTGTTGTAATGTTCTTCAGCAATCCTTCATACATATGCACCTATCTTTTCTGTCCCTGGAACAATCATCCTTAGCATTTGAAAAATGAGTCACCAATGCTTTGTACTTGTCACAGAGGTTTATGATCATTGAATTGCCTATATCCTCTTCTTTTTCTTTCACCCGTAAACTCTATTTTATTATCACTCTTTACCTATTTGCCTGTATTTTTCGAAGTCGTTCGTTTGCGATAAATAATTTCTTTCCCATTCTCCCTTTGCCGGTTTCGTTTTCTCAAACTGAGAACGCAGTTATGACGTAACGTGTCAGCCCCTACACGAGACGCAGAGTGTTAGAATGCATTCCGTCAGACAGGGGAGCAGACAGCTGTCTACAGTTTCCCCTGGGACAGTGGTTCTTCGGCTAAGTTTCTGGGCCTGAAGTGTGAGAATTCACTCCGTCAGACATGATGAGGAGACATTTGTCTGGTAGTTTGCATCTGACATGTAGTTTCCAAGGTAGATTCTCAGTGTCATGTGATATGACACTCACGCTCCACGGCCAGTTTTGGCGTAAGGTGCGAGAAAGCAAAGTGTCAGCTATGGTTCTCAGGATGAGTTTCTCGGGGAGGTGTGAAAAACTGTTTCTGCACTGGAGACGGGTTTTCTGAGATTCGCAACTGACACGCGCCCTCTCGGTCAGTAGGTGGCAGTTACGGCATGCGTTTAGGTGTTAAACGTAAGCGTTAAAGACGGAAAGGGGAGAGTACTTCGTTTTGCAAAAATAAAACGTTTACCTCTTTGTCTGGTAATAGATATAACCAGAGTTTGAAACTAGATTTTTATTCTCGCTCCTAAATTTTGCAGTAGACAGATCGCTGTGCTAGATGTTATATCTGTGTTTTGGCGAAGTCTGAGTTTCTTGGCCATTTTGCCGAGCTCTAGACTACCATTAGATTGCAGTATTCTAGTTCATGGTTTAGTCTGTAGTTCTGTGTGGGGAGTGAATACTGGGGTAACCCAAAATTTTGCCGGCGTTTAGTACAGAGATATACCTGTGAGAAACATAAACAGTTTTATCTTTTAACCACGGGGGTTTACAAGTTAACACCTGTCGAACAGTGCGTGTGTCTTCAAAATAGACAGAGTACAACTCTCACTAACGGGTTTTATTAAAGACTAACTGTTTTATACTGGGCCTTTGAGCCAGATCAGATTTTCTGCACAAACTCTATGTACAAATTTAGCCGTGGTGGCAAGTAACATATTCACGTCAGTAACATTCCGACGGAGTTTCGACTAGTGGTGTGGTGACCAAATATAGTCCTTTCCTGAAAGTAGACACCGATCTGACATTCCTCAATTCTAGAAACCTAAGCTATTGACACTGTGCTCGTTGTTAATGTTTCGTGCCTGGACAATTTTAATGTGACCTAAACAGCCATGCGAAAAATAAGAACACCCAAGGAGTCGTTCCCGGAAGCAGGGAATTCATCCTGTCTTTTTGGAACTGGGGATTTCTTGGTCAAAGACTGCCCTGGACGAGTCTGTAGGTGAATGTCCTAAAAATTGTATTACCAGAAGTGGCTATCTAAGCTGTGAGTATGAACATGTGCACGTGTGCTCGGCTGAATGAATAAAGTGAATGCAGGACGGAGTGATTTTTATTGTTGTATTTGCGTACCCATTTTCTATCTTAACTTTCTGTATGCAAGTATTGCTAATCATATTTCCCTTAAAATAGAACAGAGATATTAAGTCTCTCCATACCCTAAGAAGGGGAAATATTAGACCTAATCCTATGTATCCTTGTTTCCGTGGGGGCTATCATTTTCTTCCAACAGGACTGTGGGCATACCTAGAGGGATAAGATCTAACTGTAGGTCTATCATTTCTTGTAGCAATTCCTTGATTTTTATGAATATTTGTATATGTTTTGATGTAATTTCTATGTGTTGTGAAGAAATTTTAGATGATAATTAAAATTTCTCTTGAAATTAATCAGCGTGTTGGTCAGCTTGTTCTAGAATATTTATATAATCATTTGTTATAGTTTTCCCAAGTCTGTACGTCCAACTGTCATTATATATGTGCGTGCACGTGAGTGGTTATATATATAAATATATATATATATATATATATATATATATATATATATATATATATATATATATATATATATATATATATATATATATATACATTTTGTCACGAACGGTTTATAGAATGAATGTCAGTACTCTTGCTCCGGTGGGAGCTAGATATGTTTATGTAAGTTGTGAGTTGAAGTGAGTGAATGTTAAGTTTGACTGCGGGCATGAATGCATTAGTAGCAGTAAGCGCTAATGTCGAGTTCACGGACATGACTGAGTTGTTGTGAGCGAAGTGGTGGTGAAGACTGGTCAGGTGTGAAAAGGGTCATGGGTAAAAAGTCATTCGAGAGAGAGATTAGAGCGAGGAGAGATTACGTGGAGAGTGAAGGCGAAATGGTTGAAGAAAAATAGGAAATATGTTAAGATATTGTGAAATTCGTTCCATGAGATGCTGTTCTAATTATGCACATCATACATTGTGCTTTTCTTATGTGATGATTTATCGCCAAAGCGGCAGTCCGCCTGTGTTATTGTGCTATACTCAAGTTTATGACATAAAGTCGTCGGATATCGCATTGACGTGTTGGAGTTTAGTGAATTTACCATTAGCTGTGAATAACGAGCCATGTCTGTCGCTCCATGTGTATGTAATACATATTTGTCAATGTGTACACACAGCAAGCACTTGACATTATATATATATATATATATATATATATATATATATATATATATATATATATATATATATATATATATATATATATATATATATATGTGTGTGTGTGTGTGTGTGTGTGTGTTTAGACTGTCTGACTCCTCGAAAGCTGTCGTAGAAGATAGGTGAGAGAGAGAAGATTTATCGATCTCAGAGACAGCCTCTTAATCACATTCTAAAATCTCACTCGTGGAAATCTATTGCTATTACTACTTCTCACTGTGACTATCACTTATTCTAATCTATTCAGAAGGGACCAACCCAAGTCTTAATTCCCCTATCAAAAATCTACGACAGTACTCCTGCCAAATTGCAAACACTGTACGAAAACTGGATGCTACCCAACGGGTGCTTAATATTCGTCCAATTTTTAAAAGCTGCATCTCTAGTGAATTGGCACATGCTTGCAGCTCTCGACTATATTTTGGTGATGCATGATAAAGAACATATAACTTGTCAATAAATGATCTGAATCTGTTAATTCCAGAAACTGTCTTCACAGTATCATGGACAGATAATTCCAGTCTATGATTGGCGCAGTGCCATACAATTATTGATGGAAATTTATCTTTCAATAATTTCTTAACTCCACCATGAGATCCAAACATTACTGCTGCACCATCACACGCAACAGAAACTAAATATTAATTGAGGTATTCCTCTGTCAACCCGACATATTGCAAGTGGCAAATCAAAGCAGAGAAAATCCCTGTCGCCATTACATCATTTAATTATATCGAGTCAATAAATAAATTAACTGGTGTGGTCATTTCACAACCAGAAATCATTGCACGAATATACAAGATCAATGTAGACTTCTGACTAATTGTTGTTACCTCATCAATGATTAATAATATTCTTGATTTGGAACTTAAAATTTTGCTGACCAAGTTAGTTTTCATTTCCTTGATAATGTGATTGATAATGTTAATACAAGCATTTGTAGAGTGAAGTATTCGTCCCATATCAACAACGTTAAGTTCTTGTAGGTCAATTTCCATTTCAAAATTATTGAATGGTTGATTTATTTTTGCATCTTTATAAGCCGTGCGAAACATGTTGGCAGTTGTCTCTTTTTGGCGTGAAAGGGATTTCAGGAACACCTTCTCCAGTGTTTCTTTCTTTGCCTCTTCCAATATTTTCACAGACGTTGTGTGACCAGTACTTTCTTTGTGTTTAAATATTTTGGTTGGTAGGGATGTTAACTGTTGTTGTCGAGTTGTACCAAAATGAGAAACTTCACAATTGGCCCATTCTTTTGATATCTTCATTCCCATTTTTGCCTCTGTTCCAAGCGTTTGAACTTTTCAGCAAGCACCATAACCAATATTCCCGTCGTGTGCACAACATAACCAATATTCCCGTCTTGTGCACAACGTAACCAATATTCCTGTCTTGTGCACAACATAACCAATATTCCTGTCTTGTGCACAACATAACCAATATTCCCGTCGTGTGCACAACATAACCAATATTCCCGTCGTGTGCACAACATAACCAATATTCCCGTCTTGTGCACAACATAACCAATATTCCTGTCTTGTGCACAACATAACCAATATTCCTGTCTTGTGCACAACATAACCAATATTCCCGTCTTGTGCACAACGTAACCAATATTCCTGTCTTGTGCACAACATAACCAATATTCCTGTCTTGTGCACAACATAACCAATATTCCCGTCTTGTGCACAACGTAACCAATATTCCTGTCTTGTGCACAACGTAACCAAACATTTTGTTCACAGAAATCATTCTTTTTGTTCTCAAGTCCAACAGGAAGGCCACATCTGTTGTATTTGTTCCTTTGTCTTAGTAGAAACTGATGATGGAACAGCAGTCGATTCAGATGAATTAATTATTTCTTCTTGGTCTTCAACACATATGTTCCATTTGTTCCTTTGTCTTAGTAGAAACTGATGATGGAACAGCAGTCGATTCAGATGAATTAATTATTTCTTCTTGGTCTTCAACACATATGTTCCATTTGTTCCTTTGTCTTAGTAGAAACTGATGATGGAACAGCAGTCGATTCAGATGAATTAATTATTTCTTCTTGGTCTTCAACACATATGTTCCATTTGTTCCTTTGTCTTAGTAGAAACTGATGATGGAACAGCAGTCGATTCAGATGAATTAATTATTTCTTCTTGGTCTTCAACACATATGTTCCATTTGTTCCTTTGTCTTAGTAGAAACTGATGATGGAACAGCAGCCGATTCAGATGAATTTATTTCTTCTTGGTCTTCAACACATATGTTCCATTTGTTCCTTTGTCTTAGTAGAAACTGATGATGGAACAGCAGTCGGTTCAGATGAATTTATTTCTTCTTGGTCTTCAACACATATGTTCCATTTGTTCCTTTGTCTTAGTAGAAACTGATGATGGAACAGCAGCCGATTCAGATGAATTTATTTCTTCTTGGTCTTCAACACATATGTTCCATTTGTTCCTTTGTCTTAGTAGAAACTGATGATGGAACAGCAGTCGATTCAGATGAATTAATTATTTCTTCTTGGTCTTCAACACATATGTTTCATTTGTTCCTTTGTCTTAGTAGAAACTGATGATGGAACAGCAGTCGATTCAGATGAATTAATTATTTCTTCTTGGTCTTCAACACATATGTTCCATTTGTTCCTTTGTCTTAGTAGAAACTGATGATGGAACAGCAGTCGATTCAGATGAATTAATTATTTCTTCTTGGTCTTCAACACATATGTTCCATTTGTTCCTTTGTCTTAGTAGAAACTGATGATGGAACAGCAGTCGATTCAGATGAATTAATTATTTCTTCTTGGTCTTCAACACATATGTTCCATTTGTTCCTTTGTCTTAGTAGAAACTGATGATGGAACAGCAGTCGATTCAGATGAATTAATTATTTCTTCTTGGTCTTCAACACATATGTTCCATTTGTTCCTTTGTCTTAGTAGAAACTGATGATGGAACAGCAGTCGATTCAGATGAATTAATTATTTCTTCTTGGTCTTCAACACATATGTTCCATTTGTTCCTTTGTCTTAGTAGAAACTGATGATGGAACAGCAGTCGATTCAGATGAATTAATTATTTCTTCTTGGTCTTCAACACATATGTTCCATTTGTTCCTTTGTCTTAGTAGAAACTGATGATGGAACAGCAGCCGATTCAGATGAATTTATTTCTTCTTGGTCTTCAACACATATGTTCCATTTGTTCCTTTGTCTTAGTAGAAACTGATGATGGAACAGCAGTCGATTCAGATGAATTAATTATTTCTTCTTGGTCTTCAACACATATGTTCCATTTGTTCCTTTGTCTTAGTAGAAACTGATGATAGAACAGCAGTCGATTCAGATGAATTAATTATTTATTCTGGGTCTTCAAACTTCTTTCTTTTCGGCATTAATGATGAAAAAAAAGTGTTATTTTATTCATTTTATAAAGAAATATATTTGTGCGTTTGCCTATTTAATTACGAAATACACTCGAGTTTGACGTTAATTAGCAGACTATCATGAACTTACATGACAGTAAAGCTCCAATAACAGCCGAATATGCCTGCTTACTTAATGACGTCAGCACGACTTCTTGCTGATTGTTGTCACTTGCCCACGTGAGTTTCGTCGTGGAGAATAGCGGCGGACACACCAGATCCTTCACGAAGCTTCTCGGCGGACAAAACGGAATTTTTAGGCACTCGTTCCCCGATCTATGCCATGTACTATTACATCAATGTTGCCAATATATCTCGTTTCTTTGTGTGGAAAATCTTTTTTCATTCACGCAATACAGATTGATGCAAAGGTTTTAATATTATAACCAAATGGGCAATTTCCTAATTCTCGTTGCTTTTCGTTCAGCACAGAATATGGTTATTTTAGAGTTATCATCCTTTAAAATCGTATCTGACCCTGAGGACAATAATCCGTGCCAGAGCGTTTCTAATCTATTGAATCCATCGATCGAATTGCAAACTCCGAGCCGAATTGCACAGTACAGTTGTCAATCACCGATTGATTTGACATTCATAAATGCATCATGGGCAGGAAGGGACATAACTGCAAGTGAATATTCACTGCGGAGCAACAAGCCACGAGTAGTAGAAAATTACCACGAAAGGTATACAATCAATTTTTAAAACTTAAATTAAGTTTAAACAAACAGTGGGGATACGGCGAATCCCCGCGTATCCCCGGAAAAATGCACTGCTTATATGTAATACTACATTTCAGATTTGACTGAATGCTTGTATGTTTATATTATGATTCAATCACATTCACTCGATCTCCTAAAACACTTTCATCTATCTTGACGTCTACATTTCTTTTATTTAGGAAATAACGGGATCACCAGGAAATTGCCGAGGGAAGATGGGAAGAAGCGAGAAGATAATCTTCTTGACTTCCACAACAGGAGACAACGATTTACAGGAGATGTCATCTGTTATCTCTCCAAGTTTGTGGCAATCATTTTTGGACGCCACTCCTAAAAAACGGCTCTGTAAGACATCCCTAAGCGGCACACTTGCTGTAAGATCTACGTAAATCAAACATTTTCCCCAGACGCCACTCGACACGTGACGTGTGAAGAAAAATCAGATAATCCACGGAGACTTCGCGCTATTAAAGCAAGGCTTCAACAACGAGAAAAGAAAGAGTTAGGTAAACAACGCCTAGGCCCATTTTGCTGTATCTCCTCCTAAACACATAACCGATAGGAGGGAAGATTCTTAATATTAAGCTTTCCAACTAAACAAAAACTGAACTCATCGATAACTTTATGTTATCATGTTTTAACTTTGTTACTCCAGATATTTCTTCAATTGAAAAAAAAAAAAAATATATATATATATATATATATCTACCCACACACTAACTGTAAGTACCCGGCGTTGACCGATTGTCCTAGTAACTGTTTCGGAAAGTTAGGAAATCTAAAAACCAAACTGTAATATTTTGATATTCGAGTGAAAATGAATTTTCATTTAAGTTAATGACTACTACTTTAAGTGACTATCTGTCATGATTTGATTGGAAATGTCTGCCCCTCTAATCTGAGTGGTCTGCCTGTTTTCTCTCTATCTATTGTCTACGCCCAATTTTCTGTCAAATTGCTCTTAACAGCTCTAATTCTGTCGTTAGCCGTCAATCTCGCTAGAGCCAGGCTAACGCCACCCCTTTCACGGGGAAATTGCGGCATTTTCCTAAGGTCTTTAATTTAGCGATTCTGGGGAAAACGGCAAGTACGCTGTCCCTTTGAGTATGGGGGACACGAGAAGTTCTCTGCCTTTTATTTCATGCCGTGCAAGGATTTTTCAACCCGATAGCAGGTTGCTCGTAGAGCCGGAACGCCTTGCTAATTACATCTTTCCCCCGTCTCTCGAAGCGGCCAAAGACTCTCTCTGTCGTAGGTCTTACGTCTGTTCCGTTTAATCTCGAGCGGGCGGAGAATCGCTTGTCAAACACCTGCAGGCTCATGTTTGCCATTTACGCCAGGCGTCTCTATCACTCTTGACCGTCTGACTCGAGAGGAATCTTTGCTGCCTAGCAAAAGTGTTATTAGTTGACAGCTATAACAGATGTATTGCGGAAATTCATTCCTTGCCTGGTAAGCACACAATATTTACTTAGTTAATTTCTTGGGGTTTTTTCCTAGCTTAATTAGATAGAGTTTGGCTATGTCTGCAAAATGGGAGAAGATCGGCTACCACGACACGCATGGGAAACAAAGAGCAAGGGATCCAGACCCCCAGGACAAACCAGAGTCCGCTGGGAGGACAACATTAGACAATCTTTGAAGGACCGAGGACTAGAATGGAACCAGGCCAGGAGGAAGACCGCCGATAGGATAGTCTGGCGCTCTCTCTTCCAAACCTCTACACCTCACGGTAGAAGGGGAACGACTAAGTAAGTAAGTAAGTAAGATCGATTCCTAGCTCTTATGAGGACTGTAATCTGTGAAGAATATCTGCCCTTCATGCAGTGTTAACTGACGTAATCTAGACAGCACTGTACTTGTCTTCTGGCTGGGTTTTAGTTGTGTGTGATTTTGAACTGAGCGTTCTCGCCTTATATATTGTGAGCGCGGGCATCTGAGGGAGCAGGTAGGGTTTGTCTCTTTTCAGCACTGAAAATCTCTCTCATATTGGGTATTATGTGCAACGGTCCCATCAATCGTTCCAATACACACTCAACCAAGTTTATCCAGCACGTTGTCTTATATTTCCTTTATCTTCCCCTATTGGAAGCTTCCTTTTCATACACTTAAACCTACAATCGGGTGTGTCATGTATTTTCTACGAATTTATAAAGTCTATCACTAAGTTAGACCTGGGGTGTGAAAGTCAAATAAAACTGCAAATATTTTAATATATACATACGTCTTTCAACTTTCCTTTCGGATTTCCATTCCTGCATATCCCTTCTGTGAAAATCTTCAACCTATTTCATAATTCACTGATACATTGTCCTATTACTAAAGGAATTCTGTACCTACTTTCGACACTTTGCCTCGCCATTGTGAACTGTGCATTCCGGCTTCTTTCTGATAACATAGCCGAATGTGTATGCGTGACCGCTACTATTTTTAGACTGCTTAGTTACTCTGTTCCACAGAGGTTTTATGATCATTGAATCGCCTATATCCTCTTCTTTTTTTTACCCGTATCCTCTATTTTTATTATCACTCTTTACCTTTTTCCTGTATTTTTCGCATCCATTCGTTTCGAGAAATAATTTTTTCCCATTCTCACTTTCGCCAGTTTCTTTTCTCATTTAGAAACGCATTTCATTGCTGATTAAACTGAGAACGCAGTTATGACGTAACGTGTCAGCCCCTACACGAGACGCAGAGTGTTAGAATGCATTCCATCAGACAGGGGAGCAGACAGCTGTCTACAGTTTCCCCTGGGACAGTGTTTCTTCGGCTAAGTTTCTGTGCCTGAAGTGTGAGAATTCACTCCGTCAGACATGATGAGGAGACATTTGTCTGGTAGTTTGCATCTGACATGTAGTTTCCAAGGTAGATTCTCAGTGTCAGGTGATATGACACTCACGCTCCACGGCCAGAGTTGGCGTAAGGTGTGAGAAAGCAAAGTGTCAGTTATGGTTCTCAGGATGAGTTTCTCGGGGAGGTGTGAAAAACTGTTTCTGCACTGGAGACGGGTTGTCTGAGATTCGCAACTGACACGCGCCCTCTCGGTCAGTAGGTGGCAGTTACGGCATGCGTTTAGGTGTTAAACGTAAGCGTTAAAGACGGAAAGGGAAGTGTTGAATAATCAAATGTTGAGTGTCTCTTTAGTGTAAGCCATAATAGTTGAAGGCAATGAAGACACAGTATGGTATCTGTGGTCTGGTTTGTGTAGGCAAATGTTGCGTAGTATATATCTTCTGTTGCCAATGGCAGGTAGTGCTGGCACTTAAAGTATGGTGTAGACTTAGGACTGGTGTACATGTGTAAAATAGTTGCACAGTCATACAGGTACCGTTCCAACAGGAACGCCACACCAAATCACGACGTATGGAGTCAATAAAGCTTTAAACAGCAGTGATGGGTTTTTGGCAATATATATTGTACGCCACAATGACAAAATGCATGGACATCGTTATGTAGAAAAACATCACAGGGATAGTACAACAGTCATTGTATCATCGAAGTAGTCGATTCAACAGGCACAGCAAACAGCATAATATTAATGTACATGATATGCCTTTTAGGATATCGTAAACCGCTGTACATGTAGTCAGGTAGTAAACTTCCCCTTTCCATAAGAGCTAGTAGATATCAACTAGGAGATTAAATATGGTCTCCTCGATTTGACTTCAACAAGACAGGCATGTCTTTTGAGCGCCACATTATCGTTCTCTATGTTCCTTATACAGCAAAGGTATCAAACCTAGATCCATCATCAAAGTTCAGGAAGCAAGTAGTCCGTAGGACAGGCATCAATCGATGCGTGACAATATAAGTGGATCGTGAGCTGAGCAAACTTGTCATAATATAGACTTCATAATAAGGCAGGCTAAGCGAAAGTCAACATCACAAGATGGCGATAAAGTCACTTAGCAAAAAAGGATTCATTTACCTGTTCATCAGGAATTAAATCACATAATCACATATGCCTCCAGGCATTAGGAATAACATGGAGATATATCATCTCAAAAAAGGAACAACAATCATGAGGACTCCTTCCTGAATAATCTAAGCGAAGACTAGCACATAGCTACGTCTCGCCTTACCAACATTTCAGCTCAGACTAACCTGGGCGGAAATCGTTTAAACAACGCCACAAAAAGAGACATGCGCAGAACACGCGAATCGAATACAACTCAGCCAGATTTACGAAACGAAGAATGTTCTACGATGTTCGACTAAAGACCTTTTACCTTAAAAGGAAATGAATCTTGAAACATTGCGATTGCCAACTGTTTTCAAAGAACTGGCGATCTGAGTGCTCCATAAATGGACATGACTCAAAATCGTTCACACAACTATCGGCAACCCTAGCTATCAAGATAAGACAACTTCTTGACGATAGCTATCAAGATTAGACGACTGTAGAAATAAAAGTGACTACAATTCCATGAGTTCCTTCCCATGCATTAAAAAATTAACTATAGTCAGAATGCATGGTCAGAATAAGTTGCGACAAGTTTTTAGCAGCAACATTACCGCCACCTCCCGATAAAAAAAATGTGCAACATTTTTTTTTTTTAAATATCCAAGAGTAAAACCAAAAACGGTTTAACAACGCACGAATTATGCGGGGATAACTAATTGCACTGCCTAATATGAGGCTAAATTGACACCTAAAGTGTCTGGTGAGAATATTTCTCAACAGATAAAAAATCTGATTCAAAAATATATCGGGGAGGTGCCACCAACACACACTACGCTTGCATGAAAATACAATATAAATATGCAAGTTCATATCATTATAATCAAATAGCAGTGTCATAATCTAATACCGCTTAGAATGGATGTACACATCTGATATTGAATGTTAAATAATAATAATAATAATAATAAATTCTTTAAGCACCAAACACGGCGCATAAGGCAGAAACCAGTGCTCTCCATGTTGTTCGTTGTGACGCCACTCCTCTTAGCTCTTGCACATTATTTAGGCCCAACGTTCTTCCTTCTCTTATTATTGTTCTTCTGAGTGTTTCTTTTGGTCTTCCTTTTTTCCTCTTACCCTCAGGAACCCAAGTGAGCGCCTGTAGTGGTATTCTGTTGTTTTGCATTCGTAGGACATGACCGATATATGACCATCGTCTTTTCCTTATATAGTCGGAGACATATTTCTGCCTAGAGTCTTCTCTTATTTGTCGATTAGTCTTGAATTCTTTCCAACTGATGTTCATGAGTTTTCTAAGACATTTGTTCTAGAATGTATTCAGCGTGTTCTCCAATGATTTTGTTATTTTCCAACTCTCACAGCCGTATGTTAACACTGAGATAACATTTGAATTAAACAGACGAAGCTTGGTATGTATATTCAATGATCGTAATTCCAAATGTTAGATAATCTATTGAAGGCGCTAGCTGCCAAAGCAATTCTAGTATGGATTTCTCTTGTTGTGTCACCATCCTGAGTCATTTTACTGCCTAAATAATTGAAACTTTCAACTTTCTGTAGTTTTTCCCCGTTCAAGATGATATCAAAGGTCTCGTTAGAAAAGTTCATAGCTTTAGTTTTAGAGGCATTTATTTGGAGACCTATTTTAACCGAGAGATGACACAAATTATTTATTGCTTCTTGGGATTGTGGATTGTTAAATATTACATTATCTAAATGTTTAATATTACCATTACACAATGAAATTAAACATAAATGACGATCCAGGACACATCTCCTGTCGTTCCAAAGAAACTTGTACAATGTGGAACTCTCCATGTTTGACAACAGAAAGGTAGCTTCTCAGATCAACAATAACATGCTGAGAAAAAACAACCAATATAATGCTATTTAATAGCCATTAAATTTCATACTATACAATACATTATTATTAACAATTGTGACCGAGTGAACTTTCGGCCCTTATATTAACTACTCAGTCTTCTTCTTATATTAAAGATGGGAACAGAAGAAGATGATAACAAAGCACAATAGTATGTGTTCACCTAAAGTGAGGACAGATGTGCTAATGTATTGTAGTAATATAGGTGTGTTATGGCTCTGTCGTATATCTAGAAATAGAACAGAAGTATTAGTTGGAATCATGTGGGCATCTAGACAGAATGTCAGCCATCACATTATCCGACCCACGGATAGCTCGTACCGTGAAGTGAAAAGGTTGAAGAGCAATAGCATATCGAGTGGATCTCGAACTCTTCAAGTTCTTAGTCTGAATAGCTGTAAGAGCTTTCTGATCAGTTTCTAGAATGAAATGTGCGCCCAGGAGGAATCTTTGTAGTTTGAGAATAGACCAAACCATAGCCAACAATTCACGGTCTAAAACCGAGTAGTTCCTCTCTGCCGCATTTAGTTTTCTAGAAATGTACATGACAGGATGCAGAGTTTCAGCATATTCCTGCATAAGTGCTGCTCCGATCCCAGTGGATGAAGCATCACTTCGAAGAACAAAAGTTCTATCAAGAGTAGGTAATCTTAGGATGGGAGGAGAAGAAAATATATTTTTAATCTGGTCTAAGGAAGATTGACATTCCTGAGACCAACGAATCAGATTAGGCGACCCTTTCTTCAACAACGTTGACAGAGGTGCCATTATCGAAGATAGATTCGGAATAAATCTCCCATAGAATTGAATTAACCCCAAGAGACTCCGGACTTGTTTCTTCGTCTTAGGTACAGAGATGTTCAATATTTTCGAAGTATTGTGGTCTTCTGTCTTCAAGAGACCATGACCAACACGATGACCCAAGAAAGAAATTTCACCAAAACCAATATAAGCTTTAGAAGGTTTTGCTGTCAGATTATACTCACGTAGAGTAGACAGTAGGTCATATAAACCCAGATAGTGATCTTCCCAAGAATCACTGAAGAGACAGATATCATCTAAGTAAGCGATGACATCTGAACGATGAGAAAGAATTCGACGCATCATGCGAACGAAAGTAGCAGGGGCGTTCATAAGACCGAAGGGCATTACATTCCATTGAAATAAACCCCTAGGTGTAGAGAAAGCAGTCAGAGGTTTGGCATGATCTGCTAAAGGCACTTGCCAATAACCTTTTGACAAGTCAAGTTTAGTGAAGAATCTAGAATTAGAAAGTCTAATAAGTAGATCTTCTAGTAAAGGCATAGGTTCAGCATCGAACTTTGTGACTTGATTTAATTTGCGATAATCAACGCAAATTCGTATGTTCTTATCTTTCTTCCGAACAATAACCATGGAAGAAGAATATGGAGAAGTCGATGGTTCAATTATGTTTAATTGGATCATTTCATCCAATTCCTTTTCCACTTGTGACTGAAAGTGTATAGGGATAGGATACGGCCTAACCCTAATAGGATTATTGTCGGTAAGAATTATGTCATGTTCTATGACATTCGTGTGACCAGGGATGTCGGTTAGAACATCCTTAAATGTCTGTAACATCGACGAGACTTGACGATGTTCATCAACAGAAAGATTAGGAGAAATGGACACATCTTTCCAAGATTCCATAGAATGTAGTGGAACCACTGGAAGAGGAAGATCGACATCAGAAAAAACAGATTCCTCATCCTGTATGACAGACAGGGATGAGTAATGACCATGAGGAACAGAAGAATCGTCCGTTGCCTGGAAAATAGGCAGCAAATAGTCTGGACGCTCATGAAATTCCGTCAGCATGTTGATATGGAAAGTCTTATGCTTTCCATCTATATCGACCACATAGTCAACATCGGAAATTCGTGAGACTATTGCATATGGACCTTTCCATGCAATCAGAAGTCTATTTTCCCTACTGGGGAGTAGGACGAATGCTTTGTCACCTGGACAAAGTTGTCGTAGACATCTGTTCTTGTTAGCAAACTGCCTTGCTTTTTCTTTAGCAATTTCTGACGAAGCAGTCGCTAGTTTGCATGCCTCAATGATCTTTTGCCTAAGAGCAATGACATACTCATATGAAGATTGAGTGTCATCACTAATATCATCGGCAGTGATGAGATCGTGTAATAAAGACATAGGGCCGCGCGGACGCGCGCCAAAGACAAGTTCAAAGGGAGAAAATCCTGTGTGCTCATTTGGGACCTCTCTATAGGCAAAGAGAGCCGCAGGTAAAACCCTGTCCCAATCTTGAGGATGGTCTTCAGTTATCTTACCAAGTAAAGTCTTGAGCGTTCTATTCAGACGCTCAACTAACCCATTAGACATAGGATGATAGATGCTACTGAGAGATCTTTTAATGTGTAAGGTAGACATTACTTGAGACATAGTATCAGATATGAGTTGAGTGCCATGGTCTGACAGTATTTCTCTGGGGAACCCCAAGCGAGAAAATATCAGCCAAAGAGCATCTGCGATATCTGTAGTAGATATGCTCTTTAGAGGGATAGCCTCTGGCCAACGTGTGCACATATCGACACATGTAAGGATAAACTGATGTCCTCTGGCCGACTTTATCTTAAAAGGGCCAATAATATCTATGGCCATTTTCTGGAATGGCCGAATAGGGATGTCAGCAGCCTGGATAGGCGCAGCATGTCGTGGTCCTCTAGATTTGACCTCCTGACATACCTGACATGATCGGCAGTATATACGAATGTCCTTGTTAACAAAGGGCCAAAAGAAAGCCGCAAGGACTCTCGACTTTGTACGGGAAAATCCCATGTGTCCAGCACATTGCGAGTCATGAGCATGTTGCAATATTTGCACTCTCATACTCTTGGGAACAAGAATTTGCGAATGTGCTGACGTAGCCGAGTCTTGTACCATACGTACAAGTACGCCGTTTTTCATTTCTATCCAAGATTTTCTTTGTGTATCCTTATTTGGATCACCTTTCTTCGCAAGAATGAAGAATTTCTTTAGCGTAGGATCTTCTTCTTGTAATTTTATGAACGAGTCACGAGAAATAACCAAGGTACTATCTTGGCTATGAACTTCATTATCATTATTCAACGAAGTTTGTGGTGTTTGTAGAGCTTGTGCTCTTGTAACCACTGCATTGGTAGCTTGCATATTATCATCTTCCCAAGCAGCAATCTGCTGTGGGGTACATTCCCTAACTCCGTGGATACGACCAATAATAAGGTCCGCAATTGGATTAGGTAAGAGACAGGCATGCACATCTCCCGTAAAGAAAGGAGTGGCAATGTGAATTACAGCAGTAGGATATTTCTCTAGAGTGCCGCCAAATGTGACACATTTGATAACCCTTCCTGTCGCACAGGATGGATCTACAAGCGATTGTCTAACACCAATAGTGGTGCATCCGGAATCGAAAAGTAGTGAGACCGGAGTATTATTAACAAGACCCTTATGTAGGATTAGAGAACCTCTCCCGTCATGTGCAACCGAAGCAGGAAGAGCGGGGAGAGGGTGACCACAACTCAAAGTCGATATTGTAGTCGGTTCGAACAAAGTACTGCATTGGGGGCACTTGTTTGCTCTCCCAAAGTCAAAAGAAGAACAAGTGACAGCGTCAGAGTTTTTATTATCAGAAACCTGATTACAGGCTCCCTGAGATTCTTGTTGAACCGAGTTAGCCTGCTGATATCTCTTTTTTTTGTATTGAGATCTACCGCGACTACTATTACCTCTGAAGTTATCACTGTTGTTATTATCTCTGTAGTTATTATTGTCTCTATTATAACTGTTATCATGTTTCGAACTACAGTTTCCATGATTATTATCATGTCCACATTGATGTGAACATCTATTTGTTTGGTTTTGAGGTCTACGCGAGGAAAAGCCTCTGTTACCATATCCTCTTCTGAAATGCCTAAAATTATTAGGTTGGAAGTAACGAGGACTGTCAGCTCGTCTCCAATTCTTCGACGAAGAATCACCCTGAAATTGATTTCCATAATTTTGACCGTAACTACGGTTACTTTTCCTATCAAAATTTTGTTGGAATCTATTACTAGAGTTTTGACCATAAGGTGCTGCCGAAGCAACTGGCAGACCTTCTTTTACTTTAGAGTTACCAATGGTTACGTGAGGATGCGCAGTTATATACTGGCTACAGAAATCTTCCATTTCTTTTATTGTTTTAGGTTTACGTTCATGAAGGAAAGCAAGGAAAGACTCATTGACAGAAGACATGACTTTGTCTCTAAGTATTAAGTCCATAAGTCCTTCATAAGTTTTTTCTGTCTTAGACAGCTCCACCCAACGTAAAAAAGTAAGACGTGTCTTTGAAATGAATTCAGAGAATTGCACACCAGTTTCTGGTAACATATTTTTAAATTGAAGACGATAGCCGTCTTCGTCAAGTTGGTATTTTTTAACAATATAGCCCTGACAACCTCATAGTTGTTCTTGTCAGGCTCATCTACCATACTTAACATACTTAAAGCATCACCTCTAAGTATTTTGGACAAATGATAAACCTGCAATGATTTATCTATGTTATGTACTTTACATGAAGTTTCAAATCTGTCCAAATAGAATGTTATATCGTCGATGGAAGCATTGAATGGTGGTAGGTTAAGTTTGAAAGTGCTTGCATTAGTCTTATCTGAGACCTTATTTGCATCATTAGCATTACCTATGATCATCACCCTTAATTTCTCAACTTCCAAAGCTAAGAGTTTTTCTTCATGCTCCATTTTTGCTTTTCTCTCATCAGACTCTCTTTGTAGCTTCCTTTCTTCAGCTTCAGCTTGTTTTTCTAATCTTTTATTTTCAGCCTCTATTTCAAGTCTTTTATTTTCAGCCTCTTTTTCAAGTCTTTTATTTTCAGCCTCTATTTCAAGTCTTTTATTTTCAGCCTCAAGTCTTTTCTCTTCAGCTTTTGCTTCTGCTTCTCTTTGTAACTTTTTTCTTCAGCCTCAGCTTGTTTTTCTAATCTCTTATTTTCCACCTGCATCTGCAGTTTCTTTTGTTCAGCTTCCATTGCTTTATCATATTGAGCAGTTGCAAATTCTTCTAACTTATCACCAGTCTTCCCAAGCAATTTACCCTGCTCAATAAAGTGCTCAAATGTAGCCATGATGAGTAATAATATGAGTCCACAACCTGAAATAATTAATTATCTTATTTCAAATTTAATTACAACAAGTCTTAAATGAAGCACTTGTTTACTCACAACACTATATTATCATCCCAATCTCTGTGGGAAACAAGTCTTATATCAAAGAACTTGTGTATAGACCTTTTTGAAATATCATCAATCAACTCTTGATCATAGGTGCACTTCCCATTCAATAGTGCACAATACTATTCATCATTTATTAATCATCAGTGTAGTAGTAATGCATAAGCATAACCCACTATTAAATGTGAATTAACTACTATAAGTCTAACCAATGACTATGTAAACACAATCACAATGTAAACAATAACAATGTAAACATTACACTGTAAACAATACAATGTAAACAATAACAAAGATTTAGCAACAATACGAAAACATTCGTAGAAATCAACAAAAAATAAAGCGAAAATTAAAGAAATATCATAAAAAATGTCATGATATCTACGAGGATATTAGACAATACACATGACACCACAGTGTATAAACAAAAATGTTGTATGAAACTAAACTATAGTAAAGAGGAGGCTAACAAATACAAACAAATCAAAACAAAACTAAAGAATGTGAAGAAAATCCCGAAAACAACACTGACCATATCGTCACAACTAACAAAAAATAGCAACAGAAGTCGCTTTGCAAAATTCCAGTATCGGAAATTTGCACACCCTACAGAAAACGCTCAAGATAGACGACCTCTATCACGTGGTATGATCTAAGGGAAACTCCGCCCAACCGAAAAAACAGCAGACACATAAACATATAAATATAAATATACAAAAACATATAAACATATAACATGTAAACATAAAGAATGAGATGAAACACAGAAGACTCAGTAGAAGTATAAGGGCACAGTTCACAACAAACAGGCCACTTAACTTATTGGTATCCAAACGTCAGCCACAGCAGAAAAAACAGATGACAATCAGCGTCCTAAGGAATGAAGATCCAACGATGATGGTACATCTGGACTGCTCCAACTGCCATGACGATGGTACTTGAGCTTCTAAACAGTACAGGTAGTGTAAATAACGGCACTTGACCTTCTTATTCAAGCGTAAATTGCTTGAATCGGTACTTGGCCTTCTTATTCAACCGGCACTTGACCTTCACAAACGACAGCAACACGTTTCCGGCAAAAAGTTACAATTTCGACCTTTTCCGTGCAACGCCGAGTACTTTCATAATTATGTATGTAGTTGTAGAATGAAAAATCGCTGTATGTTGATTTCTGGAACGATGCAGTTTGTTGAATTCTTGTAGAATGAAGTGGGTAAGGGACCCCGTGTATGCTGGTACCAGACCAAACCAGCTTATGGCCACCAAATGTTGAATACTGGTGGGCTTATCGAATGCCTTTGGACTGGCCACCAAATGTTGAATAATCAAATGTTGAGTGTCTCTTTAGTGTACGCCATAATAGTTGAAGGCGATGAAGACACAGTATGGTATCTGTGGTCTGGTTTGTGTAGGCAAATGTTGCGTAGTATATATCTTCTGTTGCCAATGGCAGGTAGTGCTGGCACTTAAAGTATGGTGTAGACTTAGGACTGGTGTACATGTGTAAAATAGTTGCACAGTCATACAGGTACAGTTCCAACAGGAACGCCACACCAAATCACGACGTATGAAGTCAATAAAGCTTTAAACAGCAGTGATGGGTTTTTGGCAATATATATTGTACGCCACAATGACAAAATGCATGGACATCGTTATGTAGAAAAACATCACAGGGATAGTACAACAGTCATTGTATCATCGAAGTAGTCGATTCAACAGGCACAGCAAACAGCATAATATTAATGTACATGATATGCCTTTTAGGATATCGTAAACCGCTGTACATGTAGTCAGGTAGTAAACTTCCCCTTTCCATAAGAGCTAGTAGATATCAACTAGGAGATTAAATATGGTCTTCTCGATTTGACCTCAACAAGACAGGCATGTCTTTTGAGCGCCACATTATCGTTCTCTATGTTCCTTATACAGCAAAGGTATCAAACCTAGATCCATCATCAAAGTTCAGGAAGCAAGTAGTCCGTAGGACAGGCATCAATCGATGCGTGACAATATAAGTGGATCGTGAACTGAGCAAACTTGTCATAATATAGACTTCATAATAAGGCAGGCTAAGAGAAAGTCAACATCACAAGATGGCGATAAAGTCACTTAGCAAAAAAGGATTCATTTACCTGTTCATCAGGAATTAAATCACATAATCACATATGCCTCCAGGCATTAGGAATAACATGGAGATATATCATCTCAAAAAAGGAACAACGATCATGAGGACTCCTTCCTGAATAATCTAAGCGAAGACTAGCACATAGCTACGTCTCGCCTTACCAACATTTCAGCTCAGACTAACCTGGGCAGAAATCGTTTAAACAACGCCACAAAAAGAGACATGCGCAGAACACGCGAATCAAAAACAACTCAGCCAGATTTACGAAACGAAGAATGTTCTACGATGTTCGACTAAAGACCTTTTACCTTAAAAGGAAATGAATCTTGAAACATTGCGATTGCCAACTGTTTTCAAAGAACTGGTGATCTGAGCGCTCCATAAATGGACATGACTCAAAATCGTTCACACAACTATCGGCAACCCTAGCTATCAAGATAAGACAACTTCTTGACGATAGCTATCAAGATTAGACGACTGTAGAAATAAAAGTGACTACAATTCCATGAGTTCCTTCCCATGCATTAAAAAACTAACTATAGTCAGAATGCATGGTCAGAATAAGTTGCGACAAGATTTTAGCAGCAACAGGAAGGCTATTGCGTAGAGTATGGAAATAGCGTACCTCTTTGTCTGGTGTTTCATATATACTGGAGGGAGTTAGATTTCATTTTCACTCAGTAACTTCGCAGTCAAGACTAGAACAAGCCTTCGTTCGATTCCTAAGAATCTCTGTTAATAGAGATGGCATTTAGTTTGGTCGAAGTGGTTTAAGTTCTTAGTAGAACTGTGTTGAGGTAAATATTATATATATTATATTCTAGTATTTTGTGAAGTGTTTAAAGTGTTAAATCGCTTATTTTATTTCACTAGTTAGATTTGGGGCAGAGCGCTTAATTTATATAGTCTGTATTATTTTATAGTGACGAGTTACAGTGGAAAACAGAAATTATATTTCTAGCTTAATCTCAGTCGGCTATTAAGGAATTTAATTTTACTGCTAAAATAATCAGACGAGAGAAATTTTTCTAAACTAACTTATAAATGCTAGAAGCCTCATGAGTGTTGACGGAATACGCATGTATTCCTAATTCATGAGGATTGATGATTTTTAAATATAACTTACTTCACGGGAATTTTAATGATAAGTCAAGCACTACGCTTGCAATTTAAAATTATCAGTTATATCCGAGTACATAGTATGTATAATTATTTGATATGTGTTCTTTCCATTTATATATAGTGAAACTGTGGTACCCAAACTTTGCCAGCGTTTAGTACAGAGACATACATGTGAGAAACATAAACATTTTTATCTTTTAACCACGTGGGTTTACAAGTTAACACCTGTCTGACAGTGCGTGTGTCTTCATAAATAGACAGAGTACAACTCTCACTAACGGGTTTTATTAAAGACTAAATGTTTTATACTGGGCCTTTGAGAGAGATCAGATTTTCTGCACAAACTCTATGTACAAATTTAGCCGTTGTGGCAAGTAACATATTCACGTCAGTAACATTCCGACGGAGTTTCGACTGGTGGTGTGGTGACCAAATATAGTCCTTTCCTGAAAGTAGACACCGATCTGACATTCCTCACCTCTAGAAACCTAAGCTACTGACACTGTGCTCGTTGTTAATGTTTCGTGCCTGGACAATTTTAATGTGACTTAAACAGACATCCGAAAAATAAGAACACCCAAGGAGTCGTTCCCGGAAGCAGAGAATTCATCCTGTCTTTTTGGAACTGGGGATTTCTTGGTCAAAGACTGCCCTTGACGAGTCTGTAGGTGAATGTCCTAAAAATTGTATTACCAGAAGTGGCTATCTAAGCTGTGAGTATGAAAATGTGCACGTGTGCTCGGCTGAATGAATAAAGTGAATGAAGGACGGAGTGATTTTTTTATTGTTGTAATTGGGCACCCATTTTGCTATCTTAACTTTCTGTATGCAAATATTGCAAATCATATTTCCCTTAAAATAGAGCAGAGATATCAAGTCTGTCCATACATTAAGAAGGGGAAATAATAGACCTAATCCTATGTATCCTTGTTTCCCTGGGGCTATCACTTTCTTTCAACAGGACTGTGGGCATACCTCGAGGGATAAGATCTAACTGTGGGTCTATCATTTCTTGTAGCAATTCCTTGATTTTTGTATGACTATGTGTATATGCGTTGATGTAATTTCTATGTGTTGTGAAGAAATTTTAGATGATTATTAAAATTTCTCTTGAACGTAATCAGCGTGTTGGTCAGCTCGTTCTAGAATATTTATATAATCCTTTGTTATAGTTTTCCCCACGTTTGTACGTCTAACTGTCATTATATATGTGCGTGCACGTGAGTACATGTAGTTGGATGGATATATATATATATATATATATATATATATATATCTGTGTGTGTGTGTGTGTGTGTGTGTTTAGACTGTCTGACTCCTCGAAAGCTGTAGTAGAAGATAGGTGAAAGAGAGAAGATTTCTTGATTTCAGAGACAGCCTCTATCACATTTCTAGCATCTCACTCGTGGAAATCTATTGCTATTACTACATCTCACTGTGACTATCACTTATTCTAATCTATTCAGAAGGGACCAACCCAAGTCTTAATTCCCCTATCAAAAATCTACGACAGAATTGTTGGCTCATCTAACGGGATTTTGAACTTTTGAACAGGAAAACGAGATGACAGAATGGTGGCTCGTTTTTCCGGGAATTGAACTCTAGTCCTGAGCAAATACGAATATCAGCTCGTTTGCAGGATTAATTTTCTTTATTCTGATAGAGAGTAAGAGTGTGATGTCTTGTGAGTTTTGTATCTTTTAAAAAAATAACTATCCCCTAGACATATCGATTTGTTTTATGGGCGTGCTGACCACACGGCTAATAATTGTTTTTCCACAGCATTATTGAGCATTATACATTTGGTTTACAGGTTGATTTTGTCGGAATATATGTTAATTACTGATTTTGTAATACTAAACGCTGCTAAAGTTTGTGAGTGTATAACATTCACAGGGGTTTTGAAGAAGTAGAAGTTTGAGCAAAGCTAAGGAGTGCGTTTCGGACTATTTGTCCAGATTAATTGCCTCCCTTACCCTAACTTCTTCAGGGGTGAACTTGATAGTGGATTTAAAATTAAGGGATTTTTTTCTCTTTAAAATTTTTTTGCAATAATTATTTTGTTTCCACTGTAGCAACTTATTTTTCAGTGAGTAATCTTAACTACCATTTATTTGGCGTAGCCATCTGCATTAGGTGCTTCATTGCCTATTAATAGCAGCGATAGTTAGATACTTTATTTTTGGAGGAGGTATCCCAGGTTATAAGTATATCATCTTTTGTTTGGTATTTTTCTTGTAAGTGGTAGGAACCAGTGTATTCTTTCTTATTTTCTTTCTGGACTAAGTCTCAGCCACTGATTTACTATGGCAGAAAGGGCAAAGCTTAGACAACTCCTCAGAGACGAAGCAAAAGAGGATTGACTGCATGGAGAGGAAGCGAAAGCGTTTGTCAGAGACGAACTGGAGAGATACGATGCGGAGAGGAAAGAAGAAGAAGTCAGAAGGAAAGAAGCGGAAGACCGTCTATTACAACAGAAGAAGATTGAGGAAGAAATGGAAATTCGCAGGGCGAACGAAAGAGAGAAGGAGAGACAGCATGAGGAAAGAGAGTAGGAGAAGGAGAGACAACATGAGAAGGAGAGGGAGAAGAGACAGCATGAGAAGGAGAGGGAGGAGAGACAGCATGAGCTGGCACTTAAAGCTCTAGAGGTCCAAAGTCGTGGCGCTGCCTCTACCTCCAGCAATGGAGAGTCCTCTCCTCATTCTTCCTTAACTGATCCTTCTAGCACTCAATCTACTCATCTCACAGCTATGTCTTTTTGCTAGAGTCTTTCCCTTGTCCTAATGAGAAGATTGACACGTATCTAGAAAAATTTGAGAAAATTGCAACTCTGTACGGTTTAGAGAGGTCGCGTTGGTGTATGAAACTTTCCCAGGCCCTTAAAGGTTCTGCTTATGATGTTTATTCTAAACTGGAAAGTGGCCAACAAGAAAACTATGACTTGTTGAAGAAAGCTTTGCTTGAGCGCTTTGAAATGAATGCGCGAAAGTTTTTGCAACTGTTTCGCAACAGCAGAAAAGAGAGCTCTGAAACTTTCCAGCAGCTTTCATCTCGTTTAAAGGGATACTTGACAAAGTGCCTTGAGCTTTCTCAGCTCCCCTCTACCTATGAAGGTCTTGAGGAATTTGTTTTAACCGAACAAATAAAAAACACTTTGTCTGCTGACACCCGGAGATTTCTAGCTGAGCAGGGGGCAGAAAAGCTCGAAGACATCTTAGAAAAGTCTGAGCGATATCACAATGCGCTGGCTGAACTACCGGCCACAAAACGTAAACCGACAGAAGAGCATTTTCGGAAAAATAATCTAGGCCAATCTTCTCATATTCCTCATGTTTCTAACAAAAATAACCACAGAGAAAGTGGACCTCAAAACTCCCCTCCTGAAAAATCCAAGTTCTACAAAAACAAGTACCCCAACCACAGTAAGCAGTCTGATCAAACCGACCGCCATTC
This sequence comes from Oreohelix idahoensis, assembly GCA_024509875.1. NCBI lineage: Eukaryota > Metazoa > Mollusca > Gastropoda > Stylommatophora > Oreohelicidae > Oreohelix > Oreohelix idahoensis. The sequence continues at coordinate 81,203 of JAMPIV010020486.1, read as the reverse complement.
ATGGCAGCGTGGCCAGAAAGGTCAAGGTGGCAAAGGGAGAACCCCTGAGCACGGGACTAATGATCAGAGTGAGCACACCGAGCCTAAACGCATCGGATGCTTACTAACAGTCTCGCAAGGCGGAATTATTGATAGTGATTCCCAACCTGTTGGGGATACACCCTCAACGCGAGGTACTGTTATTATGAACGGTTCTCAAACTTCTTGTTTATTTGACACGGGGCTTTCGTATGATTGCATTGTTGCCAGAAACCTGGTTAAACCCGGTCAAGAGACAGGAGAGACCGTCCAACTTTGTGGAGTTCGTAAGAGTGATGCACCTACAGCGCTTCCCATTGCATTGGTGGAGATCCACTCTGATTTTGTCAGAGGTGTGATCAAAGCGGCTGTTATGGATGACCCCATCTACCCAGTCATACTTGGCGGGAGATACGTGTGTATTGGGAAACCGGAAGAGCCGATTGTGGCAGCAGTAACTACAAGAGGGCAAACCAAGAAGGAACGGGAGCCTGCGCCTAATTTGTTACCCATGGAACTTAAAGAAGCGCAACAAAAGGACCCTACTTTGGAACCCTGCTTTAGGAAACTGCCCATGGCTAAGGAACCCAGACAGCACGGGGACATTTTTTCTAAGGATGGCGTACTTTATCGCAGAACGGGCAAGCCTGACCAAGGTTACAACCAGCTCCTAGTACCGAAACAGTACAGAAGCCAAATCCTAGAAATGGGGCACTCTCTTCCCTTCAGCGGACATATGGGACAGAACGCCACAAACCAACGGATAACCACTCATTATTGGTGGCCAGGAGTAAATACTGAGATTATCAGGTATGTCGAATCCTGTGCCCAGTGCAAACGTGTGCCACCCAAGCAACGGGCACCCCCAGTCTCTTTGGGTGAAATGCAAATAGTAGGAACACCATTCGAACGGGTTGTGATCGACATTTTAGGACCCTTAGAAAGGACTAAAAGAAGGAACAGGTTTATCCTGACTTTAGTCGATACATGCACTTTATGGGCAGAAGCTATCCCGCTAACATGCGCAGATGCCAAGCATGTCGCAGAAGCCCTCGTGCAGATTTTCACTCGGTTGGGATTCCCTCAACAAGTGTTGACGGATAACGGATCTCCATACCGAAACCTGTTGATGGATGAGATCGTGAAGATCTTGAGGACCCAACACATCTTCACAAAGCCTTATACTCCGGCCGGAAATGGGCTCGTGGAACGTGTTAATGGAAACCTCAACATGATGTTAAGTAAACTGGCACAAGTGAAACCTGAAGATTGGGATCTTTGTATTCCTGCAGCTTTATTTAGCTACAGAGAATCTCCTCATACTTCCACAGGATTTCCGCCAGCTACGCTTTTATTCGGCAGACCCATTAAGGGCCCGCTTGATGCCTTACTTTGGTCGCTGACAGACCAGAAGGCTGATGGACAGTTGTCTCAGCAAGTAAATATGTGTCGGATTTAAACGAAAGGTTGAAACTAGGATGGGACCTAGCAACGACCAACTTTAAGCGAGCACGCACAAAGCACGTTAACCGATACAGGAAAGTCGCGAAAGAGAGAGAACTGGAAGCAGGAGAGAAAGTTTTGGTGTTACTCCCTACCGGAAACAACCAACCGAGGATCGGATGGCAAGGGCCGTTTATCGTCCTGAAAAAGATTTCTAAGGCTAACTACCAGATCTCTATTCAAGGAAAGGAAAAGGTTTTCCATTTAAATCTGTTAAAGAGATACTTGGAAAAACCAGTGCCAACCTCCGACCATCTCCTGACGATCGCCAAAACTGACGAAGATGACGATAGTGGCAGGGAAACTCCACTGCACACACACGAAATCTTTCAAAAATGTCAGAAGCGGCGACGCTCTTTCAAGCGCGCATGGGAGACATTCCAGAGAAACGAAACTTTGGGAGTAGAATTGAGTAGGAATTGGAGAGAGATGGAGGGGGGAGATGAGATCGAAGAGGACAGACACCCCGAAGCTACGGATAGAGGAAATTTAATTCCATAACTTAGACATGGAGTGCTTCCATATCTTAAAGGGGGGCCGTTCTGTCACAGAGGTTTTATGATCATTGAATTGCCTATATCCTCTACTTTTTCTTTCACCCGTATCCTCTATATTTATTATCACTCTTTACCTTTTCCCTGTATTTTTCGCATCCATTCGTTTGCGAGAAATAATTTTTTCCCATTCTCACTTTCGCCAGTTTCGTTTCTCATTTAGAAACGCATTTCATTGCTGATTAAACTGAGAACGCAGTTATGACGTAACGTGTCAGCCCCTACACGAGACGCAGAGTGTTAGAATGCATTCCGTCAGACAGGGGAGCAGACAGCTGTCTACAGTTTCCCCTGGGACAGTGTTTCTTCGGCTAAGTTTCTGGGCCTGAAGTGTGAGAATTCACTCCTTCAGACATGATGAGGAGACATTTGTCTGGTAGTTTGCATCTGACAGGTAGTTTCCAAGGTAGATTCTCAGTGTAAGGTGATATGACACTCACGCTCCACGGCCAGAGTTGGCGTAAGGTGCGAGAAAGCAAAGTGTCAGTTATGGTTCTCAGGATGAGTTTCTCGGGGAGGTGTGAAAAACCACTTCTGCACTGGAGACGGGTTGTCTGAGATTCGCAACTGACACGCGCCCTCTCGGTCAGTAGGTGGCAGTTACGGCAAGCGTTTAGGTGTTAAACGTAAGCGTTAAAGACGGAAAGGGGAGGCTATTGCGTAGAGTATGGAAATAGCGTACCTCTTTGCCTGGTGTTTCATATATACTGGAGGGAGTTAGATTTCATTTTCACTCAGTAACTTCGCAGTCAAGACTAGAACAAGCCTTCGTTCGATTCCTAAGAATCTCTGTTAATAGAGATGGCATTTAGTTTGGTCGAAGTGGTTTAAGTTCTTAGTAGTTCTGTGTTAAGGTAAATATTATATATATTATATTCTAGTATTTTGTGAAGTGTTTAAAGTGTTAAATCGCTTATTTTATTTCACTAGTTAGATTTGGTGCAGAGCGCTTAATTTATATAGTCTGTATTATTTTATAGTGACGAGTTACAGTGGAAAACAGAAATTATATTTCTAGCTTAAACTCAGTCGGCTATTAAGGAATTTAATTTTACTGCTAAAATAATCAGACGAGAGAAATTTTTCTAAACTAACTTATAAATGCTAGAAGCCTCATGAGTGTTGACGGAATACGCATGTATTCCTAATTCATGAGGATTGATGATTTTTAAATATAACTTACTTCACGGGAATTTAAATGATAAGTCAAGCACTACGCTTGCAATTTAAAATTATCAGTTATATCCGAGTACATAGTATGTATAATTTTTTTGATATGTGTTCTTTCCATTTATATATAGTGAAACTGTGGTACCCAAACTTTGCCAGCGTTTAGTACAGAGACATACCTGTGAGAAACATAAACATTTTTATCTTTTAACCACGTGGGTTTACAAGTTAACACCTGTCTGACAGTGCGTGTGTCTTCATAAATAGACAGAGTACAACTCTCACTAACGGGTTTTATTAAAGACTAAATGTTTTATACTGGGCCTTTGAGCCAGATCAGATTTTCTGCACAAACTCTATGTACAAATTTAGCCGTTGTGGCAAGTAACATATTAACGTCAGTAACATTCCGACGGAGTTTCGACTAGTGGTGTGGTGACCAAATATAGTCCTTTCCTGAAAGTAGACACCGATCTGACATTCCTCAATTCTAGAAACCTAAGCTACTGACACTGTGCTCGTTGTTAATGTTTCGTGCCTGGACAATTTTAATGTGACTTAAACAGACATCCGAAAAATAAGAAAACCCAATGAGTCGTTCCCGGAAGCAGAGAATTCATCCTGTCTTTTTGGAACTGGGGATTTCTTGGTCAAAGACTGCCCTTGACGAGTCTGTAGGTGAATGTCCTAAAAATTGTATTACCAGAAGTGGCTATCTAAGCTGTGAGTATGAAAATGTGCACGTGTGCTCGGCTGAATGAATAAAGTGAATGCAAGACGGAGTGATTTTGTTATTGTTGTAATTGGGCACCCATGTTGCTATCTTAACTTTCTGTATTTAAGTATTGCAAATCATATTTCCCTTAAAATAGAGCAGAGATATCAAGTCTGTCCATACCTTAAAAAGAGGAAATATTAGACCTAATCCTATGTATCCTTGTTTCCTTGGGGCTATCACTTTCTTCCAACAGGACTGTGGGCATACCTCGAGGGATAAGATCTAACTGTGGGTCTATCATTTCTTGTAGCAATTCCTTGATTTTTTTATGACTATGTGTATATGCTTTGATGTAATTTCTATGTGTTGTGAAGAAATTTTAGATGATAATTAAAATTTCTCTTGAACTTAAGCAGCGTGTTGGTCAGCTCTTCTAGAATATTTATATAATCCTTTGTTATAGTTTTTCTCACGTTTGTACGTCTAACTGTCATCATAAATGTGCGTGCACGTGAGTAGTTGGATATATATATATATATATATATATATATATATATATATATATATATATATATGTGTGTGTGTGTGTGTGTGTGTGTTTAGACTGTCTGACTCCTCGAAAGCTGTCATAGAAGATGGGTGAAAGAGAGAAGATTTCTTGATTTCAGAGACAGCCTCTATCACATTTCTACCATCTCACTCGTGGAAATCTATTGCTATTACTACATCTCACTGTGACTATCACTTATTCTAATCTATTCAGAAGGGACCAACCCAAGTCTTAATTCCCCTATCAAAAATCTACGACACTCTGATGTCTTTTTTTGTTTACATGCATTTCAAGGCTCTTGTCACAATTTATTCTTTTCCTGTTCGTTCTATCAGTCCATTAACTAAGCGTGTTTTTGCACACTTTGGTACATAGGCCGTATCTTTTTTAAATTTTGCTGTGTTTAATTTATTAATGTAAACACACGCTGCAGTTATACCTCTCCTTTCTTTCCTTCCACAGCAATTGGGTGTCGACTTAAAAAGTCTGCTCCCACATTTTATTTTCCAGTAATGTACTTTACCGTAAACGAGTAAGGAGCTAGAAGAAGACTCCACCTTAACAATCTGGAGTTTAACTTTTTGGACACTGCCAGGCTGTTTATTTTATAGCACTACGCTTGAACTGTAGGGAGATTCACACTTGAAATAATTTTCTCTTCCAAGAGATAGTCAATCTCTTCATTGTGAGCCTGTGCTTGCTATTGTTCAGTCCATGTCCGCAACAATGCTTCCAGTGGACCGTGTATGGGGACGGCCAAACAACAACATTGATGGACCCACTCCTATTTCTATTGTAAGGGGCAGTATACCGAAGTGGGGCCTGTATCCATCAATGGTCTGGTACAGCCCTGGTTCCTATCTCCTATGGTTCTGGTTGCTTTCCGCAGCTTTTTTAATACTGGTTGCTGACTAACCAATTTTCACAGATGATACAGACCTTGGTGATCCGAACATTATCTAGTCGGGTTGGGATGTCTTTCGTCCCCTCTCTGTACAATACGGAGAGTTGCCATGGTTACTGGTGTAACAGTAGACTTGTGATTTTGTTTTCTCTTCATCACTGCATCTACCTGTTGTTTTTTCTTGTGTGCTTTCTTGGTGGGCGTACGTCCGCAACAATGCTTCCCTAGGTCCTGTAACTTCTGATTGAGGTTACCTGGTTACATTCTGAACATGATTTCATATACCAACTTATATCTTCAATTATTCCTGGCCAGTAAAATTGCAATGCTATCTTTTGACCAGTGGCCCCTTTTCCTCTGTGACCACTGCCTGATGTAGCATGCTCTTGCTCCATAATTTCCTCCCTATAGAATTTTGGCACCACCAGCTGTCCATGCCCTTTAGGTCCTTTTCCAGCTTGTCTGTAGAGTAGGCCATTTTTCATATAGAAGTCTCCTTTCTCTGGAGGGTTATGGGCGTTTGGCAATTTGTCAAAACAAGGCTTCAATGTGCTGTCAGCAGTTTGAGCCTTTCTCATCTTTATAGGATGAATGTTTATGGGATTTTCCTCCTCCTTTTTGGTGCTCGACCTGGTATGGTTTGCTGCCATGACAACAGGTTTTATTGGGTCACCCAAAAAGACATATTTACATCCTATTACCAGCGGGTATATAAGATCATCACTCACTGCTGCTCTTATCACTCCTTCCACATAGCGAGTTTTCACGTTGATCCTTGCAATGGGGAGTGTCATGGTGACGGTTCCAATCATTGCCCCTTGTATGTCCACTGTTTCTGTGGTAAGTTGATCAGGGTGCACTAGGGTTGCACTCACGACAGAGTCAAATTCCAATCCTGAATCATATAAGCACTGAATTTTAGTGCCATTACATGTCACTTCCTCACAAACAGGGGGATGATGGAGGCCATTCTGACTAACTGCCAGTTCCTTCCTTCCCTTGTTCCCTGTTGTAAGACACGCAGCGTGATAAGGAGGGTTGTTCCTTCTGCAGTTTGCATTATTGTGGTTACTAATTTGGCAAGAAGTACACCACTTTCCTTCCTTTCTTGAAGCGTTATTGTCTGATCCTAGCGGGTTCTTGTCTTTATTATCATATCTTGGTTTGTACTGAGTTGTATTGTCTTTTTGTTCAAACTTGGTTGGGTTTTGGTTTGGTTGAAAACTTTCTCCCTGTTTCCTCTTATTCACTTGAGAAATGGGATGAGCCAGTTTATAACTTTGTGCATAGATTATTATTTCCTCTAATCTCTCTCTCTTATGTTCTATTAGAAAGGTCTTTATCTCAGGAGACATGGACTCCAGGTGTTGTTCTATTAAAATCATCTCCTTGATCCCTTCAAAATCCTGAGTAAAATTTCCTAACTGGCACCACCTCAGCAAATACATCTCTAACCTTGCTGAAAACTGCTGATATGTCTCTCCTGTTAGAAGTTTAGCAGTTCTCAATCTTCTTCTATAAGCTTCTGCATTTTGTTCATACCTAACCAACAATGCGTGTTTTAAGGCTTCATAATTGTTCTGATCTTCTCTTGGAAGTTTTAAGAACACATTATAAGCTACTCCTTTCAAAACGTGTGACAACTTCAAATTCCACTTCTCTTTTTCCAAGCCATATGTAGTGGCCAATCGCTCATACCTGTAAAGGAAATCTTTGATTCCTTCGTCCTTTTCAACAAATGGGTCCAAATGAAAGTTCATGGCTCCATTTGAAGTACTTTGGCTGGAACTATTTTTAGAGTGAGATGAGCTGCTCCCATCATTATTAGCCGTTACCCGGAGTTCACGTTCTTTTAAACTCAACTCATGAGCTCTTTGCAACCTTCTTTCTTCAGCTTCGGCTTCCAACATTAGTCTCTTTTCTTCTCTTTCCGCTTCCAATCTTTTGGCTTCTCTTTCAGCTTCCAATCTTTTGGCTTCTCTTTCAGCTTCCAATCTTTTGGCTCTCTTTCAGCTTCCAAATTTTTGGCTTCAGCTTCCAATCTTTTGTCCTCGCTATCCAAATATTTGTCCACTTCAGTTGCAACATACTGGATAAGAGCATCACCTGTCAATCCTACGTCCTTTCCCTCCTGCATGATCGCATATCAAAACTTCGCCAAATCAGCCATGACTATATGTAAGAGGGTATCTAGTTTTACCTTTTACCAAGTTATCTTAATTAAATTTAATTGACTTATTGAACAAATTAAATTCCAAGTAACTATGTGAGCTTCAACAGTTTCCTAAGTACTAAATTGTACTTTTCCTAAACAAAAAAATTCAATTTTAGAATTTAATTCAAAGAATTTACTTTACAACTACTTGTGGCACTAGACAGACTAGAGATAGATGAAATGCATAGACTATTGCTCAGGATACACAAGAATATCCCGCGAACGAGCCCCCAGTGTAGCGTAAGGTTTTTCTGGTATGAAGATAGTGTTTAGAGAAGGAATAGAATTCTCTCCAGAATGTATGAAGTCCCAGTGTCAGAGAAGAGCACCGGTATCTCAAGTGAGCTACGGCTGCGAATACTCTGAGCTAGACAATGGTTTAAGGCTTCAGAAATATACTTTGCCACCTAGCTGTAGTAACTCATGTGATATTATAATACAATTAGAAAAAGTAACTCAACTTTGAACAGTTAAAAATTTAAAAAGTCACTTGAGTACAATTTCATAATTTATTATGTACATCTATCTAATTAGGCAATGAAGGGTGAGTATTGGACGATAGTGATTATGGATATGTATTTACATCAAGCTGATAATATATTTATACGTTTAAACTTAACCAAAAAGTCCCTATAGGATCTTTAAATTACTTTACACCAAAACTGTTCTCTCACTGTTATTAATTATACTAGTCTGTCTCTTTTATTCTATTCCCTAATTTATCATCATCTGACTGATGAATGTCTCACAGTTGCCACTGGAAAATTCACTATATAACTCACTTTGAATCAGTACTTGTCCAGATATGGGTTGACACATAACACTGTTTGTCTGAAAGTCACACTTCAGTCCAATCCCAGCAATCAGGGGGAAAAAAGCTCTAGAACACTTCAACCTCTGGGCTCCTGTTATGGTTAAATAGCAGGATCGAAGGTCCACTTGACTTCAGGGTTTTGAAATTTGACTATAGAACCCTCTAAGATCGATTCCTAGTTCTTATGAAGACTGCAATCTGTGAAGAATATCTGCCCTTCATGCAGTGTTAACTGACGTAGTCTAGATAGCACTCTACTTGTCTTCTGGCTGGGTTTTAGTTGTGTGTGATTTTGAACTGAGCGTTATCGCCTTATATATTGTGAGCACGGGCGTCTGAGGGAGCAGGTAGGGTTTGTCTCTTTTCAGCAGTGAAAATCTCTCTCATATTGGGTATTATGTGCAACTGTCCCATCAGTCGTTCCAATACACACTCAACCAAGTTTATCCAGCACGTTGTCTTATAATTTCTTTATCTTCCGCTATTGGAAGCTTCCTTTTCATGCACTTAAACCTACAATCGGGTGTGTCATGTATTTTCTACGAATTTATAAATTCTATCACTAGGTTAGACCTGGGATGTGAAAGTCAAATAAAACTGCAAATATTTTAATATATACACACGTCTTTCAACTTTCTTTTCGGATTTCCATTCCTGCATATCCCTTATGTGAAAATCTTCAACCTTCTTTATAATTCACTGATACATTGTCCTATTACAAAAGGAATTCTGTACCTACTTTCGACACTTTGCCTCGCCATTGTGAATTGTGAATTCCGGCTTCTTTCTGATAACATAGCCGAATGCGCATGCGTGACCGCTACTATTTTTAGACTGCTTAGTTACTCTGTGGTCTTTTTTTGTTTACATGCATTTCAAGGCGCTTGTCACAATTTATTCTTTCCCTGTTCGTTCTATCAGTCCATTAACTAAGCGTGTTTTTTGCACACTTTGCTACAGCTATCATCATCATCACCAACATCATCATCATCACCATCATCAACAACGTTTCCCTCTTCGCTCCATATGAAGCATGGAGTCATCACTGCAACTAAGACCTGTTGCTGGAAGCCTACACTAAAGCGTTTATGATCTCGCAGTGGTATTTTCTGAAATAATTTATTGTACATGATGAAGTTACCAGCGCTATAAGCAATCTAATATTTGTCGCCCCTTCCGAGTTGCCTTTGGGATAAGTAGTACTTATTCTTTATTTGTTTCATCAGAGGGCCCGCCGCGGGAAGATTCACATTGGGAATATTTAATATAAAAACAATCCGTTATACCCTCGGTTGTGGAGTCGGTCAAATAATTGTCCAACTCCAGAAATTTTAGAAGTCTGACTTCCACTCCAACTGCAGTTATATACCAATCTAATGACAGAAAATTCTGAGTCTGAATCCAAACATATTTCATCGCCTCCAACTCCACTACAAACCTCCACGGCTCCGACTTCGACTCCGAATCCACAGCCTTGATTAGACATCATAGATTAGTTAGACTATAACCTTTCAGTGTAGACATCTCAATTCAAAAAAAGAATGAATGTAAATTTTGTAGTCATTTTGCCCTAGTCACTTTTGTTTGTTTTACTTCCTCTGGCTTTAGGTCTACATGTTTGGTCACATTGTGTAATGCTATATATATATATATATATATACTGAAGCACATTAAAAACGCACCACCTGTATAATCCAGGAACAGAGTGTGAAATGTAAATATAAGTGTTTACAAGTTTACATATTTGGAATCTTTATTCATTTTCCTATGAATCCATGCTGGTCATTAATTTGTACATTTGATTGTTATGAAATTCATTGCATTCTGTGGAGGCAAGGGAGAAAACCAAAAATGGAACCAATAAAAAAATTCATTCACACTATCCTCAGTATCTAGAATGTCCACCGTGTGCTTGCAAACAAGCTTGGCAGCGGCTCCGCATGGAACTCACAAGTCTCTGAAGGAAATTCCGGGAAATCAAGTCCCATTCACGTGTAAGAGCAGCTTCGAGCTGTTGCAGATTAGCTGGAGAACCTTGCCTGTAGACTATGCGTCCAAGCTCGTCCCACAAATGTTCTATAGGGGTCATGTCTGGTGATAGGGCAGGCCAATCAATCGTCACAATGTTTTGCTGCTGTAGATATTGCTGCGTAATGCATGCGGTGTGCGCACGTGCGTTATCCTGCTGGAGAAGCTGCAAGTCTGGATAATTTGTGAACGCAGGAGCAACCAATGCATCAAGAACTTCATCTCGATATGTCACAGCATTAACATTTTCACGGAAGACGTGAAGAGGCAAGCGATGGTGAAAACTGAATCCTCCCCAAATGTGAATACTGCTACCTCCAAATCGGTTGTGTTGGCGAACACAGCAATCTGCAAAGCGCTCGCCACACCGTCGCCAAATTCGCATACGTCCATCAGCAAAGGATATGTTGAATCTGCTCTCGTCTGTGAATAGGACAGCATTCCACTGCAGTCTAGTCCATCTGACATGTTGCTCTGCCCATTGCAGGCGCTGCTGACGATGTCTGCGTGTCAAGTTTGGCCCAACATAAGGTCGTCTTGCAGTAAGACCTGTATCTCTGAGTCGTCGTATGACTGTCATTCGAGAGACTAGCCCACGTCTACCCACCATTGCTCTTGCTGTTTGACTTGCCGGGAGAGAACGATTCCTTAGGTGACTCAGCACAATATGACGATCTTGCGCAGGGGGAGTAACTCCTGGTTGGCCACTCCGAAGTCTATCCCGGGCACTGGCAGTGGCTCCGTAACGTTCATTGAGACGTACAATAGGGCTGTGGAGGCAATTCATCCTTCTGGCAATGACCAGCGAGCTCATTCCGGTCTGCAACATACCAATGGCTCGTTGGCGGTCGTTTTCAGATAGTCGTGGCATTTCAAGCACATGTACTGGGTGTTTTGTCTCAACGGCCTTTTTATACCGAGTATACTGCCACAACGCGTACACATTTTCAGGGTCATAGCTGTTGGGAATCGTGTTGCACGTGTAACTTTCATTGTTTTCATGTAGTCTGTACACAAACCCTTGGGTTGAATCATGGACTTTCCATTCCAGCAGCCATTCGCTCTCTACCTCATGACAAATACGCTGAAAATCCATTCCCACACTTTGTTTTTCCAGCTTCTCGGCATCAGTATATATAATAGTGGTGCGTTTTTAATGTGCTTCAGTATATATATATATATATATATATATATATATATATATATATATATATATATATATATATATATATATATATATATATATATATATATATATATATATATTGTGGTAACGTAGAGGTTATGGTGTTACTAAACTAAGGGTACTCAAGGTGAGGTCAAGCTGTGTAAGTTCCCTGAGTCTAATTGATGATGATGATGACGTAATTCTCAGGGTCCCTATCCGCCACCTCTAAGATCTCACCTTGTATAAATTAATCTCTGTAATGTTGTGTGGCTAGTGTCTAGGGTAATGTATTTCATGTGATGAAAGAAAAATGTCAAAACAAAACTTCAACCCAATAAAATTAAAGTAAGTAAGACTTTTGATGAAGTTTAGGTAATTATTTTTTTCAATTTAATCTCCCTGTACCTCAATTTTTTTGGGACTGGGATTGTCAAACTCAATCGACTTTTTATTTACACTATTTAAAATAAATAAATTAGAACTCTGTCCATGTCTCTTGTTTATACAAAAGAAAATCACTGAAGGAATCCACCCACTGTTCTGTTTACCGGCTTGTACTGATCACTGTTAATGTGTTGGAAAGACTGTTGGGTTCATCACTTCAAGGTGATTATATTATTATTATTATGGTTATGGTTATTATGGTGGAACTTTATGATATCAATAATTTGTCAGTGCCTCTTCTAAAGGACTTAACTGGCATGGATTGAAGAACACAGTCGGCCCATAGGTCCTCAGAATCAACAAATGGGGTGCTCCTGGTCGAAGGTGTGGGGCTAGCTACAACTTGAATGCTGAGCGATCACTCCCAAGATTTTCGTCCCTCACCAGGTTTCCTGCCACCAATAAGTATTCTGATATATAACCTGAAATGAGAGGAACATTCCCTCCCATATAACTCTCATCTATATTACTTCCACACATAACCGCTGTAACTACTCACCTTGATCAGCTATGTGTGCTGATCATTACACCAGTCTTTATTTTTCATTGTTTAACATCACTGCTGTGTAAACATTCTTATTCAGTGATAGTACAAAGCCCTAATCCCTTCCTCCAAGGTGTCGCTTCCATATAATAGGCAGGGGTGTACATACCCAGCCTGTGACCCTTTAATGATTCCCTTACAACATCTTATACAGGGTTTTTCGTTCATACAATAGATAGGGTGTGCTTACTCTAGCACTGAAACCTGTGGATAAATTCGTCCAAACATTTTCTACATAATTATACATAACATTTAAACATCTTTGACACTACAAAAGCCAATATCCATTTTGGTCTACTGCTTTGGAATTCGCAAACGTTGTAAAGCCACTAGCAAATATTTTATGCATTTATTTCACTCCGAAAGACTGCATTCCTTCTTAGGCTATCGTAACACAAATTGTGACTTACATGTTCATTAAATCAATACAGATATTTATTTTGCCTTACCCTCAAGTAAGAATTTCACATAACATAAGCTTGACTAGGAAGTAAATGGGTTCTACCACTGCTTAAGTGCTCCAGACGGCGAAAGCTTTGGTCACACAGGCTCTCCCTCCCGCTGATGTCAGCTTAGTTAGTTTAAATTTCAAATGGCCGACGTTGCAAGCAATTGTTAATTCTTATTGCCCCATCCTCAACTACGCCTAACCAATCAGAACGCGCGTCAACAAATTTTAACTTTTCCCCCAAGCTACCAAATTGAGCAGTTTATAAGTGTGTTCGCTCCTCTGTTTTTATTTTATATATTATATATCTCATTTATTTATGGACAGATTTTTAATATCAAAATAGATTATTAAGCGGCCAAATGCCCTCTATCTATCTATATAGGTTTCATTTAATTATTCTTCCCCCTTTTCATCTGTATAATTTTTAAGTAATTAATGGTGCTTTTTCCGAACTGAAAATATTACTAAAATAAAATTTTCTATGTCAAAATAATATTATTACGGGGAAATCTTTATGTCAATATATTAAGCAATATTAACCCTATATTTCAAGATATCTCTCTCCTTTTAATTTCGTTGCCCTCGTCGTGGGGGCAAGCGTTTCGTTTCGTTGCCCTCGTCCCGTCGCAGGCGATCTTTGTCCTCTCAAGGCTGTGTGTGGTCCCGGTTACCGGGTCTTCCCAGCGCGGTGGAAGCAGCGAATGGGTGCTGTGCCAGTACCAGATTTCTCTTTTTCGCGGACCTTCGGTCCCGAATGAGTTTTGGCTGGACCGACGTCTCGGTAAATTAGAGGTTTTATAGCGGCAGAAGGAGAGTACACACGAGGGCAGGTACCGATTATGAGATGAACTTAAGTGTGCAGGCGAGCGCTGCCCCGAAGAGACCGTGTGTGGTCCCGGGTGCCGGGTCCTCCCAGCCCAGATGGGGCAGAGCTGTGTGACCGTCCAGATGGCGTCTCTTCGGTAGGCTGGTAAAGGCAGTGGCTTCGCCACCGCAGCACGTCCCCGGGCGGATAGGGGTGGTGGCTGTGGCACTAGAGCTCCTTCGGGGCAAGGTACACACGCCTAAGCAGTTTAACAAAGCCTATTACTGGCAGTTGACTGACCGCCTCAGAAGCCCAATCGATGGTTGTCTCGGTGATCGTCTGGGAGCTATGACCTCCTCTGCAGGGTAGGGAGAATCAAACCTCTTGGCAGCGCACGCACGCCATAGTGGGCCTGGTGTAGAATGTCTGAGAGTCTAGGAGCTCCCTGGGGTTGCAAGAAAGCTCTGCATTACGAACCCTCTGTGGATGGGAAGGAGCTATGATGCTGATTAGCTTCTGATCGGGTTGGTAGGAAAGTCCACAGACACCCCAGCATTACAGTGCCAAAGGGCTTTGTTCCCATTGCCACTGGATACGTCAACAACAACAACTCTCCTTTTAATTCTCTTTAGTTTTTGAGAAATAAATTATTTAATTTTATTCCAAAGCACAGATTATGCATATTTTCTCCTACAACCAAGATTTTATCGTCACTATAAAACGAGGTAACAATACGATTGGTTATTAATTTTTACGACGTTTGTTAATAAATATTGGGAGGGGTATTGCGTGTTAAAAGGGGGTAGTAACCTTTTTAACTTGGCGCAGAGGAAAATTCAAATTCTTTAGTTAAAATTTTGGTGGTTGATTTGTCTGTGGCCTTCAGACCAAGGTCAAACATGGAAATTATTTATAGATTTTTAACGCGGTAGTAGAAAATTCAAATTATTTTGTCTAATTTTTAGCAGTAGGTTTGACCTTGCCCTTGACAAATTTCAAACATAGTAGTAGTGGGTTATAGTTTGTAAATTTACGTTAACTAGATTTTTGAATCGGGGAAATTTGAGCGGGGTGTCACACAGAGTGACTTTATTACATATCTCCCCTGTTGAAAAATCCTGCACCACTAGTGCAGCTTTATTATCTGTGATACAATCTCGATCAATTTGACTTCTCTAGGCCTTTATTGATTCCTGGTTTCCTGCAGGTAGGTGCCTATTCAAGAAATCTGCCCCAACGTTCTGTGAACCAGGAATGTACTCAATGGTAAACGAGTAAGGTTGTATGTGGAGTGACCACTTTAACAATGGTGCATTACCATGTTTTGCCTGAGCTAGAAAAACCAGGGGCTGATAATCGCTTTGCACCGAGAAATGCCTAAAATACAGATAAATCTGGAATTTCTTTATCGCCCAGACTAAAGCCAAACATTCTTTTTCTACGGGTGAGTAGTTTTGTTCCGCTTTGTTTAATTTGCGGCTGGCATAAGCAACTGGGTTCAATTCCTCGTCTGGTGAAGAAGACCTTTGTAACAATGTGGCTCCTAATCCCACATTACTAGCGTCCGTTCTTACCACGAATTCCTGACTCAGATCAGGTAATTTCAATATGGGCTTACTGGTGAGTTTTTGCTTTAACTCATTGTATGCCAGCTCACATTCCGCTGACCATTCTATTTTATATGGTTTCCCTTTACGAGTTAAATCTGTCAGAGGTGCACACACAGAGTTAAAATTTTTAATATACTTTTGGTAAAACCCACAAAGTGAGACGAAATATCTCACATCCTTCTTAGTCTGGGGTCTGGGTGCTCTCTGTAATTTCTCCAGGTTCTTGGGATCAGGGGTCATGCTACCCTGATGTACAGTATGTCCCAGGAATTCCAATTCCATGCATCCAATACAAAATTGTGTTGGTCTAGCAGTTACGTTTGCCTCTCTGAGTCTGTCAAATAACATATTAAGCGTGTCAACATGTTCCTCAAAGGTTTCTGTAGCGATGAGGATGTCATTCATGAAATTAGTAATAGATGGATTTTTCAGGGGATCCAACAGTTTTCTCATCATTCTAGAAAACCCACTCGGAGCATTTTTCAATCCAAACGGCAACATGTTGAATTCGTAATGCCCTTCCGAGGTGCTAAAGGCTAGATAAGGTCGAATCTCAGGCTTCACTGGGATCTGGTAATATCCCTTACTGAGATCTACTTTTGAGAAATATTTTGCCTTATTCAACCTGGCAAACAGTTGGTTAGTATCCGGTAGTGGATCCACCTGACTTTCTGTGACAGCATTCAGTTTCCTGTAATCTATGCACAGCCTATGCACTCCAGATGGTTTTCTCAGCAATACCACACTGGAACTATAAGGAGATTCACTATGAGAAATAATCCCTTTTTGTAACAAATAATCTATCTCCTCTTTTAAAGCTTTCTCTTTTGCGAATGGGATAGTATAGGCTCTCATACAGATGGGGGTTGGGTCTAGCAGTTTCTTCTCATACTCCAGCGAATTTGTGTGCCCCGGTTTGTCCGTTAACACGTCTTTATAATTTTCCAGAACCTTCCGAATCTTCTCCCTCTGCCCTTGTGTCAGATGATTACTGATTTTTACCTGCGCAGGAGTTTTGCATGGTTTCAGGTGATATTCGTAAGAGGTGAGAGGTTCGTTCTTCATCTCAGTGGCTATGGCCAAGGTCATTAAATGTGTCCCTTCCTCGACTCTTCTATCATAGTATTTCTTAAGGAGGTTCACATGATAGACTTTTTCCTTCCCCTTTTTGTCTATTTTGTAATTAGTTCTAGATACCTTTTCTAGAACTGTATATGGAACTTGCCATCCTATCTGAAGTTTGTTGCTGCTGTCGGGTAACAAAAGAAGCACCTTCTCTCCCACGGCAAGCTCCCTATCCTTCGCCTTCCTATTATAATATGCAGCATGTTTCTTCCTGGCCTGTCTTAGGTTATCATTTGCTAATGTCCAACCAGTTTTTAAGCGACAGGTCAGCTCGTTCACATACTGATATGATGAGGTAACAGTCTCTTCTGCCTTCTCATCTGTCCATGTCCTCAATAAGGCTTCCAATGGACCTTTTATGGGCCGGCCGAATAACAACGTTGCCGGTGCCATTCCTGTTGAATTATGGGGGACTTCCCGATAAGCAAAGCTGACGCGTGTAAGTATTGATCCCATGTATCAGGTTTCTCATATGCCAACTTTCTCAAGATGGAAATAAGTGGCCCGTTGAACCTTTCCACCTGCCCGTTCCCTTGGGGGTGATACGGACTACAATGAAAGTGCCTGGCTTGGAAGATCCTGAAAACTTCCTCAGTTAGCCTCCCCTTGAACTGTGATCCATTATCAGTCAAGATCTGGTGGGGAAAACCTAATCTTGTGAATATTAAAAGTAACGCCTCTGCCACATGTTTGGAATCGATTGATGACATGGCTACTGCCTCTCCCCACATAGAACAAGTGTCCACCAGAGTAAGAATGTAACTGTTTCTCCTCTTGGTTCGTGTGAGAGGTCCAACAATATCCACTGCAACTCTCTCGAAAGGGGTTCCCATGATTGACATCTCCACTAGAGTTGCAGAGGCAGTTCAATGCTTTGGAGCTACCCTTTGACATTCTGGGCAGGATTTCACATATCTCTTTATATCCTCGGTTATTTCTGGCCAGAAGTAATGACAAGCTATACGTTGTCCTGTGGCGCTGATTCCCATATGACCACTGAAGGGGATAGCATGTCCTAACTCCATCACCTTTTCCCTATATGAAGTGGGAAGGACTAGCTGTCCATGACCATTTGAACCAGTACCAGCCTTCCTATACATTAATTTGTTCTTCATATAAAAGTCTCCTTTGTTTGGAGGGGTATGGCTTTTTGGGAGTTTCCTGAAACACGGCTTTAGTGACCTATCCTCAGCCTGTGCCTTCCTCATCTCCTCTGGATGAGTATTTATTGGGTTATCTTCTTCCTTCCTTGACTGTGACCTGGTCTGTACTGTGCCATAATCACTGTTCTTTTGGGATTTCCCAAAAACATATATCTACACCCCAGTATCAGAGGGTATATTGGTTCGTTTATCACTGCTGCTCTAATCACTCCTTCCACATAGCGAGTTTTTACATTGATTCTTGCAATGGGAAGTGTCATGGTTGCTACTTCCTTAGTCGCCCTTTGGATCTCCACTGTTTCTGTGGTATATTGATCTGGGTGCACTAGGTGAGAACTCACGACTGAGTCAAAATCCAATCCAGTATCATAAAGGCATTTAATGGTGGCCCCATTGCATACTACATCTTCACATACAGGGGGATGATGAGATTCCTGCTGTCCAGTAGGCTGTTCCTTCTTTCCCTTGTGTCCTGTTTTAAGGCATGCAGCGTAATATGGAGGTTTCTTCTTACAGTCTCTGGTGTTATGATCGTTCAACTTGCAAAATTTACACCATCTTCCTTCTAGTCTGTAAGGTTTCTTGTCATTTACTTGAGGGTTTCTATCCCTAGGATCAAATCTCTGCCTATCATAATTTGGTTTAAACCTATGGCCTTGTTCTCTATTGTCAAACTTATTCTGATTTTGTGGGGGTTTATTACTCTCTACTGGTTTCTTTTTAATACCAGCTACTTCTGACTGGGCTGACTGATATCTCTCAGCAACATTGAGAATCTCCCCTAGCCTCTCTGCACCTTGTTCCGTGAGAAATTTTCTCAGGTCTGGAGCCACGGACTCTCTCAATTGCTCCATCATAATCATTTCCTTCAGATCTTGGGTTTTCACCAGAGCAGTCCATTTCTCCAAATAGGTTTCCAGTCTGGCAGAGAACTGGTGGTAAGTCTCCCCAGACAGTAACTTCGCATTTCTAAATTTCTTCCTATAAAATGTCCCGTTCTTCTCATATCTAATTAGTAAGGCCTGTTTTAAAATATCATAATCTTCTTCGTCTTCTCTGCTTAACTTTGAAAAGACTTCATAAGAGGTTTCCCTAAGCCCTTGGGATAATTTTTAACGCCACTTCTCCTTCTCTAACCCATAATTTGTAGCTAATCTTTCAAACAACTGAGATAGGACTCAATTTCGTCGTCCTTCTCCACAAAAGGATCTAAGTGAAAATTCATAGCTAAGTTAGAGGCACCCTGACTTGTACTGGCATCAGTGGTAGATGGGCTGTTACCATTTTCTGGAGCATGGCCTTGAAGATCCAGTTCTTTTAGTCTTAATTCATGCTCCCTTTGCAATCTTTTGTCCTCTGCCTCCCTTTGCAATCTTTTTTCTTCTGCCTCCCTTTGCAATCTCATTTCCTCTCTCTTTTCCTCTGACTGTAACCTTTTAATCTCAGCCTCCCTATCAGCCTCTAATTTCTTAGCTTCTCTATCAGCCTCTAATTGTAATCTCTTAGCCTCATTAGCAGCCTCTAGCTGTAATCTCTTATCTTCTGCTAATCTTCCCTATCAATGAATTTATCACATTCAGTAGTTACATACTGAATCAGAGCTTGCCCCTCCATGCCAAGTTCTTTTGCCGTCTGCATTGTAGCAATCTAAATTTAGCCAAGTCTGCCATCCTTTCTCTCAATACAAATTTAACAACAATATATTATAAATTAACCAACTTTCTAACTACTTATTAAAGGCACTGACAGTTCACCAAATTCCACCAATTTATTAGTTGTATTATTTATTTATTTCTACAATCACAATACCCTGGGGCTATGATGGTAAATAATCTCGGACAGGACCCCAATATGTGGTAACTTAGAGGTTATGGTGTTACTAAACTAAGGGTACTCAATGTGAGGTCAAGCTGTGTAAGTTCCCTGAGTCTAATTGATGATGATGATGATGATGATGATGATGATGATGATGATGATGATGTAATTCTCAGGGTCCCTATCCGCCACCTCTAAGATCTCACCTTGTATAAATTAATCTCTTTAATGTTGTGTGGCTAGTGTCTAGGGTAATGTATTTCATGTGATGAAAGAAAATTATCAAAACAAAACTTCAACCCAATAAAATTAAAGTAAGTAAGACGTTTGATGAAGTTTAGGTAATTATTTTTTTCAATTTAATCTCCCTGTACCTCAATTTTTTTGGGACAGGGATTGTCAAACTCAATCGACTTTTTATTTACACTATTTAAAATAAATAAATTGGAACTCTTTCCATGTCTCTTGTTTATACAAAAGAAAATCACTGAAAAATCCACCCACTGTTCTCTTTACCGGCTTGTACTGATCACTGTTAATGTGTTGGAAAGACTGTTGGGTTCATCACTTCAAGGTGATTATATTATTATTATTATGGTTATGGTTATTATGGTGGAACTTTATGATATCAATAATTTGTCAGTGCCTCTTCTAAAGGACTTAACTGGCATGGATTGAAGAACACAGTCGGCCCATAGGTCCTCAGAATCAACAAATGGGGTGCTCCTGGTCGAAGGTGTGGGGCTAGCTACAACTTGAATGCTGAGCGATCACTCCCAAGATTTTCGTCCCTCACCAGTTTTCCTGCCACCAATAAGTATTCTGAAATATAACCTGAAATGAGAGGAACATTCCCTCCCATATAACTCTCATATGTAATACTTCCACACATAACCACCTTAACTACTCACCTTGATCAGCTATGTGTGCTGATCATTACACCAGTCTTTATTTTTCATTGTTTAACATCACTGCTGTGTAAACATTCTTCTTCAGTGATAGTACAAAGCCCTAATCCCTTCCTCCAAGGTGTCGCTTCCATATAATAGGCAGGGGTGTACATACCCAGCCTGTGACCCTTTAATGATTCCCTTACAACATCTTATACAGGGTTTTTCGTTCATACAATAGATAGGGTGTGCTTACTCTAGCACTGAAACCTGTGGATAAATTCGTCCTAACATTTTCTACATAATTATTCATAACATTTAAATATTTATGGCACTACAAAAGCCAATATCCATTTTGGTCTACTGCTTTGGCATTCGCTAACGTTGTAAAGCCACTAGCAAATATTTTATGCATTTATTTCACTCCGAAAGACTGCATTCCTTCTTACGCTATCGTAACACAAATTGTGGCTTACAAGTTAATTAAATCAATACAAATATTTATTTTACCTTACCCTCAAGTAAGAATTTCACATAACATAAGCTTGACTAGGCAGTAAATGGGTTCTACCACTGCTTAAGTGCTCCAGACGGCGAAAGCTTTGGTCACACAGGCTCTCCCGCTGATGTCAGCTTAGTTAGTTTAAATTTCAAATGGCCGACGTTGCAAGCAATTGTTAATTCTTATTGCCCCATCCTCAACTACGCCTAACCAATCAGAACGCGCGTCAACAAATTTTAACTTTTCCCCCAAGCTACCAAATTGAGCAGTTTATAAGTGTGTTCGCTCCTCTGTTTTT
Source organism: Oreohelix idahoensis (assembly GCA_024509875.1). Classification (NCBI taxonomy): domain Eukaryota; kingdom Metazoa; phylum Mollusca; class Gastropoda; order Stylommatophora; family Oreohelicidae; genus Oreohelix; species Oreohelix idahoensis. Next base: position 59,914 of record JAMPIV010020486.1, on the reverse strand, counting down.
ATTTTATATATTATATATCTCATTTATTTATGGACAGATTTCTAATATCAAAATAGATTATTAAGCGGCCAAATGCCCTCTATCTATCTATATAGGTTTCATTTAATTATTCTTGCCCCTTTTCATCTGAGTAATTTTTAAGTAATTAATGGTGCTTTTTCCGAACTGAAAATATTACTAAAATAAAATTTTCTATGTCAAAATAATATTATTACGGGGAAATCTTTATGTCAATATATTAAGCAATATGAACCCTATATTTCAAGATATCTCTCTCCTTTTAATTCTCTTTAGTTTTTGAGAAATAATTTATTTAATTTTATTCCAAAGCACAGATTATGCATATTTTCTCCTACAACCAAGATTTTATCGTCACTATAAAACGAGGTAACAATACGATTGTTTGTTAAATTTTACGACGCTTGTTAATAAATATTGGGAGGGGTAGTGCGTGTTAAAACGGGGTAGTAACCTTTTTAACTTGGCGCAGTGGAAAATTCAAATTCTTTTGTTAAAATGTTGGCGGGTGATTTGTCTGTGGCCTTCAGACCAAGGTCAAACATGGAAATTATTTATAGAATTTTAACTGGGTAGTAGAAAATTCAAATTATTTTGTCCAATTTTTAGCGGTAGGTTTGACCTTGCCCTTGATAAATTTCAAACATAGTAGTAGTGGGTTATAAGATGTAAATTTACGTTAACTAGATTTTTGAATCGGGGAAATTTGAGCGGGGTATCACACAGAGTGACTTTATTACATATATATATATGTGTATATATATATATATATATATATATATATATATATATATATATATATATATATATATATATATATATATATATATTATATATATATATATATATATATATAATTAGAGGAGTTTCGCTGAATTAACTTAGCTCGGGGCTTGAACAAGCTAAATCAAATAATTTAAATCTTCACAAATGGCGGCGAGTCAGATAAAAAGTTAACGTGCTCAGACTAATTCAGCATTGTTCTTGACTTATGAAATATCTTTTGACCTCTCCCTCGAGGTAGAAGCATCATTATTCTTCTATCTACAACTCTGCCAAAAGTAATCTTGTGCGAAGGTAGACACATGTGAAGACCCACATTAGATACTCGAGGTTTTGGACCACTGTTAGACTACTACTTCAGAGCAAGGGGAGGCGACCCGTAACACCATGCCTTCCTCATTGTTATGACAATTTTGAATAACCCCCTCTATATTAATTGTCATAGTAACCCCCGTCAGTCATAATTGACTATGAGAATGCGGCTCTGAGGTTATAATCCTCAGCTGTTTTTTATTTTTTTATTTTTGTGCCTGGTGTCCCTTTCGGCGTGCTCTTCTCTCTTCTGCTTGTTGTGAGAGCTTCTTTTCAATCTGAAGTGGTGATGTAGGGAGCAGCGGCACTTGGTGCGATCGACATCCTCCCAGGCTGCAGGATTTATGTCCAGTGACTTCATGTCTCTCATGCACACATATAATCGCCCGACTGTTCTTTTCGCCGTCTGCCAGTCACCCGTAAAAAATACATTTGCGGATGCGACCATCTTCCATGCAGCGGATATGGCAAAGCTAGCGTAGTCTACGCTGTCTAAGCAGTGTATAATACTTTGAAGGACAGCACGTGACAACACCTCGATATTTGTCACTTTGTCCTTCCACGACACTCCCGAGGATGTGACGTAGACACCGTAGATGGAAATTACTGGGCCTTTTTTTGGTTAGCATAGGTTGTCCATGACAATCTTTAATTGTCTCACTGAAGATATTTAATGATCAATAAACTGATACGCTTTTATGGAAAATACGGAATAATATCGCATTGCATTATAACAGCTAAATTGATCTCCCATTAATAGAGCACGCAGGCCTGTAAATTTATTTCATAGTCCAATGACAATAAGTCACGATAAATCGTGATCCAGTGAATTTGATATGGAAAAGAAATGACCGCACGGGAATCAGTGGCATCAACAAGATATGCAGCTTAAGTATTTCCCAAATGTTTTGGCGAGTTAATTGCTCGTTAATGCATAAACATTTTTTAAGAATGTAATAATTGCAAGAAACGTCAGCTTTGTGCACACTGATACATAACTCACAAATTAAAACTTAGAATTATAAAGTGTTATATATATTCTTCATTATTATATGGTGTAGAAACCTGGAAAATGAATAAGCAATTGGAAGAAAGAATTGAGGCTCTCGAGAAGTGGATATATAAAAGAATGTGGCGTATCTCATGGAAAGAGAAGCAAACAAACAAGGAGATCCTAGAACACCTTGGTATGAAAAGAGATCTAATGAAGGAGATCAAAATTAGGCAACTAAAATAGTTTGGCCACATAAAAAGACATAACTCCCTTGCATAAGAGCATAATAGAATGGAGAGTTGAAGACAAACGTGCAAGGGGAAGACAGCGTTATAAGTGGGAAGATAACACCAGAAGATGGACAGGAAAGTCTGTCAAAGTACACCACCAAGACAAGAGACAGAAGACGATGGAGATCCACTACAGCCAACCTTTGTTGTGGAGATGTCAGCTCGTGATGATCACGTGTGAAAAACGTCAGTATTGTTCACTTTTACATATATACATGTTTCGAACAACAGCCTTGAGGCGTAAGGCACGAGTGGAAGCTGTTAAAAAAAAACCCCACAGAAGTTCCTATTGCTCGTTGACAACAACGTGGGTTGAAATTACAGACACCGTTTTGAGAGTTAAAAGTTAATTGGGTTGTTCTATTATTTCACACCATCCTCTTTTTGTGCGTTTAAACATCAATTATCTGTTTACAAAAGACGTCCCTGACCTTCACTCCGGGAAAAACAAGCTCTAGTGTCTCTGAAATAACACTTTTAGCAACGTAAACATCTGCTAATCAATTCCTAAAAGATCAGTTTTGTATGCATCAGCGACCTGGGGTAGATATAGAAACAAATATTTACACACAAGGACAATACGAAATGAAGAAATTACATCGTTACCAGTAAACAAATAAACAGTTTAACAATAAATCGCCCACAGTCACGACATGAACAAAATAACGATTAAAAAAACGCAGGGTGGGGTATTGGAAATTATTAATGCGAATCTTCAGAGCGAAATTTAAAAAGAATTTTTGTTAATAGCATTTTGTCTCCCTACGCCGAGGAGCGCCCGCCCCGTTCAACATAGACACAGGGTCCGCTGGTTATATTAGAGCGCATGTTCAAATATAATGACATCGTGGTCTGGTTAGTATTTAGGAAAAATCAACTTCATGGCAGAAGTACAAACGAAGAAATTGGCAAAACAATAAAATAAAACAGCCAGACGCCAGGGCTTACTATCACGCACAGCAATTTTGCCAAACGTGGGAAAATTAACGGCGAAAATTTGCAACGTGCAATCACTTTCAGTTGTAAGATCTGACTTCTAAATTGCAATGGTGTTTTCTCTAATAGTGCGATTTTTTCCCCCTTTCACTGATGTTATGAATTCGCGTACCCCTTACGCTCAGCCGAGCATTACCGACGCCAGTTTGAGAACCTCCTCTATTATGAAAGACGCCGTCTTTTGTTTTTTCAATAGCTTTCGTCAATTAAATTCGTATACTTCCCTTAAATATTGACTCTATAGAGACCTTTATAGAGGTCAGGTGCTGGAAGAAAGCTTTGAAATCAAGGATGAGAAGAGTGCAGAAGCATATTTATTACAGCAGTAATCAAAATATGTCAGTTTTCCTAGGCAAACATACAGGTATGTTTTCAGGCACTCGTAAGAAATAAAGAAGTAGAAAACTAGACAACAGAAAAACAACAGACGTTAGTGGCTTACCCAAGACTCGAACCCAGGACCTTTCGTGCGACAACCCCGCCTTGGTCGTTACTCAGTCTACGTTAGCGATCATGATGGTGCGCCTGACTACACTTAATTAAGAAATTCCTGCGAGCCAGAAAGCTTAATTTGAGGCATAATTTTAATTAACATTTACTGAAATTACTGGTTTGCTTAATTTAAACACTTCTGTAGAACGCTTGCTTGAATTGGGTGAAGACTTTTTTTTCTGCAGCGTAATTTTTGAGCATTTTTATAGATTGTCAATTCGTTAGGAAATTTGTTTACAAACAATGTAAGCTTTAGACCTTACATACGTGTACCTAACTTGTGAAGAGATACCACTGCGGTATGAGATTTTGTGTGTTCAATTTGACTTGGGCTCAAGTGACTCCTCCAATCTTAGTGTGCAATGCTAGGTTCTCAACATGTTTCCTCACAGGGGGGAATCCCTTTCAGTGTGTGGATGATTTCAAGAGTCAATGAGAGTGCAATTAGCCTCACAGACAGAGGTTCACATCCAAATCGACATACTATATCAATGTTTCGTGAGATAGAAAACGATATTTTGTTTGAAGGGAAGTTAATATTCGGTAAAATATTTAGATTGAATTTTCCACCGCTCTGTTGGGGCAGTTCCAGATCGTCCGGCAACGGTAAAATTTAATATAAGGCTGCACGTATTACAGAATCTAAATATTCTGATACCTGAAAATAGGCACACAAGTTTATCAAAGGTAGTCATTAGAGAGCTTGTGACAAAACGTCTGAAGATGCTCTTTTGTGTGATCTCTAATACCTTCAGCCCTCCTACAGTATCCTTTCCTTTTCTTCATTTTTCTCACTCATCGCTTTTATTTGGCATAAATCATGCCTTTTCATTCGTTATTTTCACTATTTTGCTCTATGCTGGACACAGAATGGTGAATTCTTTAACACGCCACTTCCCCTATGGCAGTTTTTGCTACTGGAGTAATGCGTATCTTATTGTTTCACACTCCACTCCCAGACTGTTGTTACGATTCGCCAGGATTGGTGACCCGGCCAGTGACAATATTTTATCGCCTAATCTGTCGGACCGCCTGTGGAAACGGGGCGGTCAAACATTTGACCCCATTGGAAAGCTGTTCATCATGTTGACACAAGCCGGTATGGTAATACGATGACAGAAGACAATACGGTCTGACAAGACATCTGTCTGGCGGAGGCACGCAGATAAAGGTAATAAACAGAGGTGCGCCGGAAGTCTTATGTAACGATTTGACATCACTGTTGTAAGAGGCCACTCTTGGATATTAAAATTAATATTTCAAATACGCGTGGGATGAGTAATGATAAACTTCCGCACCAAAACTGTGCTAGATAGATTGGATTGGGTCGCCAGAATCTACTATGATTTGATTGGAACTTTCGGCGGAAACACAGTTGGGATTTGAAACTAAGAATTGTGAGATATAATCTAACAAACTCGGAGTCACAGCACACAGACAGACTGCGTCGCAGCGGCAACTAAACACCTCCTACAAGACAGAGGAGAGAGGATAGGACTTATCATTCCCCAACTATAAGTACCAGATTGAGTATTGGGCAACTTTGGAAGTACAAGTAAACCAGCAATTTGAATACAAGACTGGAAACTTGGGAATTTTATCACAAGGAGTCGTAAGAGGAATTATAGATTTCCAGACCAAGTGTCTCACCCGTCATAAGAGGAATTATAGATTTCCAGACCAAGTGTCTCACCCATCATAAGAGGAATTATAGATTTCCAGACCAAGTCTTTCACCCGTCATAAGAGGAATTTCTCAGACTTAAGTGATTCGAACAGCATCTAAATACAGGGCTGTGGGTCCATTCTAATCTGCGCCAGGAGAAGTGTGTATTCCAAAGTTTTGGGGTAAGTGTAAACGATTTATTTACTATTGTAAATTTTACAGGTTTCTTGGTAAATGGTTATATATATGAGGCTGGCAACCTCAACATATGAAAATAGTATATGCATGAACCACTATTGCAAGAGATGGTGATTGTTTCTGACTATTCGTGCGGGAAACCCGACAGAAGACGACCCCAGACTCCGACGGGAGTAGCGACGAGTAATGAGTGATAATTACCTCACATGTGCCTTAAGTGTATTGAATCATTTTGTGAGAAAATTATATACCTTTTTAATTGTAATTCAGGCAAATCATTATTCATGCACTCCGGACGCAATTTCCTGGTTAACACCCAGAAGGATATTGGTGAATTTTCATCATATTCCCTGAGTTACATTGTATGCTCGGGAATTCAATTCTTCTGAGAGGTTAACATTCGTGGGTGGAGCGCATGAAAATGGGCCTGTTAGTTTGCGGAGAACAAATGTACTGAGGCATTTGTTTCTTTCTAATTTGTAACAGTTTGTGGTTACAAGACATCAGACTTACGTACTGAAGTTATTACACCACTAGTGTGAGAGACGAGTATCAACACTGACCGCCTGCAGTGGACGAATTACGTGGTGAAGTGTACTCATAACCAAAAAGAAGTGACGGAAACCACAGCTGCAGGACTCATCTAGAGCTAAGTTTTATATAACAGGCTACAGCACAAATACGAACATTATTATTAACGCCCTACCAAAACCTCAATGAGGAAAAAGTTAATATAACTTTCACCACATTTAATCCTTATTTTAACTTGTTGAACTAATTGACTATTAAATTTGTTGTATGTTATTCTAAACTAAACAATAATAGTTGATTCAGTTTATATGTACGAAAGCAAACGTGTGAGCCAGTTCTTCTTGATAAATACATAAATACAGTATATATATATATATATATATATATATATATATATATATATATATATACATATATATATATATATATATATATATATATATATATATATACATATATATATATGTATATATATATATATATACATAGAGAAAGAGAGAGAGAGAGAGAGAGAGAGAGAGAGAGAGAGAGAGAGCCATTACTTATAAGAGGGCATTCGTTGGATTACTCCAACTGGGGGCTTGACGGGCCATAATCATTGCATAACCCCTTCACAAAATGCGACGGACCAGATAATAAGTTAATAAAATTTGCTCAGCCCTTAAGCAGCGTTTGTTCTTGACTTCTGGGAATTTCGTGTGAAGGCTCACCTAAGGTAGAAACGATATTCATCTTCAATCTACATCTTGCGCGAAGATAGATACCTTGGACGACCTACTTTTAGGTACGTTTGCGGTGTGACCATTAGTGGACCACTACTGCAAAGCATGGGGAGCCAATCCCATGACAGAGCTCAGTGCTTCTAACGTAAATCCTCACGGATCCTGAGTTACTGACGATGCATTAAAAGTATTGGCGCTGTGTTACGAGATGGATTTTGAGGCGACCTCTTCTCGAACTCTCTGTCACTACGGCAGTAATCAGTTATATTTGTGGTACTGATTTTATTGCCATTTTTCCGGGTCGCACCATTTCTTTCTCTGCTAGGCAGCAGATATTTGATATTGTCAAAACATGTGACACTCTTTGTTGCTGTATACTTCACATTTGCTAGGCGCGGCGCGGCTTTGCTGAGATAAAGGAAGGTAAACACATATTGGTCTGCTTAGTTTTCGTGTAGAATTGTGTGCTTAAGAGAGAGATAACAAGATTACTCGTCTGTGCATCACATTTTGGACAGACACGTATGACATAATCTCTTCCTGTCCGACTTGTTATGACAAGATTACTTTAGATAGTAATAATTTGTTACATCTGAAACACATTGTCATATGAGTTTACAGATGTGATGGTGAGTTCGCCTGCCAGGGATCGGATATTGTCATGCCATATGTGGGAAAGTTTACTTCAACATCACGCGCAAAATTTGTCTATGTCAAGAATATTTTGAAATAGCTCCCCCCCCCCCCCCAAACCAGCATGCTTGAAATGATTGGAGCTGTTGCCTAGCTTCATAACAAGCAGAGCGGGGGAAGACAGTGAATATAACCTGACGCTTCAGTCAGTCAAATTTACTGTGAAGATCGCTTGCCAAGACGACACAACCAGACCTTGCCAGAGTGAAGCCTAGAATTCAGAATTTCATATTATCAGACCGGACCTTTTTATTGGAGTATTTGCCAGGACCTACAAAAACAGCCCAGGAAATCTCTTGCATTTTAAATAAGGAAATCTGGAATATCAGAGCTAACTGAACAACACGGAGTCAGGAGGGAATAAAAATTAAAATTAACGACCGCAAGTACAAGTGTAAAAACGCATCCACTAGTTGCTTAACTTCATTCATCTGAGCAAAAAGTCTCTGAACCAGAATTGGCTTGGTGGAGGTGCCAGTTGAAGGGTACTATCTCAGGAACAAGAAGAGAACAGTGGCCCCAGCTTTAAGACGAGGGACCAACTTTGTAGACTCTCCATGACACTCGTGAGAACGAACTGCACCCTACAACCTTGACCAGCGACGAGCGTGAGCAGTGTAAAAAGAACCAACCCAACGAGAGCAGAAACAACCACTGGCAGCTAAGTGCCATATAAGCTGCCAAAGTGAACTTTTTTTTACATAGAACTTAGTATCAATCAATGATGAACCCTTTCTTTCAAACTATTCAATTATTTTCAAACTGTTAAAACTTAAGTGATTATTCAATTTTGTTATTTGTAATTTTACATTAACTTCGATTTAATCATTTTAAATAAACTGCATGTTTGTCTCATTCAATTTACTAAAAACACTCCTAACAGAGCGATACCAGAAAAATAAGACTTTCACTGAGTAAATCAGAGGAGGGGACTTGTACGAGCTAAAATTAATCATTGCTTAATTCTTCACAAAAGTTGTCGACAGATTCTAGAATTAACGTGCTCAGCCAATGCAGCATTGTTTTCGTTTTTCTGAATATCTAGTGAATATTAAATTGCGATAGAAGCGTCATTACCCTTATATTTACAAATCTGCCAAGAGTAATCTTGTGCAAAGGTAGATACCTTTGAAGTCCATATTAGATATTCTTGAGTTTTGGCAACTGTTGGAACACTATTGCAAAGCAATGGAGGCAATACCGTCACACGCCCTTAGTGGTTTGACATGCGCACCTTCCCTACACTTTCAGCTGGCAACGTTACTTAAATACTGCGGGAAAATTACTGTGGACCAGTTGAAGTCAAACAGAAAAGATATAACATAACGAAACTTTAGGACCCTCTCACCAGAAAAGCTTTCGTGGTCGACGTAAAGAGACGATATCAGATTACCAAAAGCCAGGAAAGAACAGAGACTGATGATGTCGACCAGAAATTCAACACCATCTCAACAATATACAAGGAAAGCAGCGAGTCATGCTTGGGATTCCAGGAAAGAAAGAGCCAAGACTGGATAATACCAGAAGCGCTAAACGCTATAGCGGATATAAAGGAAATTAAAAGAAAGAAAACAGAAGCTAAGTCTTACTTACTTACTTACTTAGTCGTTCCCCTTCTACCGTGAGGTGTAGAGGTTTGGAAGAGAGAGCGCAAGACTATCCTATCGGCTGTCTTCCTCCTGGCCTGGTTCCATTCTAATCCTCGGTCCTTCAAAAATTGTCTAATGTTGTCCTCTCAGCGGACTCTGGGTCGACCTGGGGGTTTGGATCCCTGGCTCTTTGTTTCCCATGCTTGTCGTGGTAGCCGATCTTCTCCCATTCTGCAGACATGGCCAAACCATCTTAGTTAGGACTGTTCTACTTGGGTCTGCAGGGAGTGGGATTTTAGGCCTTGACGTATTGTCTGGTTGCGGACCATGTCTCTTCTTGTTACTTCAACCACCTTCCTCAGATGCCCCATTTCTGAGGTTTGGATCTGGCTTGTGTGGGTTGTAGTCATTGCCCATGACTCGCATCTATATGTCAGGACTGGGACATAGGTGGAACGGTATACAGACATCTTCGTTTTCTTACCAACTTCTCTCTTGCTGAGGAATCCTCGATTTATGGCCTGAAAAAGTCTCCCAGCTGCTGCTTTTCGCGTGGCCAACTCTTCTTTGATGCCTCCCTTCCGGTCTATAATAGCTCCGAGGTATTTAAAGTGGTCGACCTGCTCCAGGACCTGATCTCTCAGCTTAATCTGATGTCTTCTTTCTTCTCGTGATATCACCATGGATTTTGTTTTTGAGCTGCTTATGACCATCCCTCTCTTCTCCAGCTCTTCCTTCCAGACTTGCAGGTTGGATTGGAGATGTGCCTCTGATTTAGCAATCAGGGCAACATCATCAGCAAATGCCGGCTCTGAAATACATACTTGTATCATCTTCCAGTACCCCACTGAATACTTTCTTGTTCTCTCATTACATGCCTTGATAACATCGTCCATGAGGAGTGTGAAAAGATAAGGTGACAGGATATCACCTTGTCTTACACCAGTGGTGGTCCTGAACTCTTCTGACTTATGGTTTGCTGTCCTCACATAATTTCTGCAAGACTTGTAGAAGCTTTGTATAGCATGAATCAGAGGTGCTGGAATGTTCTTCCTTGCCAAACAGTCCCAAAGTTTGCTCCAGGGGACCCTGTCAAACGTCTTTTCCAGATCTATGAAACAAATATGGATCTCACTCTTATACTCAAGAGCCTTTTCACTCAGCTGTCTGAGTGTGAAGATTAGGTCTTGAGTACTTCGGTTTGCTCGGAATCCGCACTGGATCTCATCCAATTGTGGCTCAGCTAGGCGTCGGAGTCTCTGCTCTAGGATTCTGGAGTAGATTTTACCAGGGACACTGAGAAGGGATATGCCTCTGTGGTTTCCACATTGTCGATTGTCACCTTTTTTGAAAAGTGGTGTTATGATGGCAATCTCCCAATCCTTTGGTATGGTCTTGTTGCACCACGCTGCCTGTAGGACCCTTTAGAGTAATAGGTCACCTGATGCTCCCATGTACTTAACCATTTCTGGTGTTATACCATCCTGCCCTGCTGCTTTGCCCATCTTGATTTGCTCCAGTGCTGCCTTCAGTTCTTCCATCTTTATGTCATCTTCATCACCATTGGTTTCCTCTTCTGTGCTAGTGGTTATCATTTCTGATGCTTGACCTTGCTCACCATCAAGGAGTTCTGAAAAATATGCTTTCCATCTTTCCATTACTTCCTTCGGGGCAGTAAGCAATTTGCCTTGCTTGTCCTTTATAAATTTGAGAGGGCATTGTTTTTCCTTCCTCGTGTTTTTTAGGGTCTTATAGAACAATTTCTGGTTTTCTAGCGCATCTTTTTCTATCTTTTCTCCAAATTCTTCCCAGGACTTCTGATTCGCTGCTAGCACCTTGTTCTTTGCTTCTGTTCTGAGTGTCACATATTCTCTATATTTCTGTATTTGTCATGCTGTGTTTTTAACTCCTAAGTATTGTTTCCGTGCCATTTTCTTCTCTCTTATTTTCTCTTTGACTTCATTTGTCTACCAAGGTGTTCTCTTTCTCTTGTTCCCAAGTCGGACTTCACCGCATGCTTCTGCAGCAGCTGTTTTTATGATGTACTTGAATTTAAGCCAGAGGATTTCCAATTCATCAGGTTGTTCTTCTGTGTTTCCCACCACTGTAGCAATAAGCCCCTGATATCTGGTCTTAATTTCTGGCTCTCTCAGCTTGTAGGTCTTAATGCCCATTTCTCCCGTTTGACAGAAGCTAAGTCTCCCAGGTTAAAGGCAATATATGGTGAACAGCATAGTCAGCTGGACAAGGAAGTAAAACGTCAAACCTGTGCTAACAAAAGGACATTTCTGGATGACCTTGCAAGACAGGCAGAAGAGGCAGCACAGAGAAATGAACAAAGCACAGTTTATAAAATAACTAAAACTATCAGTGGAAAACGAGGTGCAAACAATATAACGTTAGTAAGAGACAAGCAAGGAAATCTCATCACCAGAGCACAGGGGCAGGAAACAAGATGGGCAGAGCACTTCAGAGAAACACTGAATAAGGAACCACCAGAGACAGAGCTGAATGTTCCTGAGGCTGAAAGTGACTTAGACGTAAATACAGACATACCAGGAAAAGAAGAAATCATCACAGCTATCAAAGGGTTAAAAAATGGAAAAGCGCATGGTTACGTCAATCTAAATGCTGAGTTATTCAAGGCAGACCCTGAACTAGCAGCAGAACTATTAGAACCACTATTTGCACAAGTCTGGGAAAATGAGACAACACCAGCAGAGTGGAGTAAAGGAATAATTGTCAAATTGCCCAAGAAGGGTGATCTTGCAGACTGCAACAACTAGAGAGGAATTACTCTCCTCTCAGTTTCAAGCAAAATACTAGGCAGGATAATCATCCAGAAAATTTCAAAAGCAGTAGACCATAAACTGAGGAAAGAACAAGCGGGTTTTAGAAAGAACAGAAGGTGTGCAGATCATATATTCACCCTCAGGAACATTATAGAGCAGCGCTCAGAATGGCAGAGACAACTATACATTAACTTTGTTGATTTTGAAAAGGCCTTCGACAGCATACACAGGGATTATGGAATTTCCTGCTGCATGGTTTCCATAACTTTCGAAGTGAAAACAGAAGTACAACAGGGATGCCCCTTATTATTTTTGACAGCCATAGATTGGGTGATGCGCCGTACAACAGAAGGCAGTCCAAGAGGAATTAGATGGACACCGTTTTCTACACTGGAAGACCTGGAATATGCAGATGACTTTGCCCTACTCGCGCATTCACATCAACACATCCAAGAAAAAAACCGATAGACTGAATAAGTATGGCCAGCAGGTTGGCTGAACATCAATCTGAAGAAGACAGAGGTCATGACACTAAATGTGGGCAATCCTGAGCCAATAACAGTAAGGAACCAGAAGTTAGAACAGACAGACACATTTACTTACCTAGGATACATAGTAACACCTGACGGCGGAACAAGCAAGGACATTAACAACAGAATGAATAAAGCGAGAACAGCCTTTGCTATTCTCAACAACATTTGGAAGTCTTCCTAGTACAGCACAAACACCAAATTAAGACTGTATGGGAGCTGTGTACTTTCTGTACTTTTCTATGGTGCGGAGAGCTGGAGAGTAACAGAGAAGGAAATGTCGAAACTGTCCTCCTTCCACACAATTTGCCTAAGGAAAGTTCTCCGAATCTTTTGGCCAAACACCATCAGCAAACCAAGAACTACTTATTCGGAGTAAACAGGAGGGCATGCACACCATCATAGCTGGCAGACGCTGGAGTTGGGTTGGCCACGTCCTCAGAAGGGACCCTGATGCCATCACAAGAACAGCTATGCTATGGACCCCCGAGGGAAAACGAAAGAGAGGCCGACCAAAAACAACTTGGCGGAGAACTGTGGAAGCCGAGATGCAAAGAATGAACCAGAGTTGGGGCACTGTACGAAGGATGACCGCCGACAGAGCAAAGTGGAATCAATTTGTTGCTGCCCTACAAGAAGCCATCAGGCGTGAAGGCCACTGACTGCTTTGACGGTTGGCGGTTATGGATCAAAGAAGAAGTCAGCAATGTCCCACTGTTTTCTTATGAAAGTATAACCTTGCGTGTTCTGCCCTGGGCAAAGTTTGTCCTCTACACCTCACGGTAGAAGAGCAACGACTAAGTAAGTTTTCTGTTTGTGACAAATCGTCTGAACATGCTCTTTTGTGTGATCTCTCACACCTTTAGCCCTCCGGTAGAATCCTTTTTTTTCAGTTTTCTATCTCATCGCTTTTATTTGGCATAAATCTTGCCTTTTCATTTGAATTTTCACTATTTTGCTCTATGCTGTACATATCATGGTGAAGTCTCTAACACGCCACTCCCCTACGGCAGTATTTGCTACGAGAATAATTCTTATCTTATTGTGTCGCATTCACGCTTCACGAAGACGTGTTAAGTTCGCCAGGTTATTAGACGGTCAGCGACAGTATTTTATCACAATTTCGGTCTGACCATCTTTTCAAAGCGACAAGGAGTGTTGAATAGAACCAGATTGGTTTGTCTGGCGAAACACATCACAACCCGTGCACGAGGCGGAACTGGTGACATAAGCGCTTCCGGGTCATCCTTGCTACACCAAAATTACCGTCTGTGTGACATCTGCGGGCAGACAAGAGTGATATAATCGCTTCCGGTCACTCGTTAAAAAAGTAATCATGGATTTATTACATTTTAGACAACATGCGTCTACAAATGTGTTGGTGAGAGTGTATGCAAGACATCATATTACCATATATGGGAAACCTTTGGCAAAATTTTCCGTGTAGGTAATATTTTGAAAGTGCCACACCCGACCTGCTTGAAAAGATTGGATCTTTCTGATTAGATTCAAAACATCATTGGAGGGAATATAGGCTGACAAGTTCACAGTTTTATTTCTCTGTGATTTGCACGCTCGCCAAGACAACATCAGACCTTCACCAGAGTGAAGAACTAAATTCATAATTCCTATTTGTTAACCGGACCTTTTATTGGACAACCAGATAAAACTTATAAAGCACAGGAAATCTCTTTCAAATTTTAATAAGGAACACCGAGACAAGGAAACTGAAGAAACACGGAGTCAGAAAAGGGAATATATTGTAAAATTAAAAGACATCCCGGACATGTGTACGAGAAAGATTCGTCTCTTTTATTCATCTGTGTGACAAGTCTGTAGCCAGGATTGGCGTAAGTTGTGATTTACATTTCATATTTTATTACTAACATGTGAACTAACATATATATGTATATATTACCACGTGACATTTATTTTGTGAAACTCGCTATTGGATGTCAAAGTCATTTGAGGCTGGCAACATTATCATATAGAAGCATGATTCATGGACCACCACTGCACGGGCTGGTGATTGCTTTATTGATAGATTCGTAAAGAGAACTAAAAGCATGAAGTAGTTCCAGGTTCCCTATTTAGCAGGGAGGGAAAGATGAAAGACATGATGCACATTCTAAGCGTAAGACATACATTTTCAAAGCAGTGTAAATGTCTCTATAAACATATTTACTTTAAAATTAATGTAAGGTTTCACGCTTAAAACCAGCGTAAATGTCTATGTGAAAATATTCATTTTAATTAATAGAAGTTTCAAACTTTTCCACAAGTGTAAATGTAAATGAAACATAAATGAATTTATATTGTGAACACTTTTCAGCCAGTGAAGATGTAAATGCAAAACATATTATATCTGTACGTTTAAACTTTTTCATTTAAATGTAAAGCTAAAGCTATTTAGTTTAAATGTAAAGGAACATTTATCCCGAGGGATTAAATTTAATTCCTATCGAGGGTAATTCTGAAATGGGATGGTAGAATAGAAGAGGGGGGCACATAAATGGGTCGGGAAAACGCCATACAGAGAAGAGCGTTTCGTTTCTATTTCTATTACCAGTTATTGGTGGTACCAGCAGAAAGGATCATTTATGGCACAAGCAGGGACAAGCGGTTTACGCATTAAGATGGCAGACCAGCTTTGAAGACTCTCCTAGATTTTCCTGGGAAACGAGCTTCACCCTACAAATCTTGACCAGGGACGAGTGACAGCAGTGTACAGAAAACCTACTCATCAGGATGAGGATTAGAATCATCATTGGCAGCTAAGTTAATCTATATGCTGCCACTTGAACTTTTCATAACCCCACACTACCATCATCAACGTGATGAGTAACTTTTCTTGATTCATAACTATACAATTTATTTTCCAACTGTTACAACTCAAAGTGATTATTACATTTTGTTATTTGTATTGTTACAAATATAACTTCGATTTAATCCTTTTAAATGTACTACATGTTTGTCTCAGTCAAAGTTACTAAACAGAGCTATATATAGTATAATAATTATTCCACTGATTAACTCAGCGGTGGGGACTTAACGAGCTAGAATAAACGTTTGCTAAATTCTTCATAAAAATGTCGGCATATTGTAGAATTAACGTGCTTAGCGACAGCCAGCATTGTTTTCGCTTATCTGAATATCTTATGAAGACTCTCATGTGATAGAAGCTTTACTACTCTTCTATCGACATTTCTGCCACACCATTGAAGCCTATAATAGATACTCTTGAGTTTTGGCCACTGTTGGACCACTACTGCAAAGCAGGGGAGGCAATACCGTCACACTGCCCAGGGCAAATTTTGTTCCGTCTGAAGACAGACCGAGCTTGTTGATGAAAAAAATACCGCTCCTGCGCCCCCCTCCCCCTTTTCCCATTGCCCTTATCGCCCAGAGCACTAGCCCCAGTCGCTACGCCAAACGGGCCTGCCTGAGGCTTACGTCAACAGGATCGGGAATAAAGGGGTTTCAAACAGAAGACAAATATATTTAAAAAGTATATAACATAAAATTTATACGCCGAAAATATTTAAGCACAGATCAAAGTATTTATTTCCGTCTTAAAAGAATTGTTTCTCAGCATAAATTGATTTTCCGCCTAAATCTAAAATTAGTTTGTTTCTTCCCTTTAGCAAATCCGGTAAATGAAATGTTTCCGGATTTAGCGGTTGTTTTTTTTTTATCGTGTAAGCAGAAATAGAAAATGATCACTCAGATCAAATGGACGTAAGATATATTTAGACCGAATACGGTTTGGTTTGACTCGCTTTTACGCTAGTTCATTTTTATAAATGAAAAATATTGGGGCGGGGGTGGGGGCGGAGTGGCTAAGGGGTATGGCGTCCGCCTAGAATGATAAACGTACCGGGTTCGATTCCCATTACAAGAAATATAATTTATCGAATTTTTTTTTCCGAACCACTTGTGCCAATTATTTTTCCCCCCCCCCCCCCCCCCCCCCCGGTCTCCTGGGTAGTGAGATCGGATGCCTAACATTCTCAGATAAGAGAAAATAAATAGGAGGTCGTGTGTAAGCTGCTTAGCAGTTGGAAACCTTAAAGAGTAGGTCACACGGCCGCTGCCCTGGCAAAATGTACAAAATTAGGAAACCACACAAAAATTTATTGAATGTGATTCCTTTTTACACACATTGGGGTTCTCGCCGGTGTTACGGAGTTCGTGCACTGTGCTGAGATCCTCCTTGTGTGATCTAAGGTAGAAGATCGGTGTACTGATAGAGTTGGCCTTGTGCTATGATGATAGTCCTTCAAACCAAACCAAACGAAATGAAAAAAAGACTAAGATATTTATTTCTTAATGCAAAATTTTTTTGGTTGCCTTATAAAATGGTGTTAGCCGCGGTAGCATAGTGGTTAGTGCACTGGCTTCCTAGCGCAGTGGTCTATGGTTCGATCCCCAGATGAGGCGGGAATTTTTTAGGCCACAAACGGCTCCTGGGTCGACCCAGCCCCAAATGGGTACCAGAGCAACTCTGGGAAGGTTAAGGAGACCGGCGTGATGCCGACCAGATCACCCCTCGTGTGCCGACGGTCAAGATAATATGGGCCTAACACCATATTCCCAATATGCCTCAATGGGCGTGTAACGGGTTCCTTTACCTTTTTTTTTAATAAAATGGTGCACAGTAAACATTTGGGGAATCTACAAGAGCTGACAACATTAAATAGCGGGTATTGAAATAAATTAGCTAACCTAATTGGAAGAAGAAAAAAGGCATCAGATTATTCTGGGAGAACAGATCTTGGAGCAGGTCAACCACTTTTAACACCTTGGAGCTGTCATAGACTGAAATAGATGCATCAAAGAAGAGTTGCCTACCAGGAGAGCAGCTGCTGGGAGACTTTTTCAGGCCATAAATTGAGGCAAAATAGAAATTGTCTAACAAGACGAAGATGGATGTATGCCGCTTCACCTGTGTTCCAGTCTTGGCGTATGAATGCGAATCATGTGCAGTGACTGCAACCCACAAAAGCTAGCTCCAAACCTCATAAATGAGCTATCTGAGGAAGGTGGTTGAAGTAACAAGAACAGATATGGTTGTCACATAATTATTTTGGGTCGATCTATGCCATCAAAGCAGATATCGATACGGCTACAGAGATGTTATATAAATTACTTGGTAACGTTTGGGAAAAGGAAGAGATATCTGCAGAATGGAAGGAAGGATATCTGGTTAAGTTGCCTAAGAAGGGAAATTTACAAGAGTGCACAAATTATAGAGGAATGATGTTACTATCAGTGCCATGAAAAGTATTAAACAGGATTATCCTCGAGAGATTAATAGGGTCCATAGACAAGAGACTGAGAGATGAACAAGCAGGTTTTAGACAAAACAGATCCTGTACAGGACAGATAGCCACTTTGAGAATAATAGTTGAAGTAAGCATGGAATGGAATTCATCACTATACATTGGATTTGTGGACTACGAAAAGGCATTTGACAGTGTAGATAGAGACTCACTTTGGAAATTGATGAGGCATTATAGAGTTCCCCTGAAGATCATTAATTTAATAAAGACAACATATGAAGACATGACATGCAGAGTTCTTCACGAAGGACAGCTTACAGAACCGTTTGGGATAAGAACGGGAGTGCGACAGGGATGCCTCTTGTCTCCATTTCATTTCTTACTAGCAATCGACTGGGTTATGAGAACATCGACAACACACAAAAGAAATGGAATCCAGTAGACTCTGACTAAGCAGTTGGATGATCTGGATTTTGCTGGTGACTTGGCTCTTCTGTCCCATAACCGTAATCAGATGCAGGACAAATTGAAAACACTCGATGAGAGGTCACAGCAATTGGGTCTGAAAATACACAGGGAAAAGACAAAATAATGAGAATAGATACAGATAATGATTACAGGGTTAAACTTGAAGAATCACCCCTACAAGATGAAGAATCGTACACATATCATAGCAGCAATATAGACAAAGTTGGAGGGACAGACAGAGATATCAAAATAAGAATACAAAAAGCAAGAGCAGCTTTCATTGCATTGGGAAATATATGGAGCTCAAGAGAAATAGGATCCAACACGAAAAAAAGAATCTTCAACTCAAATGTGAAGTCAGTACTATTAGATGGCTCTGAAACATGGAAAACAACAAAGACAACAACCAAAAAGCTACAGACTTTTATAAATGGGTGCTTGCGTAGAATAGAAGGATTACAATGGTATGACAAGGTTACCAACGTGGAACTGATGACAAGAACTAGACAAGTGCCAGTGGAACAAGAGATGGATAGGGCACACACTGAGGAAACATGTTGATAGCATTACAAAGCAGTCCTTGTTCTGGAACCCCCAGGGCAAGAGAGGCAGAAGTAGACCAAGAAGCACATGGAGAAGAGAACTAGAAACAGAAGTGAAAATGATGAGGAAAAGGTGGAAAGAACTTGAGATGATGGCACATGACAGGAGGACTTGGCATGTGTTTGTTGAAGGCCTATGGTCCTTTGGGAGTGGAGGATTATGAATGAATGAATAAATGCTTCACTACAGTAGTAATCGGTGAAATTTGTTGTACTGACTAATTACATGCTTTTCAATGGTCGGCACCTCTTTCTTTCTCTGCTATGTAGCAGATGTTTTGTATTTTCAAACATTCTTTCACTCCTTTCAGTAATAATTTATCTTGTCTGTTTACCTGGCTATCCTTGCAGAGAGAGTAGACAGGTGATGCAATATTAACCGATAACCATGTTGTTTAATCTCGGGTGTGGCCGACATCAGACTACGGAGTAGCATTTAAATCGCCCAGCGCATTTGTTTAATCACTGATAGGGCCAGAGTGCACTCTTCGCCAAGATGGTAATACGCTGAAAGTTTGATATCCACTACGGGGAGATAACTTATTTGTCAGCGCACATGAATGACAAAATCGTTTCCTGTACGACTTGTTACGAACATATTACTTGCGATAAAAGTAACATGCTACATCTGAAACACATTGTCGAATGAGTTTACAGATGTGTGTGTGAGTTTGCCTACAAGGCAATCGGATGTTTTATTTCCATATATGGGAGAGGTGACCTCTGTATTACGCGCAGAATTGTTTCTACGTGGAAATATTTGAAATTACCCCACAAAACACGTTTGTTTGAAACGATTGGACCCCTGCTTAGCTTTGTAACAAACAAATGCGGGGGAAGACAGCGAATACAATCTAACACTTTTTACAAGTCTAGTTCACTGTGAGAATCGCTTGCCAAGACGACAACCAGACCTTGCCAGAGCCTAGAATCAAGATTCTTATATCGGAACCGGACCATTGTTTGAGCAATTTTGAGGACTTCAGAGCACAGAATAAACTCTACCATTTCACAAGGACACCGGGAATCTGAGGAATCTAAAGCACAGAGTCAAAGTGGGAATTTATTGTTAAAATAACACGTGTAAGAGGCGTATTCCAGTGCCTTTATTCCTCTGAGCAAACAGTCTGAGAGCCAAAATTGGCGTAAGATGTGCATTTTGCATTCTATATTTTTCATTTACTAACGTGTGAGCTAATATGTATATATTGCCATGTGAATCTTAATATGTGAAAATCGCTAGTGGATGTCCAAGTCGTTTGAGGCTGGTAACCTCAGCACATAGAATGATGATTTCATGAACCACCACTGCAAGGGCTGGTGACTGCTTTATTGCTAGTTTCTTAAAGAGAACTAAACAGCATAGGTAGTAGCAAGTTCCATATGGAGCAGGGAGGAAAAGATGAAAGAAATGATGTACATTATAATTATAATATTTACAATTACATACCGGTGTAGATGTAACTGAAAAAATATTCAATCTATATTGTGAACATTTTTTAACCAATGTAAATGTAAACATATTCTATCTACACTATTAACCTTTTATTTAAATGAAAAGTAAATATAAAGCTTTTCATTTTAAATGTGAAGAAAGTTTTCTCTCGAGAGATTAAGCATAATTCTCATCGACGGTAAATTCTGAGGTAGACGGGAAGGTGGAATACGGAGAAGGGGACCCATAACTATGTGTCGGAAAACGCAATACTCAGGAGAGCGTTTTGTTTCTATTCTTTTACCATAGTTGTTGATGGTACCAGTAAGGGTACTAATCTCTGGAACAAAGAGGGGGTAGAAGTAAACTGACGTCTAACTAGACACCATCATAAGAGGGTCTTAGAGACGCGAGACCAGCTTTGCAGTTACTCCCTGATCTTACTTGGAACGTGCTGTGCCTTTAATCTTGACCAGAGACGCGAGAACTCCAGTGACCTACCTGCACAGAACCCAAAACCCCAGCAGGAGAAGAAACTACAATTTTAGCTAAGTTAAACCTAAAAGCTACCAGGTGACTTCTTACCTAATAAAACCTGCCATCACACGATAGTGAGTATTTTCTGTTAAAGATTATTCCATTTCTGTAAACTTTTAAAACATAGTTGGTTATTACATTTTTAATCATTTTAATGTACTGCATGTTTGTCTCAGACAATTTACTAAATACACTCTAAACAGAGCTATACCATGATAATAAGAATTCCACTGAGTAAATTAGGGTGGGGGCATGAACAAGCATAATTAATCATTGCGACGGATCAGATGTAAGTTAACAATTGCCCTGCCAACACAGCATTGTTCTTGACTTCTGAAATATTCTATGGACACTCCCTTGAGATAGAAGCATCATTATTCTTCTATCTACAACTCTACCAAGAGTAATCTTGTGCAAAGGTACACACATTTGAAGACCCCTTTTAGATACTCTTGAGATTTGGCCATAGTTGGACCACTACTGCAAAGCTGGGAGGCAATTCCGTGACAATGGTCTGCAACCAGAAAATACGTCAGGGCCTTAAAACGCAACCCCTGCAGACCCAAGTGGAACAGTCGCAACTAAGATGGTTTAGCAATGTATGCAGAACGGAAGAAGATCGGCTACAACGACAAATATAGGACGCTAAGAGCCAGGGATCCAGACCTCCAGTACGACCCAGAACCCGCTGGGAGGAAAACATTAGAAAATTCCTGAAGGACCAAGGACTACACTGGAACCAGACCAGGAGAAAGACAGCGGATATTATAGTTTGGCGGTCTCTCTGGCAAACCTCTACACCCCAGGGTAGAAGAGAAACGACTGAGTAAGTAAGTAGTAAGTAGCCTGATTGGAAGAAAAGAACTATTACTATACTACTCGTCAAAAGTCAAGGGCCAGTTAGAAAAACCTTGGTTGAAACCATAAAACAAATCTGATATAAACGTAATAAGTATCAGTCAAAACGGCATTTATTGAATACCAAATTGACATGTCACGTAAAGAAATGGAAACACACATTCAAACGCAATGAATCTGTGAAGTGTGTCACCCACCTTTTCAAAAGTTACACAATAGATATTGGACAAATAGACATTTCAAAATCGGGTATGACCACCGTTTGCAGCAAGGCATTCAAGACAGCGTAGACGCATCGAGTCCACAAGGGTCCGACGAGTATCCTGAGGAACAGCTTGCCATTCCTGAAGCAGAAATGCAGTCAGCCGTGCAACATCCATTGGCAGGGGGTGATTTGTTGACAATCTTCGACCAAGGACATCCCAGAGGTGCTCAATCGGAGGAAGGTCAGGTGAATGAGCTGGCCACGCCATCCTGATGATCCCATGTTGCTGAATAAACTCATTCACCACACGAGCTCGATGGGGTCGAGCGTTATCATCTTGGAGGATGGCATTACCACCTATGGCCTCCAGAGCAGGCTGAACAATTGGTCTCAAGATTTCGTTCTGGTATCTTGGGCCGGTCAAGTTGCCTTGGATGATGTAGAGTGGGGGTCCTGCCGTGTCTGTAGAAGCCTCCCCAGGCCATGACAGAACCCCTACCATAACGATCCACCTCTTGAATTGTGTCATCAGTAAATCGCTCTCCTGGTCGTCTCCAAACTCGAATCCTGCCATCATTGAATGACACAGTGAAGCGAGATTCATCAGTGAAGAGAACTTGACTCCATTGTTGCCTTGTCCATCAGATGTGCTCGCGACACCAAGCAACACGGGCTCTGCGATGAGAAGGAGTAAGAGGGATTCTGACTGCAAGACGTCGAGCAGCCAGTCCAAATTCATGTAAACGTCTGCGAATGGTGCTTTGACTGACATTAACGTTTACAGTTTGTCTCAGCTGACATCTTAGAGTGGAACAATTCACTGTTCGATGGCGCAGGGCTGACAACAAGAGGTACCGGTCATCATGTCTATTGGTGCATCTAGGGCGACCTGGCCGGTGGTGATCCTCCACACTTCCTGTGGCCTGAAATCCCTCCAAAATTCTTTGGATAGTAGAGTGTGACACTGCAAGCCGTCTAGCAACCTCACGGACAGATAAACCACTTTCAACCCACGCTATAGCCCTCATTCTTTGTAAGGTGGCAAGGCTTCTTCTCGGTGGCATGGTTTTTGCAAGTGATGAAACTACCCTAAGTCTGCTGATTGTAAAACAAATTAAGAGTGAACTCTGTTCAAGAAAAGTCGCCATTGCACGTGGAATGTCAATCAGCACGATTACTTCACCTGTTTGGTTGTACGGAAGTTTGAAAAAACATTAAAAATGTGAATTTATGGTCAGCAAATCAAATTGCACGTGATCACCATGGTTGTCGGTGAGTTGTTTTTATGCTTATCGTGCATAGAGGACTGTCAGAGGAAGATATTGCACCCATTTTTACTAAAAACTTCCTTCATTTAATCACTCTATGCGCTTATATAAAAGTGTATTGAAAATTATAGGGTGGCCCTTGACTTTTGACGAGTAGTATACTTTAAAACATCTCGTAAGAAGCGACTAACATGCTGTTGTGCATGGGCATCATAAACCTCTTCATGTAAAACAAACTGCTGCAGCACAGCTGGAAGAGCACATCAATGCTTTGAAGTAAGCTTTTTTTAAAGTAGTGTGGTGGGGGCAGCTGAGTAGTGATCCCAATCTCCTTACGGAGCAAACAGAGACATGACGATGACGACATTTGTTGGAATAAAGCGTAAATCAATAAAGATTATCAAAAACAGTGGCATTATTACATAGACTAGAGGGTGACAATCAAAATTAAAGGAAATCGACCGAAACATAATAACGAACTAGCAACAAATGAACACGTACGAGCAGGAATGCATGTGAATAATAGTAATGTGAGAAGTAATAAAGAAATATGTGAAAAATAGAAGTACATGGGACACAAACACATCTGCATGGAAACATATCTGGAGCTATCCTTACGTGACCGCCAGTTAAACTCTATGCTATGGTACGTGTGACGAAATCAGTTAATCAGTTAGTCCTTTTACATTATTTTCGTTCTATCCTGCATTATCAACTTATTTCTTCATCTTCCTCACTCATCGTCCTATTATTTGGCATATTTTATGCACCTTCATTTTCTCCCTAGTCACTCTCAGACTTGTTTACGTTTCACCATGTCTTCTTTGATCTTTAGCCGCCGACCGTCAAAGCAGTCAGTGGCCATCACGCCTAGTGGCGTCTTGTAGGGCAACAACAAATTGATTCCACTTTGCTCGGTCGGTGGCCATCCTTCGTACAGTGCCCCAACTCTGGTTCATTCTTTGCATCTCAGCCTCCACAGTCCTCCGCCAGGTTGTTTTTGGTCGGCCTCTCTTTCGTTTTCCTTCAGGGGTCCAAAGCATAGCTGTTCTTGTGATGGCATCGGGGTCTCTTTTGAGGACATGGCCAACCCAGCTCCAGCGTCTGCCAGCTATGATGGTGTGCATGTCCTCTTGCTTGCTACGAGTAAGCAGATCTTGGTTAGTGATGGTATTTCACCATGTGAATCGTAGTATTACAAGGCTAATTAGACAGGTCAGCGGATAATACTTCTATCACTTAAGTCGTCTAGAACCGTCATTGAGAGAGACAGTCATTGTTGATACAAGGTTGTGTCACACAATCATGTACGTAAACACAGGTGATAATATGTAATCGCTTCCGATGGCCCATCTCTGTATCAATAATACAGATAACCTGTCTGGGGAGATCATGTTGGGAAAGGTATTAGGCAGGAAATAAGTTCACCGATGTGTTTGTGAGTTTGCACAAATGCAATCGGAAGTATTACTGCCATATTTGACAGAGGTCACTAGTTTAAATTTTAAAATTGATATTTTAAAACACGCCGGAGATAGTAATGATTTAACACCCCAACCCACATAGTTCTAAAGAGACAGGATTGAACTAAATCGAGAATGTAACATAACACATTAACTACCGAATTGAAAAACACACTGTGGCCGAATTAAATGTTTTTCTCATTTTCATCCTGTAGGTGTTTGCACAAAGTAAGCTGTAGTTTTCATAATTGTTTACAGATTTTTATGAATTACACGTCATTTTAAAGATAAATGAATGTACTATTACAATAAACACTTGTCTCTAATAGAGGTTGTTGCTATTTGACGGCTTTCTGATGGCCGAAGACTTGCAATATTTTCACAATTATAACTGCTTGCGCCCCATCTCTATCAAAATCACAATTTCAATCAATTTTCACACCGTTTTCACTCTTGTCCTTGTTTCTAGATCTATCAGTCAATTGTTGAAACACGTTTCTATCCTATTCAGCCGTTAGGCGAGATGTACACGCATTTTTTGTAGTCCTATCACTAGTTGCCATGGTAAACAGTTTTACAAGATTTGGTAATTAACCCAAAACGCTGACATATATGAACCTAATATCAATTTTCCAGTGTTCTACAACAACCATGCTTTGGGAATTTGTTTTCCGGTGGCAACTTAAAATCTCGAACCAGATCAGAAAGTGTTTCAGTACATTTTTAATTTGTTTTATTAATAAAATTAGATTGGCGCTCTGAGCGGCTTGCGGTCCAAATGTGTTTATTTTGTGAGCCGCTCACAGCGGCTTGCGGTAGTTAATGTGATAAACTGTAGCCCTCATTGGCAAGTTTGTCTAAAATACCATCTGGGACGTGGACTGAGAAAGGGAAATATGATGTAGCGAAGTCGGAGACACAAATCAGACTGCATCGCAACGTCAAATTAGCAGTTTCCAAGAGCCAGAGAGACATTCCTGAATTAACATTGACAGATCGAAGTATTTGGGTGTCTTTATAACTTAAAGAGAACGCGCAATTTTAAATACCAAGACTGTAAACTTAAGGAAACAGCACCCGTCATAAGAGGAATACTAACATTTTCCCGACCAAGTGTTCGAAGCATCTATTAAAAGGTTCTAATCTATTTATCTGTGCCAGGAGATTGTGTTCCCACGTAGTTGAAGAAAGCCTTGCTTCAATGTTTTCTGTTGAACGCACATACGTTTCAAAGCAAGTTCCGGGAAGCCAAGAGGCAGAAAGACGAGTCGTATAAGCACTTTGGTACACGTCTGGCTATGTACTTGGAGATGTGGGGCTCCCTAAGCGCCTTCGACGAATCGTACGAAGGATATCAAGAGATGATTATCGTGCAGCAATTCTAGGACTCGCTCACCCCTGACATGAGACGATTCCAGGCGGAGCACGGAACCGAAACTCTTGATCACGTAGTACTGTTTGCGGTCGGTACCAAAGAGCCCAGTCGGAAGTGAACCCGTCTAAAAGGCGCCCGCACGATTAGTCTCTCCAAACGAGAGGAGCGCCGCTTCACTAACTCCAAGAGTTTCACCAACACCTAACACAAAACGACCCAACAACAACAACCATAGGATCACCACAAGCAAAAACAGAGCAATTCAGTCCATGAAACTGGAAGGCGATGGTGCAAAGTGTGCAAAAATGACACACATTTTATATCGGATTGTAAGAGGTCTAAAACAGGCCCTTATAACGTCACTTCTCTGATTACGAAGTCAACAGGGAAGCATGGCTTCCAGGTACGCAACAGAAACCCCAGTCAACTCCCCATTAAGGAACAAGTAACTGGTAATGCCCACACAATACTTTGTTTATATGATTCGGGCTTAGAGTACTCACCTCTAATTTCCACATCTTTGGCGAAGGCCCACCAATACACTGTTGAAACTGTAGATATACAGGGGCCCCGGAAGAGAATAGAGAGTATTATTCTTCCAGTTACGGAGGTTGATGTGTCAACTCGATATGAGCGGGGCATAATCAATGCCGCAGTAGCAGACGACGTAGTCTATCCTTTCATTTTAGGGAGAAAATATGTCTTCCTTGGGGATCCTTCACAGAAACCCATGTAGGCACAAGATAGAGAGAGAACACAGATCACGCCCACGTGGCCCCTGAACTCTCATCTCTAGCCAGCCAGAACATATTGGAGCTGAAGAAGGCACAAATGGATGATAAACCCCTAAAGCCATGTTTTGCTAAGTTGTATGGTAATTACTCCCATACTCCTCATGGAGCATTTTACAGGGATAAAAGTTTGGTTTACAGACTGGTAAGGAGCAAAATACAATTAGTTGTCCCATATCGCACCCGTTTAGTAGAATAAATGCATTCGACACTACCACACCCCCTTAAAGAATTGCGTGCCCTGGAAAAAAAAGTCTACTTCAACCACTTCTGGCCTCGTATGCGACAAGAAATTCGACAGTTTGTGAGAGATTGCTCTGTTTGTCATAACCCAGACAACCAGAATGGTGAACACCATAAAACTACGAAGAAAGAGTTTGAGCAGAACATCCAATACCCAACATTGGATAGTTCGTACCTCAACTCAACATTTCTAGTGGCAAAGCAGAGTTACGACAAGCGCATATGGATGACATTACCCTAGCGCCTTACTCTGTACATAGTCAAATAAAGACAACACATGCATCAGTTGGAACACTGTTAAAAAAACATGGAATTATTTATCGACAGACGAGGCAAGGGAAGCAACTCGTTGTGCCTCTCCCCTTAAGACCCTCCGTTATAAAATCAGCCCATATATCCTCATCGGGGGAACATGTTCCCGTGGGACCCACAATGAATAATCTTAAGGAGGTTTACTTTTGACCAAAACGATGGTAAGACGTTCGCAGTAAGTACAAAACTGTACACATTGCTAAGCGAGCAATTCAAACGCTCGCCAACGGTATAATGAGGAGAAGAGCACTGTCATCTAGAACCGTATTAGAAGAAGGCAAAAACCATGTCAAAGGGCACGCCCTCACTTGGGTATTTAATAAAACATCTTAGGTGACGTGACGAAATAAGTTAATCAGTTAAGTCCTTTTACATTTTTTTCGTTCTCTACTGCATTATCAAAGTATTTCCTCATTTTTCTCGCTCATCGTCCTATTATTTGACATATTTTATACACCAACATTTTTTTTCCCTTGTCACTCCCAGACCTGTTTACGTTTCACTATGTAAATCGTAGTATTAATATCAGTAAATCTGGCTAATTAGACAGATCATTGGATAATAGTTCTATCACTTAAGTCGTCTAGCCACCTTTGATAGAGACGGGCATTGTTGACACAAGGTGGTGTCGCACGATCATGTACGTAAACACAGGTGGTAATATGTAAACGCCTCTGATGGCCCATCTCAGTATTAATAATACAGATAACCCGTCTGAGGAGATTATGTTGGGAAAAGTATTAGGCAGGAAATAAGTTCACCGATGTGTTTGTGAGTTTGCACAAATACAATCGAAAGTATTACTGCCATATTTGAAAGAGGTCATGAGTTTAAATTTTAAAATTGATATTTTAAAACTCGCCGGAGATAGTAATGATTTAACACCCCGATCCACATAGTTCTAGAGAGACAGGATTGATCTAAATCGAGAGCCTAACAAAAAATTTAGCCCTCAATGGCACGTTTTTCTAAAATATAATCTGGGACGTGGAATGGTATAGTGAAATATAATCTAGCGAAGTCGGAGACACATATAAGACTGCATCGCAACGTCAAACTAGCAACTCCCATGAGCCAGAGAGACATCGGACTAGTATTCCAGAATTAAAAGTGACGGATCGAAGTATTTGGGCGTCTTTATAACTTAACGAGAACCCGCAATTTTAAATACCAAGACCGGAAACTTAAGGAATCAGACCACGCGGCATAAGAGGAAAACTAAATTTTCCCCGACCAGTGTTCATTGCATCTCATCAAAGTTGCTGTGTCTATTCACCTGTGCCAGGAGATTGTGTTCTCACGTAATTTGGGGTAAGTGTAAACATTTAATTTACCATGTGAATTTTAACATGTCTGTACCTGCTAAGTGGTTATACAAGGCATAGGAGGCTGGCAACCTCAACATATGACAATAGTATGTTCATAAACCTCTACAGCAAGCAGTGGTGTTTGCTTTATGCTAGTTCGCTCAGGAAAGCAAAAGCAGAATTGACACCAGACTCCGAATAGAGCAGTGAGGAGCGATGATTACATCACATGTGCATAAAGTGTTTAATATCATTTTGTGAGATATATGTACCTTGTTAATTGTAATTCATGCACCAGCCATTGCACTTGCGCTGTCCAGACACATTTTCTCCATTAAAGTAACCAGAAGGAGAACGGTGATTTATAACATATTCCCTGAGTTATACTGTGTATACTCACAGGAGACTAATTATTCAGAGAGGCTAACATTGGTGTGTGGACAGCGAGACAATGCGCCTGTTAATCTTCAGCCCACAAATGTACTTAGCAGAGGCATTTGTTCTTTTATTTTTCCTAAAGTTCGTGATTCGAAGCTACAAGACGGTTCTTAGTACCAGACCAGTCTGAGGGAAGAATCTTCGCCACTATCTTGTGATTCAAGAAGCTGGGTTCTCATAGATAAGAGAACGCACGCATGATCTAAAATATATACTATACATATACCTATAGTTGCAGCCATAGAGCCAAAAAATACTTATAAGAGGAATTTCGCTGGATTAAACAAGTTGGGGGAGCTCGAACAAGCCATACTATTGCTTAAAACTTCACAAAAGGTGCCGGATCAGACATAAGTTAATAGTGCTCTGCCCTAAGCAGCATTGTTCTTGACTTCTGAATTATATTGTGAAGATTCCCTTGAAACAGAAGCATCATTTTCCTTCTATCTACAACTCTGCCAAGAGTAATCTTTTGCGAAGGTAGACACCTTCGAAGACCCATTTTAGATACTCTTGAGTTTTGGTCACTGTTGGACCACTACTGTAGAGCAAAGGGGAGGCAACTTCCGTGACAGTATGCAGATGTGGAAGTGAACCTCTGTCTCTAAGACCTAATCACGCCCTAACTGACTTTTAAAATCATCAACAAACATCTAGGTATTCCCTCTGAATTGAAACATGATGAGAACCCAGCCATCATGGCGTACTAAGCTCGGGAGAGCCACTTGAGCCTCAAATGTAACTCTGGCTTTTATCTGTTTGCCTGCATACAATAGGATCTCACACTGGATCCGTGATAGGTAGGGAGAACTTAAAAGTAGCTATGTGTGTGACATTTCAATTCCTTAAGAGAGCCCAGACCCAGAGCACATTATGTTAGCTTCGCACATTTAAAGAGCCGCAATAGATTACGAGAAATGCACAGAATGCCAAACGCTTCTTCCTTCTAGCTTAAAACTACGTGCGATGATCCTTTAAATGCCAGTCAAGCCAGGATAAAATACCCAGGAAAGAAACTGGAGCTCATGACTCCAACTCAATACGTTTTTGGAATGGCAGAAAAGCCGCAGGAACAGCTTAGATCTACAATGTTCCCATACTAAAGAGTCTTCAAGTCGGTATTGGATGCAAAAGAGCAAGAAGCTCGGCAGTCATAGTTAGAAAACAACACTAACACACATACACAAACACTCATATTATGTGTATATATATATATATGATTCCGCAACATTATAGTGTTAGAAACACCACTACACGATATAGAATAATTCATATATCTTGGTAGCAAAGTAGACAAAGCTGAAAAGAAAATATAATGATATAAAAATACGAATTCAAAAGTTAAAGAGCTCTTGTTGCATTCGGGAATATATGGAAATAAAAACACACAATAGAAATTCTTCAACTCAGTTATCAAGCTTGTCCTACAATTACAAATAAGGAGGGGAAACGCCAAGCCTGTAAACAGTAAATAAATAAATATTACACAAACAAAGGTATGTTACCGACACTCGTGAGAAATAAAGAAGTAGAAAACTAGACAACAGAAAAAGAACAGAAGTGAGTCTCTTACCGGAGAATCGAACCCAGGACCTCACCACCTCTACGGAATTATTTATTTATTGACCTACAATATCGCTCTGAACAACAAAAACTACAACCAGGATGTTAAGAGTCTTTCATAAATGAACGTTTGCTTAGAACAAATGGATAGAAATGGAATGATACGATCAATAATGCGGAACTGACGACAACCAGCTTCAGTGGTGTGGCTCCGTGCTCCATAGGGAGTCAACGGGAAATGATGGTGATGATAATCTTCTGGCCCCAACAGAGACGACAGAGATGCCAATATAAAATCACCAGCATTTTATTTATTTCAAACTGTTAATACTAACTGATTATTAAATTTGTTACTGTCGTTTTAAAACTAAACAATCATAGTCGATTCAGTTTTTTTATATGTATCAACGCAAACGTATGCCAGATTCTTAATATAAATAAATAAATATATAAATATATAAATATATAAATATAAATATAAATATAAATATAAATATATATATATAAATATATATATATATATATATATATATATAAATATATACATATGTTTATATATATATATATATATATATATATATATATATATATATATATATATATATTCCTAGACATATATTTACCTCTAAACAGAGCTTTACCTTTTGAGAGGGATTTCGTTCGATTACACCAATTGGGGGCTTGAACGGGCTAACCTTTGCTTAAAAAGGTGATGGACCAAATATAATGTGTTAACAATTGTTCAGCCCAATGCAACATTGTTCGTGACTTCTGGAAATATCTTGTGAAAGCTCCCTTAACTGTGCAAATCCCATTCAGCATTGTTCTTGGTTTATGACTCCATCAAGGTAGAAGCATCGTCATCCAACTCTGCCAAGAGTAATCTTGTGCGAAGGTAGACACCCTTGAAGACCCACATTAGATACTCTAGGTTATGGTCCTCGATGGGCCAGCACTGCAGAGCAAGGGGAGGTAAACACATATCCTGGGGGTCCATAACAAGTACTACCTTGTAATGCTATCAAAAGGTTTCCAATAATGCAGTACACATCTTAAAAAATAAAATTGAGACAAAATAAACTGCACTGTTGATTAAAATTTTTTTTTAAAAATAAAAATAAAACAGTTGCTAGCTAACACCATCCAGACAATAGTCCGAAGACATCAAGGACACATAATTTTAGCCAGCTGAAAGTATTTGGACTGACCTGAACGTTAAAATCATATGTCTACTTCTTTCTTTGATCCATAGCCGCCGACCGTCAAAGCAGTCAGTAGCCATCACGCCAGGTGGCGTCTTGTAGGGCAATAACAAATTGATTCCACTTTGCTCGGTCGGTGGCCATCCTTCGTACAGTACCCCAACTCTGGTTCATTCTTTGCATCTCAGCCTCCACAGTCCTCCGCCAAGTTGTTTTTGGTCGGCCTCTCTTTCGTTTTCCTTCAGGGGTCCATAGCATAGCTGTTCTTGTGATGGCATCGATGTCTCTTCTGAGGACATGGCCAACCCAGCTCCAGCGTCTACCAGCTACGATGGTGTGCATGTCTTCTTGCTTGCTCCGAGTAAGCAGATCTTGGTTGGTGATGGTATTCGTCCAAAAGATTCGGTGAATTTTTCTTAGGCAAGTTATGTGAAAAGAGGACAATTTCGACATTTCCTTCTCTGTAACTCTCCAGCATTTCGCACCATAGAGAAGCACAGAAATCACACAGCTCTGATATAATCTTAATTTTGTGATTGTGCTGTACTGAGAGGACTTTCAGATGTTGTTTAGACTAACAAAGGCTGTTCTTGCTTTGCTCATTCTGTTGTTGATGTCTTTGCTTGCTCCGCCGTCTGGTGTTACTATGCATCCTAGGTATGTGAAGGTGTCTGTCTGTTCTAGTTGTTGATTCCTTACTGATATGGGCTAGGGTTGTTCACATTGAGCGTTATAACCTCTGACTTCTTTAGATTGATGTTCATGAGGGTAAATATATGATCTACACATCTTCTGTTCTTTCTAAATCCTGCTTGTTCTATCCTCAGTTTATGGTCTACTACCTTTGAAATTCTCTGTATAATTATCCTGCCTAGTATTTTGCTGGGAACTGAGAGAAGAGTGATTCCTCTCCACTTATTGCAGTCTGCAAGATCTCGCTTCTTGGGCAATTTGATAATTATTCCTTTGTTCCACTCCGTTGGTGTTGTCCCTGTTTTCCAGACTTGTGCAAATAGTGGTTCTAATAGTTCCACTGCTAGCTCAGGGTCTGTCTTAAATAGCTCTGCATTTATGTTATCGTGGCCATGAGCTTTCCTATTCTTTAACCCTTTGATTGCTGTGATGATTTCTTCTTTTCGTGGAATGTCTGTATTAACATCTAGATCGTTTTCAGCCTCAGGAACATTCAATTGTGTCTCTGGTGGTTTCTTTTTCCGAGTTTCTCCGAAATGCTCTGCCCATCTTGTTTCATGTCCGTCTGCTGTCGTGATGAGATTTCCTTGCTTATCTCTTATTAATGTAATATTGTATGCACCTCGTTTTCCGCTGATGATTTTAGTTATTTTGTATACTGTGGTTTGTTCATTTCTCAGTGCTGCCTCTTCTGCCTGTCTTGCAAGATCGTCTAGGAGATTCCTTTTGTTGGCTCGGGTTTGGCGTTTAACTTCCTTGTCCAGCTGACTGTACTGTTCGCTATATAGTTGCTTTAACCTGGGAGACTTCGCTTCTGTTTTCTTTCTTTTTATTTCCTTTCTCATCGTTATGGTGTTTAATGTTTCTGGTGTTATCCAGTCTTGCTTCTTTCTTTCCTGGAATCCCAAGCATGATTTGCTGCTTTTCTTATAAATTGTTGAAATGATGTTGAATTTCTGGTCTATATCATCAGTCAATGTCTTTTCCTGACTTGTGGCAAATTGATATCGATTCTTTATATCAGCCACAAAAGCTTTTCTGGTAAGGGGGTCCGTCGCTTGATTGTTGTTGTTTTGTTTTACAGAACTGAATTATATATATAAATATATATATAAATATATATAAATAAATAAATAAATAAATAAATAAATAAATAAATAAATAAATAAATAAATAAATAAATAAATAAATAAATATATATATATATATATATATATATATATATATATATATATATATATATATATAGGGGTCGTCCACATATGATGTCAAGCAGTGAGGGGAGGAGTAATAGAATTTTGTGACGATGTGCGACGAGAGGGGAGGAGGAGACATAGAAAAAATGGTGACATCACACATAAAAATACAAGGGTGGATTGCATATTTCATAAATGATGGCTGAACAAAATATATTTTGTAACTTCCATCTATCTGTTGTATAAATCCAGAAATTAAACATCGGGACGCCGTAATTAAGCCAGCAACGCTAAGTGCAAAAGGAAATAATTGTATACCTTTTCATTTTGAAGGGAAGTTAGTAACGTATTACAAAATTAAAGATTTTATGTAATTTGTAATCTAAAATGTTCTTACTTTTCTAAACCATCTTTTAAACAATAAGCAATTAATTTTGAAAATAAAAGTGTAAAAACAATATTTAAGAATGTAAATTTCCACTATTAATATTGTTATATAATTTTAAAGTAGTTCACCGTAGAAAGCGGATTGTCGTTGTGGATAAAAATTACCAATTTGCTTTGTAATGTACGTACTTGAAACAAATGGTATAATTCCAGTAAATGCATGCAGAGTATGCACACATTTAAAATGCTCCCTTTTGGCTAAGATCAATGTGTCTTAGCCAGGGCCGGGATCACACATAATTTACACATTTAACTCAATAAAGTCAATAGACCGCACATTGAGCCCCAGAAGGGGTTTAAAAAAAATTAAACAAAATTAAAATGCTCAGAAATGCAATGAGGTCTTTGTTGACATCAATGTATTTGCTGCACGGTAAAAGGAACATCTTACGAAACTGAAGATAATGTCAAGCATATGAGTGTCGTAGATTTTTCGATAGGAATTTAAGACATAGATTGGTCCCTTCTGAATAGAACTAGAGCAGGTGATAGCTCAGTGGGAGATAAGGCACAGAAATAGATTGTCACGAGTGAGATGGTGTAAAATAGGTAGAGTCTGTCCCTGAAATCGAGAAACTTCTCTCATTCAGCCTATCTCTACAACAAGACTTTGTTGGTCAGACAGTATACCACAATATATATTAATATATATCACCACTCACATACGCACACACATAAGTGACAACAGTTAGACGCACAGACGTGAAAACTATAGCTATGGGATAGGGATCTGTTGGGACAAGCTGACCAACACACGTAAATAAAGTTTAAGTAAATTTTATTTATCATAAAGAACTTCACAACAACAAAATGTTTGAATATCAAATCAAATACAAATAAACATAAGTTAATGAATTAATCAAGAAAATAGACTCATAGGTGTAATCCTCCCTCCCTCTGTTGAGACAAGATCTAGTTAGAGAAAAGTTATTAACCCCAAAAAGAGTCACAGGTGTATACGCTATGGTCTAGGATTTCCCTCTGCAATAAAGAACAGAGTTTATAACTTAATCTATTCTGAAAGGGGCAGCATTAGCAAAAACTTGCATAAAAAATACAAAGTTAGTACATGGGTTATACAATGAAAGAATTATTTATCCCTGCTTTCTCTCGCTCTGACAGACCTGTGATCACAACCATTCACTCTTACCGAATAGGTGCTTTCTCAACATCTGGAACAATCGTAAGGTACACAGAGGCCATCCAGGGTTGGTTATTGGCGAATCAAGCCCCAGTTTCTCCAAAGACTAATTTAATTCAAATGATGGGAAACGCTTGATTCTCTACTGGTAGTAGGATGCTGATTATGTCACTTCAATTTTTGTCCAGGTAGTAAAATAATTAAGAGGGCTAATGTTCACAGTGTACAGTAGCTTGGAATCTTCAATCGTTAAATCGAGTGTCAGGTAAATAAATCTGTTCACGGATAAATCTTCTTCACAACACAGTGGTCGTTATTCAGGTAATGTCAATATTTGATTTTATCGCCACAACTGGCTGAATGTATATGAACTTGGGAAGAGGAATCTGGATATTCTACAAGTCCAGTTACACGTTATTCTTAATATTTTTGGGTTGGTACTCTGTCTCTTTCTGGGTGTAACACACGAGACCAGACAGGTCGCCTTGAAAAACCCCGATATTTATATAAGAATGTTCTTTTGTAAAGTTATTCTCAGATTCACCTGGAAGCCGTTGGTAAGGTTTAGGGTTTGACTCAAATACTGTGTAAAGAGAAAAACATACGAAATAATTAACATAATATATAGTATTCACAATCCTATCCTTACCCCGCGTAACATAGAATATATTTATCCACTTCCGTTATTTAACTTTAAATTTTAAACTACAAGCTTAGAGCTTGTCTTATCGTTTAAAAACTCCCGTGAAATAAATTCTAGACATTTAACAAATCAGTCATCGTGAATTAGAAATAAATACATATTTTGTCAATACTCATGATGAATCCGTGCATTTACTTAGTTGGTTAGAATATTCTCTCACTGGTTACTAGCAGTTAATAAAATTTATATTATAGCTGGACGAGTTTAGCTAGAAATTATTAGGTTCTTGTGTGATTATTCACCGGGAAATTATATTTGTGGCAGTTTATAACCAAAACCGAGTACCGTACTTTTTCTTGACTGACTTTTTCTTGACTGAAAAAGGGAGGGCAAGTTAAAAACAAAAAGTGCGTTCATTCTTAATTGACACGAACCGTGCGTACGGGTTTTACCCTTCGTCAGCCCTCCCCCCTCCCCAGCCACAATTACAAACAGGTACATTTATTTTAACTCAATTAAGGGTTAACAATAAGGGTAGTCACGTAGCATATTCTGCCGTAGGGGAGTGAAGTGTTATAGACTTCGATGTACTGGGTCCCAGCTTTATGAGGTGGGGTGGCCTGTTCCCTTCCTCGCTGCCGTTGCCTTCTCTAACTGAAGATCAGAGTCAGGTACTCTTTTACAGCTGGTTAGACTGATGCGAACTCCGCCAAGGCCGGTCCTAAGCCCGGCTGAAAAAGGAGGAAGGCGGCCTGCATGGAGGCCGTAAGGAGGCAGCCCCTCCACCATACAGACCTGGATGATCTCAGAGTAGTGCTATAACCAGCTCCCCTCCTGGCTGCCTTTACCTTTCAGAGCAGAGTCAAGTATCCATCCACTTACAGCTGGGTAGATTGTAGCGTGACGCCACCATGTCTCCAGCCCGCTACCTTTGTCGCGAGAAGCCTGCGCTGAAACCGCGGACACTCTCATCAATGGTTGCTTGTCTAAAATAGAAGGATTGTAGTGGTATGACAAGATCACTAATGTGCAACTGATGATACGAACCAGGCAATTGCCAGAAGAACGAGACATGAGAAGAAGACGCTGAAGATGGATAGGATATACACTGAGCAAACTTGCTTATAGCTTTACCAGGCAGTCCTTGGTCTGGAACCCCCAGGGTAAGAGAGGCAGATGAAGACCAAGGAATACACGGAGAAGAGAACTGATGACAGACAAGAAGAGGATGAAGAAATTATGGAAAGACCTTGAGCTGATGGTACAGGACAGGAATACTTGGTATAAAGCCAATGCGGTTCTTAATCTAACACTGTCTACGCGCCCCAAATATCTCTCTCAGTCCGCCAAGATGTGCGCTCTCTTTTTCACTACGGCAATGTACTTGTGCGCTATCTCTTTCTCCACTGCAATGTACTTGTGCGCTTTCTCTTTCACTACGGCAATGTACTTGTGCGCTCTCTCTTTCACTACGGCAATTTATCCATCCGGTTGTGTGGCAGGACATCAAAGGGATTATTCGTCTGGTTGGGTGATGTTGGTGGTAAGAGTCTCTCTTCTGTGGATTGAAGTGACGTCGATTTGTAGCAATGTAATTTATATGGTCCTGTGTAGGGAATGAAACAGCTCGATCGTTCGGTGATCTACATCGATTCGAAGTTTATGGAATTTTCCGAAGGTTGCTTACTCTACATCTTTGCAACCTGGGTTGATCATGTATAACTAGGTTTACAGTGTTCCTCGTGGGGCTACGTTTTTCCTTAGGAGACTGTGTATTCCGATAGGCTTCTAAAATGATCTCTTGATCAACCATATCTGGGTATTTAAACTGATAATCGATTTCTGGTTGTCTTCGTGTTCGATATTTGCGGGTGTTCTGATAATATTCTGTGCCATCCGTGTATACCATTTCTCTTTTTGGTGCTTCCAGGTATCCTCCGGTCAATTGTTTAGCTTGTTTTGAACTCTCCGTATTTCTCCATAAGGGTATCAGTAAAAAATATGTTGGCCTTGTAAAAAGACACAGTACCTTACTAAAGACCATAATACGAGTAGAAGGCGGAGTTAAAGGGAAACGTGCAAGAGGAAGACAGCGCTATTAGTGGAAATGTAACATCAAGAGATGGACAAGAAAGAGTCCATCACAATATCAAGAGTAAAGGCAGAAGACGCCTGAGATCCATTTCAGCCGATCTAAGATATTGATATGTCTGATGATGATGAATATTATTGTTGTCTCTCTCTGCCCCCACCCAAAAAAAAAAATTTTTTTTATTGACAATCATCTTAACAAGACAATTTCGAGAACTACACGTTAAATCGTTGAAAGTATTCAAAAAGAGACATGAAAATAGGTCGTATATTTTTATCATCACTGCCCTACAGATCGCAACGGAGCATGATGATGATGATGATGATGATGATGATGATGAAAAAAAGGTAAAGGTAGTCGCATAGCAGATACTGCCGTAAGGGAGTGAAGTGTTAGAAACTTCACCATACTAGGTCCAGCATCGAGAGGTGGGGTGACCAGTTCCCTTCCTCGATGCCTTTTCCTTCCCTAACTGACTGGCAAAGTCAGGTACCCATTCACAGCTGGGACGACTGGAGCACGATGATACCGTGAATCGAACCCGGTACCTTAGCTGCAAGAGACCAGCGCTCTAACCACTCTGTCATTCGGACACTTATTAAAAAAACATGATAACGGATACAAACAGAATGTTAAAAATATGAAGGGGAAAGGGGAGAGGAAGAGATTTGTGACGTCTCGTAAGGGGGTGGCAAAATTCTTTTTATTGCGTAAAAAGTACGATGCTCCGTTTACCCTCAACATTTCAAAAATTTTCATCGCCGGTGAATTATCACACAAGAACCAATTATTATCTGTTCTACTAGCCACTGTAACACAGTAAAACTTGGAGAAATATAATTGACGGACCTATCTAGTAAATCACTCTGCACAAAATCTTAGTGAAATATAATTGACGATTTAACTAGTTAAATCACTCAAACTACTAGTATAATAATTACCACAAGCCAGAAGTAAAACGGTCTCCAATCGAAAAACTAAATGATACTTCTATTATAAGAGATCTTTAGAATCGAAAGCTAGATGTTCTCTGCAATTCTGGCGGTACTGGATAAATTTGAGTTAGAATGCTCTGGTATATATATATCTGAAATCAATGAAACTATTACACTATAGACCGAAACCAGACTCTCTGCCAGATGTTCGCACCTACGTTAAGATCTTGGGAAATACGTGAAATCAAAGCCCTTCTTCACGCTAGAGCCGAAAACCAGAATCAGGCATAACGTAATTTTGCTAATCAGTGCAAATTTTACACGTCTCTGCTCGTATGGCAATTCCAGCGAGCAATGTCTTTTGATCTGGCAATTCGCCGTGTTTAATTACTTTCAAACGAACAGTTCAGGGGAAGATATTAGTAATTGTCTGCTTCTTTGTTCCAAGTATTCTGCTCCTTGATCGCCGTCTGATCTTATCCAACGATTTTCAATCGCTGGCGTTAAGAATAAATTACAGATACCCCGCTCAGCGTTAGCTAATCGGTCTGTCCGAGAACATACATCAAAGAATTAGCGAACAGCAATAGAATGCGTGCTAAATTAGAAAAAGGGACAGATCTCAGAGTGTATAGAATGGTTTGATTATAACCAACAGGCGTAGGTGAAAGTTTGGTAAAAGAAAAGTGTAGATAACGAAATAGATAGATGAAAACTATTTCCATAATCTGTCACAATGAGTGAAAAGATGACTGCAAACAAAACATTGATGCCACTTGAAATTTTACAACTGATGGATGCAGGACCGAAAGCAAAGCAAGACAGATGAGAATACGGCAGGCTAAATAAAGAAATAAAAAGCAAATGTAAAACGCAAGAGAAGCATGGCTAAACC
Source organism: Oreohelix idahoensis (assembly GCA_024509875.1). Taxonomy (NCBI): domain Eukaryota; kingdom Metazoa; phylum Mollusca; class Gastropoda; order Stylommatophora; family Oreohelicidae; genus Oreohelix; species Oreohelix idahoensis. The sequence continues at coordinate 19,918 of JAMPIV010020486.1, read as the reverse complement.
ACAAGTGCAAAGACTGGAAATGTAGCACAAAAAGACACAACAGAATGATAAACATATAAAAGGGAAAACAATGTTACTGTAAGTTTCGCAGCCAAATATGAACGTTTCAGCAGGTACAAAAAAGTGTTACACTGCGATGTATGCTGTCATCAGATGTGTTCAATGTACACAGTGACAAAAAAATGAAATCCATAGAGAACATGACAGAAATATCAGTGGGTGGACATAATATAATTAAATCGAGATACACCTATGAGAGACTCTTAATGGCAAATAGTGAAAAAGAGTTGTAGGAAATGATTGATACAGAAATGAGAGAACGTTAAAATAAAGGCGTTAGCTTTAATAGCAAAAAAAAAAAAAAAGAAGCTATAGTCATCTCGAAGAAAACGACTTCTCCGGACTGCTTTTTGAAGGTAAAAGGAACAGTTTTAAAACAGGTCCATAGATTCAAATACCTGGGCACATTAAACAAATCGGATGGATGTTGTATCTCAAAAGTGATGTGTAGAATACACCAAGTAAAAACAGCATTGTATTTAAAATGGTAAGCATTTTATACAACAACTCTTTGTCCGGTGGAAGCAAGAAAGAGATGTCTTCAGGGTTAAACAGGATCAATCCTGACTTACGAAAGTCAGTTATGAACAATTAGTAAACAAGAAGGTAAAGCACGAGAGATGTGGTTTTACAGAACAATGTTAAAAATAACATTGTCAGCTAAACTGGGGATGCCTTGAAAGATGCCAAGGTGCAAAGGAAATGTATTCCTCATGTAAGAAACAAGAAATCCACTTTCTTTTGGGCGTGTTATAAGAAGGAAACTGGAGTATATCGTGACAATAGGAAAGATAGAAGGAAAAAGAGACAGGGGACGACTAAGAGAGAAGATTCTGGACTGTTTGAAATCATGGCATGGACAGAAGTCAACATTAGATTTGATCAATAGAACTGTAGATAGGAAATTCTGTTATATATAGGTGTGTCACACAATCTTGATCAATAGTACTGTAGATAAGAAATTATGTTATATAATGGTGTGTCACACAGTTTAAATAAATACTGGATTAATATTTAAACAAGAATTTCAGCTTTGGTTACTTTTTCCTTTATTTAATTTAATGTTTGAAAAAAAAAGAAGTTAATTGCAGATTTCCCGTGCAAAGGACGGGTAAGGCCTCTGATATATATATATATCAAACACGCCAATTTTATTCATATAAACGAATTATTAAAATGTTGGGGTATAATCGTATATAAATATGCTAATACAAGAGAATTAGACAATGCGATATGCCATGCTGCCTGAGTAGACAAGAAAAAAAAAATCTATGCTTCACGAGAATACCACTTCAGATGATTAGAATACCTTCTACTCCAATGCAAGTTTTAGTTTAGCATCACTGTATGAACAAATTTTATAGTATGGGCGTATTTGTCTGTATTTAGAATAATTTCTATGACTGAGAACATGCTGCATACGTTTTTTTTTTTTAGAAGGGACAAATATTTTAAAGATATTTGCTATTGTTATTGTAGATCAGAATTAACATCATTGCACTCTAGACAAACCCATAGGAGCTGAGTCTCCCTAAGCAAATGTCGAAGAGTATGAATGCTAACTGTTCCTGTAGCGCACTCAATGTATGCACGACGAATGCATCCTCTCTGTTAGTCTTACATTTGATGCCAAATTTCAGACATCTTATCCCCCGAAACCATAAGAAAGCTCCTTATAACAGAAATAGATAGAGCTGTACACAATTCATAAAAACGCTCCTAAAATCGTACATGACAAGGACAAAGGCAAGGAGACATTCCTGTATTCTGTTTTGTAAGTACAATAAGGATTAACAAAGAAAGTATTCAAATCAAATGAAAAGTTTTGGATCAAGTTACAAATGGACAGCGACATAAAAGATTGGCATATAAGATCTATGGGGATTTTACATGACAAACATTCAAGAATAGACTGGATTACATTTATTTTAAAGTGTGGGGGAAAATAACAAACATAACTCAGAATCAGGGGCGGGCTGATCTTTGTCATTTCGGGCACTGCCCGAGCGCCTACAGCAGTAGAGGAATTCACGATCACTTAACTTAATTCATCTGGAAACGATAATTAGGTGTCAATGCTTTTTGCTTGGGGGCCCAGACGAACGAACGAACGAACGAACTTTATTTTCGAAGGGTAAAGAATTGGGCGCGCAGACCCGTCTAATATTCTGCCCTTCCACTCTCATTAATCTTGCATACTATATCCTTTCATTCCCACAGTCAGTGCGCCCTTGCTCTGAATACTGAAAACACAATTTTGATGACACACTAAACTAAACTAAGTCTTCTTTTTCTTGAATCCTTAGCCCGTGACTGGCAAAGCAGTCAGTGGTCATCACACCTAGTGGCGTCTTGTAGAGCAGCAACAAACTGTTCCTATTTTGCTTGATCGGCGACCATCTTCGTGCCGTGACCCAACTTTGGTTCATGCTTTGCATTTCAGCCTCCACTGTTCTCCGCCAGGTTGTCTTTGGTCTGCCTCTCTTTCGCCGTTCTTCTGGGGTTCATATCATAGCAGTTCTGGTGATGGTGTCAGGGTTCCTTCTGACGACATGGCCAACCCAGTTTCAGCGTCTGCATGCAAAAATGCATGAAATAAACAATTATTTCAGTTGGTTGTAAGGTGTGTTCCTCACGAAAGAATGGGTGTTGTCTTGTAGACTCATAACTAAGTCGGCCTTACAAATATTATCATCTTAATAGCTCAGTCCTGTTTGCCAGTCACTTTGATTACGGAAACAACAACAAATAAAGATTAATTTGTGGTTGCCCTAAAGACGCCACTAGGCGTTATGGGAAACAACGGCAAATAAAATCAATTTGTTGTTGCCCTTAAGACGCCACTAGGTGTGATTGGCCATTGTCTGCTTTGACGGTCGATGGCTACCGATGGAAGAAGAAGAAGAAGAATAGCTCAGTCATTAGAACCGTGAAAGGTGACCTGCATGTGGAATCGATTTTATTGAATGAGACAAAGTTACAAGCAGTTGTATCCTTCACGCTCCTGTATATAATGCAACCACTTCATCGTCTTTGCCAATTGATATTCTAACCGAAGAATCGATATTCGCAGTCCAAAATGACTCTCGCTCTTCTTTACACCACCGAGGTGATCATAAATAAAACTCTTCTTCTATATTTAGTCTCAAAGAAGAAAAAGGTGACTTTCTGTAATCCTTTCATATTGACTAATGGAACTGAGATGTTAGACACGAGGAAGAATATGTTGAGCAGCTGGACAAAACTTTTCAAAAACTAGGCGATAAACGTCAACAACTTTAAGATGATGTTGAAAAAGATGTAGAAGCTGTTGAACAAAGTTCGACTACAAATTTAATTACATAACTAAAAGGTTGAACAACTGGACTAAAGGGGTTAGTTACTAAATTAGATTGTTGCATCACGAATGTAAATCGTTGCCTGAGGTTTTCCTGGTAGGTCCGTCTGAAAGCAAAGAAACAATCACTATATATTTTCGGGAAAATACGGAAACGGTTTTCACTGCACTGTGCTTTGACTGAAAGCTATTTTGAACTCCGATTATAATCTTCCCGAGTTGAGGCTAAGAATTTTCTGCATTCTGATTTCACACATCTCTTGGCAAAATGCAACATCGGTAGGTACGAATATATACCACGCTCTTTATATATCACAAACTGGCTCTTAGCGACAAGAAATGGTTAATAGCATTCATGGGACATCACAGGTGCAAGGAAACTGGCTCCAAAGTCAATTCCACCAAGGCCTGCGTGATGTGGTGCTCCTTAAACAACTCCATAGTGAAAACAGACCTTGCAGATATTACTCTCGATGGACAGAAATTTGAAAGGCCCGAAAAGCTGAAATACCTTGGAGTTACATTCGATAGCGGGATATCGTATAAGTACCATGTTGATCACATCATACAGAAATGCAGGAGAGGTCTGATAAACCTGAAAATAATGGCCGCAGCGCATCTGGAGCAGAGATTACTATGTTTTCTTTGTCATTAGCTAGTCATATCGGTCATTAAGTATGCGCCATGAATACTAACGCTGTCAGTAACCACAATTTGAACGACTAGAACGCAGTCAAAATGAAGGGTTGCATATAGTTTTGGTTGTACGCGAAATACCCATATTGTTACAATGAAGGTACATGCTGGGAGTGCTGTCGATTAGATCAAGATATGCGATGGCCCAGGCAAAAGCCTATATGCGAGTAACCACAGATTTACGGCACCTGCTGCATGAAAACATAACTGACATAAAGGGAGCAAGAATAAAGAGGGGGGTATCATGGATGGCACAGGCAACGATCAAGCACGTGATCCCAGTTGAAAATACGAGTATTTTCAAAAGGGAGGAGTGGAGTAAGCCAGATTAGAAATGGATTGACTACCAGCAAGTCATCATCAGCCTTGGTAGATAGTGTAGATCTTGGGGCAATGGGAACGCAGAACTGAAAGTTAATCAATTGTAATGCGTTTTATGGACAATACAAGAACGGCGCGCATTGCACCGAGAAAGCTAAACTCAACACTTATTAAAAGAGCCAATAGGCCTTTCAATTCTTTTCGTGTTCCATTAATCCTAAGTTATGAATCAGTTTGATTATAAAAAGATTTAATAAAGTTGAAATGGAATGGAAAGGAAAGAGTTATCACAGGGAAATTAGTTTCGGCATCAGGGCATACAGTAGAAAGAGCACAATTTAATTATTTTCCGTCAAGTTGGGTACTGGCTCGTGGTAGCAAGAACATTCTTAAATTCACCAAATAGTGCACTAAAAGTAGCAGACATGAACTGCAGAAATACTTTCGCAATATTCTTACCGGAAACTCAGAAAGAAAAGCGGGAAATAGGGAAAGAGATAGATTAAATTGAGAACAGAATATCAGACTGCAGACAGTGAATTAACCAAGTTTCTTGTGATAAAAGAATCCTCCACGAACTGTATTTCTAGTCCGGTGATAAAAACACTTTAATTAAAGTTTCATTAACACACTTCTATGATTTCTCCATGGATACAAAGAAGGGAACTTACACAGTTTCTCAAAGAGTGCAAAGCAGAAGTCCACAGCAGACATGCAAGGGCAGTTAGGGTTTTGATCGCATTGCCTTCAATATTACATGAAAGGAGAGAGAAACCGATTCTTCTGTCCAGAAAATGGCTGTACGGATATTTTATTCTCTCTGACCTATGTTTCCATGGCTTGACACTGACTGATGAAGACAAAGATAATAATAAAGCTGGTAAAATGGACGTTTTAAATAACACTTTCAGATTTGTATCTCGGCACCTGCTTCCGCCGGATTTATCAAACATTGTCTATTCTATTTTAGCTCGGATCTTTATTTGCTTTGTGGTTTGATTTTGTTGTTGTTGAAAATTTGCGATTGCAGCCGACGTAACTGCATTCTGACCTTTATTGACTAGATCCCAAGGTCTTTTATATTTGGACATGCGCCCTAATATATCCGACGAACCGTGTGTCGCGAAAACGAGACAAAATATTATTTAAAATTTTTTTAAAAACTGCCTTCTGATGAGGTGTCCGTACAAATTATTGTATGTCTTTGTAGTTGGTGCATAATAATGTTACCACCGTTTTCCTGATGTCTTCGTTTTAAGTTCCAGCTCCTACTGTAACAATTGCAGAGGTGCTTCAGACAAACAGTCATTTTTGATACTGATACTAAAATGTTGGTATGAATGTGCTATCCTAGTGGAACAGTTCAAGTTGCGATCGTTCTGCCATGTCTGGAGAACGGGAGAAGACGGTTTACCACGACAGACATGGGAAACGTTCGCTGAGAGGACATCGTATAAACTTTGAAATATCGCGGCAAAGACAGGAACCAGTCCAGAATGGAGACAGCTGATAGGATAGCGTGCCGTTCTATCTGGGTAGAAGAGGAACTACTAAGTAATGTTAAAAACATAATGCAAGAAGTTGGTATTAATACGCTACTTAACAGCTGTAGCTTTGCCTCCATAAAGTTACGTCAGACCCTGAGAAATAGAATCTCTCGTTAAGCCACGTCGTCACCCTATTGACATCTCTTTTCTACATCTCAACCATCATTTGTGTAGACGCTTACTATGTACCTGAAGTTCTTGGCTTGTATGATTAAGGTATTAATTACATGGATATTACGTTGGCTTGACTTTCTGCTGACCATTATTGTTTTCTATTTTGCATGTGCTGATCTTCATTCTGCGTCTCTCAGGTTGTTTTGAGCGCTTTATCGTTTTCTTGGAGTCTTAATATCACTATATTAGGTTTTGTTCAAAACATTAATTCGTTTATGGTGTCTGAATTTTGATTCGTTTTTCATTTTATCTTAGCCATATAGGACTCGTGTTCTTGGAGCCTTTTAATATCACTGTAAATTAGGTTTTGGTCAAAACATTAATTCATTTATGGTGTGTAAATTTTGATTCGTTTCTCATATTATCTTAGCCATATTTGTTTTAAAAAAAAGTTTTGGTGAGGCGCGTCCCGTTCAACCTAGCCGGTTATATTAAGGCGTATCTCCAAATATAAAAGACCTTTGGGTCTGCTTATTTATTAGCCATATAGGACTCGTGTTCTTGGAGTCTTTTAATATCATTGTATATTAGATTTTGGTCATCTGCAAACAGTAATTCATTTAAGGTGTCTAAGTTTTTATTCGTTTCTCATTATCTGAGCCATATAGGTGCTAGCCTCGTGTAGTACGAGGCAACTAATATGAGGCATATATATATATATATATATATATATACATATATATATATATATATATATATATATATATATATATATATATATATATATATATATATATATATATATATATATATATATATATATATATATATATATATATTCATCATCATGTAGCATGTCCTTTGCAGAACGTCGCTCTCATCACAGCCCACCAGAAAGACTCTCGATCTCTAGCCAGCCCTCCTGCCTCCTCCATTGTCATGTTCAAGGTGTCTTCAATGTCCTGTATCCACCGTCATTTGGTCGGCCCCTGCCTCGCCTTCCAGGTACCATACCCTCCATCACTGCTTCCTCTAAGCCACTATGACGTTTAATGTGGCCAAAATATTTCAGTTTCCGGAACATGATATTGTTTATGAGCCAGTTTTCCTCGATGTTCAGGTCGTGTAGGGTGTCTATATTTTTCTTCATCTTGGTCCAAGATATTCTGAAAATTTTTCAGTAACACTTTGCTTCGAAAGATTCGATTTTCTTCTTTAATGTTTGAGTAATGGCCCATGATTCACATCCATAGGTTTCTACCGAAAAGATGCACGTTCTCAGAAGTTTTACTTTTATTAATTTGCTGGTGTTATGCCATAGGTTCTTCATTTTATTTAACCATAAAAGGAGCCATACGTGAGCTGGGCAGAAACGGGGGAACCAAATAGGATCCAGGCCATCCCAAAAGGGATGTGGCTGCCTCTCATCATGAGGTACTATCCCTTACACACTCCAGCCCTACCCTCCATATATATATATATATATATATATATATATATATATATATATATATATATATATATATATATATTGTAGTGAAATTGACAGAGATACAACGGTAAAATACCTCCAAGGATAACATATAAGGATAAAAAACATAATGCGTAGGCTGCTGATGTACATGATCGCCCAGACCGCGGGTCATCACCCTCCATAAAAATTGACTTGCTAGACAGGAGGGGAACGGCGGATGAAAGGAAAAAAATATGACTGGAAAGATTGCGTGAGACTAGAAAGGCTAAGGAGACGCAATTGGGGGGGGAAACGGAGAAAAGTCACGTTTCCCAAGTTGACATAAAAAGTAAGCAACTCGACAGAAGGGACCATAGATATGTTACGCCACAGTCATTTATTGGACGCTTTTGCGCGATACCAAGCCCTTGATTTGAATTCAGCGGCTAAAACGCAGATGTTCGAAATATTACAAAATTTAAAAAGTACTTTTTTCTTAATATTAATGTTAGGAATATAAAAATTAGCTGGCCGGATGGCCCATTCTGAGCAGTGAACTAATATGTTCTTAATTTTACAGACGGATAGATAATATTGAAGATAATGACAAAAGACAGTGTTGTTCACATCATCGACAGACTGTATTGAATCTAAAAGTGTCGCTAATTGCACAAAAAAACACGACCTTGAGACGCAGGTGTTCAAATCTACGTAGTATGGAAGAGAGGGGTTTTGGGTGGTAGCTGTGTCTAAATATAACTTTTAACGACAAAAATTTGGAGGGGAGAGAAAGGTTGGTTCAAAAATCAAGTACATTTTGTAGAAACACAAGTAGAGACGGACAGACTAACAGATAACCATCCATACTTGACTGAAGCATGACTGAAATGACTTTAGGGTAGGAAATTTGAATTTAAAATAAACCTAGGCAGTGATTGGCCACAGACAATCATATCATTAGCGCTCAGACGCGAAAGTGGGGCCATTCTTCAATAGTTGTTCAGTGATAGACACAGATTTTAAAGTGTGGTGATTTCCATATGAAAGAAAGTGAAAGAAGTTTAGGGACGCCATACTATAGCCAGCAGCTCAGCTGAGTTTTGCTAGCAATTCTGTGTTATTTATTCATAATCTGGTAAGATTGAAATTATTTCCTTATATATTTTGAATATTGTTTCATGTTTGAGTGATTTGATACTGCCATATCGAAATCTAGCCTTACAAACAAGTAGGGATTTGCTCTAGACCCCCCGCCCTAGTCAGGGTCTAGGGACCAACAATGTACATAAACTCCAGCAAGGATTATGCAAGACAGATCAAGTGTTGAGAATAATGAAACATATTACCTATCCTCTTTTAGGGCAGAAAACTAATAAATATTTTTCAGAATCTATAGTCTGGGAGGATCTATCTGATGTAAAACCACCATGGTAAATGTGCTGTTTGGTCAGAGAGATCTGACCTGTCTGTATGATGTGGTTGTTGTGTCAGTGTTGTGTCCAGACGTGGGTAGAGAATAGATTTTGACACATGGCCCATACTTTGATTGCAGAGCTGTGAGTTTCTGTTGTCAACCAAGCAGTGTCTATTCAGTTGGTGACTTTACTCGAGTGTATCTGTGCAGTACTTGTGACAGAGACCACCATTATTGCCCGCCAGCACGGAGAGGTGGGACCACCTGATTTCAGCACCAGAGCTACAACTACAAGATGAGTGAGCCTCTGGTCTGCTGGACATTCACCAACGCTGTGTAGTTACTAATACCCCCATAAAAATTCCCACCATTTTCTGGACACTGTGTAGTCAATATAGACAGGTGTGATGAGGCCACCCCAACAGCACAAACATTAACTATCCTCCCAAGTAGATGACTACTAGAACATTTTAATAAAACTAACTAGTATAGTACATATATATGTACACTATTGCATTTATGATATAATATTCCATGCATTTCTTTCATAATCTCTAAATCCTTTTAAGTTCTGGTCAACCTAAAAAATTGATCCAGAACAAAATAAATGTAATATAATTCTATCAAAAAATTTTACACACGTGAGTTAGTTCAGTGTATTTTAACATTTATTAATATTATTAGTCTTGTTAAATATCTGTGGGTATATCTATAACCTATTACACCACACTACATATCATAACCCTAGACACTTTACGTAGCCACATTCATTAAAAAAAAATTAAGTGTGAGGTCGTAGTGGTAGCAAGAAAGGCCTTCTGACAATTCTCAACTACATTTTATCTCAGGAGCCTTCACAGCTGGCCTCATACAATTACATTTAGTAATATCACCATCATACAATACCATCAACACCACTACATAAATTGGGGTCTTGTCCAGGGATAATTAGCCCAACAGTAATATTAGGATCTCCTGGTGGGAGAAATAAAAGTAGGGAAATAAATTGTAAAATTCCCTTTAAAATTAAAAGTGTCCCTGCAGATAAAAGTTGGTGAATCTTCACAGCCAGTAATAATTAATTAGTTAACTGGTTAGTTAGAATTAGTTAGACTATAGTCATAAGAAGTACTTAGTGTATTTACTGGTTAGAGATTTATCTTGTATATTATTATATTGTCTAAAAAGTATGGCGGAGCTGGCAAAATTTAGATCAGCTGCTGTGCTCACCGCGAAGGAGATGGGAATGGATGGTCAAATTTTAATTCAATACGTAACGGCTGAATGTGATAAATATATTGAACGGGAAGAAAGGAGATTAGAAAAAGAGGCTGAAAGAAAATTGGAGTCTGACAGGTTGGTTGAAGAGAAGAAGTTAGAGGCTGAGACTAAGAGGTTGCAGATTGAGGCTGACAAAGAGGCAAAGGCATTGGAGGCCGAAGAAAAACGACAGCAAAGGGAGGCAGAAGATAAAAAGGCCGAAAGGGAGGCAGAAGATAGAAGGTTGCAAAGGGAGCACGAATTACGACTAAGGGAGCTGGAATTACAAGGCCAGGCTCCTGAAAATGGTGCCAGCCCTTTTGCCTCAGATGCTACGCCTAGTCTGGGAGCCTCAAACTCAGCTATGGGGTTTCATTTAGACCATTTTGTTGAAAAAGACGATGACATAGAGGGGTACCTAGGACGTTTTGAGTTATTAGCTACTACATATGGGTTAGAGAGAGAGAGGTGGAGCTTAAAGCTATCACAGGGATTGAGAGGTACTTCTTATGAAGTATTTGCCAAAATGAACAGGGAAGACCAAGACAATTATGACATGTTAAAGCAGGCTTTGTTATTAAGGTACGAGAAGAATGGTGAATTTTATCGTAAGAAATTTAGAAATGCCAAACTGTTGTCTGGGGAGACATACCACCAATTCTCTGCTAGACTAGAAACCTATTTGGAGAAATGGACGGCTCTGGGGAAGACCCAAGATCTTAAAGAAATGATCATGATTGAGCAATTGAGAGAGTCCATGGCTCCAGACATGAGAAAATTTCTCATGGAACAAGGTGCAGAGAAGTTGGGGGAAATTTTAAATGTTGCTGAGAGGTATCAGGCAGCCCAGGCAGAGGTAAGTGGTGCTAAGAAGAAGCACATAGACAATTTTAAAGCTCCACAGCAATTTAATAAATTTGATAATAGAGAGCAGGGAAATAAAGGTAGGACAAACTTTGAGCGGCCAAGAAATGACTATCGCGACAGAAACTCACAGTTCAATGACCAAAAGTTCAATGAAAGAAAACCGTTGAACCAAGGAAAAAGATGGTGTAAATGGTGCAAGAAGGATAACCATAACACCGAATTTTGTAGAAGGAAACCTTCAAACATTGCTGCAATGAAGTCGGGGATGCAAAGATTAAAGGTTAATCCTAAGGGACAACAGGAACCTTATCACCCCCCAGTTTGTGAGGATGTTATTTGTAATGGGGTCACCATAAGGTGCCTTTATGATACAGGTTTGGATTATGATTCAGTTGTGAAGTCTAGCCTAGTGGACCCAAGTCAGTATACCACAGAAACAGTGGAAATACAAGGGGCGACTAAGGACATACCACTCATGACACTTCCCATCGCAAGGATAACGGTGAAAACTCGCTATGTGGAAGGAGAAATCAGAGCAGCAGTGATAGATGAACCAATCTACCCTCTGATATTGGGGTGTAGATACGTCTTCTTGGGGAATCCCGAGAAACCTGTGATCATGGCGACAGTGCAGACCAGGTCACAGAAGAAGGAGGAAGAAGGTGAACCTATAAATGCTCATCCAGAGGAGATGAGGAAGGCGCAGGCTGAGGATAGGACACTCAAGCCATGTTTTAAAAAATTGCCCAAATGCCACACACCTCCGAGCAAGGGGGAATATTTCATGAAGAACAAACTATTATACAGGAAGACAGGAACTAGGTCCACTGGTCACGGACAGTTAGTTCTTCCCAAGATATATAGGGCAAACTTAATAAGGAGCTTACATGTTGGAAAAGATGGTGACCATGAGAAAGTCGGTACCATCTGCCAAAAGATTGCTCGAAAATACTATTGGCCCGACGTAAATGTCGATGTTGAAAACTTTGTAGAAGCATGTGGCGTATTTCATGAGGGAACACCCACAAAGGGAAAATATGTGCAGGACCTAGAAACGCCACGGGGCAACTTTAGGCCTGAAAGGAAAACTAATTATACTCGGGTAGACAAAGTGGAATGGGAGCCCCCTTTTCACACCCAGTCTTCACTTGAATGGATTAACATGGCCACTATGCGAAGAGTACAAAGAAGAAATTTTACCCAGGATAGGATGACAATCCCTCGGTCAGACTTATATAAACTGGAAGAACAGACAAGAGAGCGAAGATCTCTCATAAGCAATCTAAAGTGGGGAGACAAACCCCAGAAAAAAATTGGTAGTGGTCGATTTGTGAGTGATGATTCTAGGAAGAAAAGTCCTCATTATAGAGCTTCTAATGGACGGGACCCGATGGGTTCCATGAAAAATAAGTATGATAAATTAAAGATCCAGATGTAACTTTATTAAGGACCTGGACAGATGAGAAGGCGGAAGAGACTGTTACCTCATCGTATCAATATGTGAACGAACTGACCACTCGTTTGAAAGCTGGATGGAAACTGGCAAATGATAATTTGAAACAAGCCAGGAAGAAACATGCAGCATATTTTAATAGGAAGGCAAAGGACAGGGAACTGGCAGTCGGAGAGAAGGTGCTGCTTCTACTACCCGGAAGCCAGAATAAATTACAAATTGGTTGGCAAGGTCCATATACGGTTCTAGAGAAGGTGTCTAGAACAAACTATAAAATTGACAAAAAGGGGAAGGAAAAAGTTTATCATGTAAACCTGTTAAAGAAGTATCTGGACAGACCACTCCAGGAAAGCACCCCCTTATTGACCTTGGCTATTGCAACCCAGATGCAAAAAGAACCACTCACCTCACATGAATACCCATTACATCCTTGTGAAACAGCAGCACAGGTAAAAGTCAGTAAGCACCTGACTAAAAACCAGAGGGAGAGAGTTCAACAGGTTCTGGAGGAACATACAGATGTATTAACAGATAAACCAGGCCATACAAATTTGCTACAGTATGACATGAAACTGGTAGACTCAAACCCAATCTGTATGAGAGCCTATTCTATTCCGTTCGCGAAGGAGAAGGCATTGAAGGAAGAAATAGAGTATTTGTTGAAGGAGGGGATTATTTCGCACAGTGAATCATCTTTTAGTTCTAGTGTCGTTTTGTTGAGAAAACCGTCTGGGGAACACAGACTGTGCATAGATTACAGGAAACTGAATGCTGTCACAGAAGGACAAGTGGATCCATTACCAGACACAAAACAGTTATTTGCCAGACTGAACAAGGCAAAATACTTTTCAAAGGTGGATCTTAGTAAAGGCTATTACCAGATCCCAGTGAAGCCTGAAGTGAGACCTTATTTGGCTTTTAGCACTTCGGATGGACATTATGAATTCAATATGCTACCATTCGGACTGAAAAATGCTCCGAGTGTGTTTTCAAGGATGATGCGCAAATTGTTGGATCCCCTGAATAACCCATGTATCACGAATTTCATGGATGATATTCTCGTCGCCACAGAGACATTTGAAGAACACATTGAAGCTCTGGAGATGTTGTTTGATAGACTTCGGGAGGCGAACTTAACTGCTAGGCCAACAAAATGTTGTATTGGATGCAAAGAGTTGGAATTCTTGGGACACACTGTATATCAGGGTAATATGACCCCTGATCCTAAGAACTTGGAAAAACTGCAGAGAGCACCTAGGCCACAAACAAAAAAGGACGTGCGATCATTCGTGTCGTTATGCGGATTTTATCAGAAATACATCAAAAATTTTAACGCTATTTGTGCTCCTCTGACTGATCTGACTCGCAAGGGACTTCCAGATAAAATTATTTGGACTGCACAATGTGAACTAGCGTTCCAAGAGTTAAAGGAAAAACTCACTAGCAAGCCTATTCTCAAACTGCCTGATTTGACACAGGACTTTGTCTTAAGAACCGATGCAAGTAATGTAGGACTCGGAGGGGCTTTGTTGCAAAGATCATCTTCACCTGATGGGGAACTGAAACCAGTCGCTTATGCAAGCCGCAAATTGAATAAGGCGGAACAAGGATACTCCACAAGCGAAAAAGAATGTTTAGCGTTAATCTGGGCAATAAAGAAGTTTCAAATCTATCTGTATGGTAGGACTTTTGTGGTGGAGACGGACCATCAGCCTCTCGTGTTCTTGTCTCAGGCTAAGCATGAAAACGCAAGATTGCTGAGGTGGTCTTTATTGCTTCAACCTTATCAGTTTAGTATCCAATATATCCCAGGCAAATTGAATGTCGGTGCAGATTTCCTCAGTCGGCACCCCTGTGATCAAAATTAGAGTAGTGGCAGACGTGAGGAGTAATTTTACCTATGTGTATCGCTGGTTTTGGAACTTGCCATAGGCATGTTTTCAAGTGGGGAGATGTGTAGTGAAATTGACAGAGATACAACGGTAAAATACCTCCAAAGATAACATGTAAGGATAAAAACATAATGCGTAGGCTGCTGATAGTACATGATCGCCCAGACCGCGGGTCATCCCCCTCCATAAAAATTGACTTGCTAGACAGGAGGGGAACGGCGGATAAAAGGAAAAAAATATGACTGGAAAGATTGCGTGAGACTAGAAAGGCTAAGGAGACGCAATTGGGGGGGGAAACGGAGAAAAGTCACGTTTCCCAAGTTGACATAAAAAGTAAGCAACTCGACAGAAGGGACCATAGATATGTTACGCCACAGTCATTTATTGGACGCTTTTGCGATACCAAGCCCTTGATTTGAATTCAGCGGCTAAAACGCAGATGTTAGGAATATTACAAAAATTAAAAAGTACTTTTTTCTTAATATTAATGTTAGGAATATAAAAATTAGCTGGCCGGATGGCCTATTCTGAGCAGTGAACTAATATGTTCTTAATTTTACAGACGGATAGATAATATTGAAGATAATGACAAAAGACAGTGTTGTTCACATCATCGACAGACTGTATTGAATCTAAAAGTGTCGCTAATTTGCACAAAAAAACACGACCTCGAGACGCAGGTGTTCAAATCTACGTAGTATGGAGGGAGAGGGTTTTGGGTGGTAGCTGTGTCTAAATATAACTTTTAACGACAAAATTTTGGAGGGGAGAGAAAGGTTGGTTCAAAAATCAAGTACATTTTGTAGAAACACAAGTAGAGACGGACAGACTAACAGATAACATCCATACTTGACTGAAGCATGACTGAAATGACTTTATGGTAGGAAATTTGAATTTAAAATAAACCTAGGCAGTGATTGGCCACAGACAATCATATCATTAGCGCTCAGACGCGAAAGTGGGGCCATTCTTCAATAGTTGTTCAGTGATAGACACAGATTTTAAAGTGTGGTGATTTCCATATGAAAGAAAGTGAAATAAATTTAGGGACGCCATACTATAGCCAGCAGCTCAGCTGAGTTTTGCTAGCAATTCTGTGTTATTTATTCATAATCTGGTAAGATTGAAATTATTTCCTTATATATTTTGAATATTGTTTCATGTTCGAGTGATTTGATACTGCCATATCGAAATCTAGCCTTACAAACAAGTAGGGATTTGCTCTAGACCCCCCGCCCTAGTCAGGGTCTAGGGACCAACAATGTACATAAACTCCAGCAAGGATTATGCAAGACAGATCAAGTGTTGAGAATAATGAAACATATTACCTATCCTCTTTTAGGGCAGAAAACTATAAATATTTTTCAGAATCTATAGTCTGGGAGGATCTATCTGATGTAAAACCACCATGGTAAATGTGCTGTTTGGTCAGAGAGATCTGACCTGTCTGTATGATGTGGTTGTTGTGTCAGTGTTGTGTCCAGACGTGGGTAGAGAATAGATTTTGACACATGGCCCATACTTTGATTGCAGAGCTGTGAGTTTCTGTTGTCAACAAAGCAGTGTCTATTCAGTTGGTGACTTTACTCGAGTGTATCTGTGCAGTACTTGTGACAGAGACCACCATTATTGCCCGCCAGCACGGAGAGGTGGGACCACCTGATTTCAGCACCAGAGCTACAACTACAAGATGAGTGAGCCTCTGGTCGGCTGGACATTCACCAAGGCTGTGTAGTTACTAATACCCCCATAAAAATTCCCACCATTTTCTGGACACTGTGTAGTCAATATAGACAGGTGTGATGAGGCCACCCCAACAGCACAAACATTAACTATCCTCCCAAGTAGATGACTACTAGAACATTTTAATAAAACTAACTAGTATAGTACATATATATGTACACTATTGCATTTATGATATAATATTCCATGCATTTCTTTCATAATCTCTAAATCCTTTTAAGTTCTGGTCAACCTAAAAAATTGATACAGAACAAAATAAATGTAATATAATTCTATCAAAAAATTTTACACACGTGAGTTAGTTCAGTGTATTTTAACATTTATTAATATTATTAGTCTTGTTAAATATCTGTGGGTATATCTATAACCTATTACACCACACTACATAGCATAACCCTAGACACTTTACGTAGCCACATTCATTAAAAAAAAATTTAAGTGTGAGGTCGTAGTGGTAGCAAGAAAGGCCTTCTGACAATTCACAACTACATTTTATCTCAGGAGCCTTCACAGCTGGCCTCATACAATTACATTTAGTAATATCACCATCATACAATACCATCAACACCACTACATAAATATATATATATATATGATGTTATGGGCTTTCTTTGTTTGAGCGGACTGATAACACTGACAAACAACATTTTTCTTTCTTATATAAGAATAAGTGTTCTTAGGTCAGTTTCTTGCGCTGATTTCAAATTTGAAATCCGTTTATCTCTATCACGTCAGGTTCTTAAGATATTTGTGAATAAATATATTTTTGGGAAACCGTTATTTGCTCCGTTTCATTTTTACTATATAACTTTTTAAAAATTAATAAAATGCAAAATAATTCTACTTTTTATACTGCTAAAAGATGCATGACATATGTTACATTATATTTCAAATAGTTACTGTATTTTGAAATAATTCTGAGTGAAATATGGCTTCTAGAAGTTGTAGAAATTCGGCTGATCTGTTCTGTTACGTGTGCGGATATTTTACCGATCGTGTTCACCAGAAAAACTTTACAACATTGCTAAAGAAAGCATATGAACTTTATTTCGATTCGAAAGTTGATGATGCAAATAAATCTTGGATGCCAAATGCAGTTTGTTCGACTTGTGCAAATACATTGGCAGGTTGGTTACGAAAATCGCCGAAGCATAAGTCGATGCCTTTTGGAGTGCCAGTAATATGGCGTGTGAACCGACAAATCACACTACTGATTGTTACTTCTGCTTGACAAATATCTATGGTTTCACTTTTAAAACTGGAAAGTCTGTGGTTTATCCAAATATTGAATCGGTTTCGAAACCAGTGCCTCATGATCCAATCACGTGTCCGATCCCAGTTCCACCAGAACAATATCCGTTGGACGTGAATGAACCATCAGAAAGTGATAGTTTACCTGCTTTAGAAACTATTCTGACTCGGTTTATATACCGGTGAATGATGGTGGTTCACTTAATTAAATATTCAGAACTTTCAGAATAACTCTAATACGCGGTGATCTCGCTCTCACCAAAGGACAAAACGGAATTACTCGGTTTGCGCGGACTCAAAGAATGGGCGCGGAATCTTTTAGCGCCCGGTATCTCGTGATACTCCGATATTTCTAAATTTCGTCATAGACACAGAGAACTTGTTCAATACTTTGAGATGGATGATGACATTTGCTATTGCAAAGATGTAAAAGGTCTAATGGTGCACCTCGGTCATGAGCACATAGTCAACGAATTGCGACTTTTCATCGACTCTTCCAAGACTAGTCTAAAAGCCGTGTTATTGCATAATGGAAATTTATTTTCATCAATTCCAGTCGCCTACTCTGTTCATATGAAAGAAACTTATGACAATATGGCTATACTTTTGGCAAAATAAAGTACAATGACTACCAATGGCGGATTTGTGGAGACCTAAAGGTCATTGCAATTCTCACGGGCATGCAGACTGGGTATACTAAATTTTGTTGCTTCCTATGTGAATGGGACAGCCGCAACAGACATGAACATTATGCAAGAAAGGTGTGGCCTATCAGGGATCGTATGCAGCTCGGGCATAAAAATGTAATACACGAGCCATTAGTTAACAAAGACAGCATCATTTTACGACCGTTACATATAAAGTTGGGGCTCATGAAGAATTTCGTAAAAGCGTTAGATAAAACGAGCAAAGCTTTCACTTATCTTCGAGAAAAGTTTCCGCAAATTAGCGATGCAAAGATAAAGGAAGGTATCTTTGTAGGACCTCAGATTAGGAAAGTTATTGCAGACAAACAATTCGAGAACTTGTTACATGGTAGTGAACTTCGCGCATGGATGGCATTCAAATCGATCGTCGATAACTTTCTGGGAAATCACAAATCTGTCGACTATGTGCATATTGTTAAGCAGTGCATAGTTGCATACAGAATTATGGGCTGTAACATGTCCCTCAAAATCCATTTGCTCGATTCGCATCTTGACTTTTTCCCTGACAACCTTGGCGAAGTCAGCGATGAACATGGAGAACGATTCCATCAAGATATCGCCGTAATGGAGTCACGTTATTAAGGACGGTGGAGTGTGACCATGCTTGCCGATTATTGTTGGATGCTTCATCGCGATGTACCACATGCCATTCACCGACGAAAGTCGACTGCAAAGAAATTCAAGCCTACATAACTGTTATACTTCTTGTACAAATGATGTAATACTGTATGCGTTGTTAAAAAACTTCAATCGCGTATTTCTAGAGATCCCGACCTGATAGAGAAAAACGGTTTGCAGATTTAAAAACAGCGCATTAAAATTGACCAGAAAAACATAGAAATGTTAGAGAAAGAAAAAAAAATTTTTTTTTGTTAGCCATTGTAATTGTAGTTTGTTTCAGGCCATGTTTATTCATCTCATCTGTCTTGCATGAGTATCGATTCCCGCCACAACACTGGTTAGATTCGATTATAAATTTCTTAGAGAGTTTGAATATTAATGTTTATGCAATAAACTTTGCATGTATTTATCTGATAGTGTTATATTGTTTCATTTCATTTGTTTTTTGCTTGACAAAGTTAACATTCTTCTGTACCGTACCTTGAAGGTCAACGGTCATTATTCATAAAAAAGAACTGGAACTTTCCAAAACGATATTAACGAGTAAATCTGTTTTAGACGACTACAATACTTTAATACTCGTTCTTCAGTTCATCATGGTTTCTCAACAATAAAATATAGTTCACGTTAAAGAACACCTAATATCACACAGTGTTAGAGTTCAGTTTTCTCAGACATCACACGTCTGTTATTTACCGTATTAAATGTCAATTCGTGTCTTTCACCAACAGTTTGGTGTACTTATTATATTGATACAGAAATACTCATTCTGTTAATAGGCCTATTTGGTACACCGCCTAATATATTAATTTACGGTGGCATTCATATCCAGGCTGAATCAGCCTTACATATCCTAACTGCGTTTTGCCTGTCACGACTTACGTTAATAATAATAATAAATGCTTGCGGTTAATATTATCGACTTATATCTTCGGACTCAATGGTCCTTATACATTATTTATTTATGCTTTACCAGCTCTATAATTCCACATTATAATTTATAGTTATAAACTATTACACTATCATACTTTAGTGGCTATACCACACATTTAAAACACTGCCATTTGGCTCGAAGGCCACACATGTTAATTCTGTAACTACGGTCTCCGCGTTCATTGATCGCGTGCTCTCCCATATAATTGACTTATCTATTTCGTTTTAATCAATTATTCATACCCTACA
>JAMPIV010020485.1:0-134251 GCA_024509875.1 Oreohelix idahoensis | reverse complement strand
GAGTACAAGACCACGGTCCCTGAAATCAAGAAGGATGTACCTTCTACTTCATAACTAATTGATACTCTAGTTCTACACTGAGCACAATACAACACAAACATTGAGTTCAGAGCGTTAGGCCAACTGTCAGCTTCATCCTGAAGTACTTTATACCAGTATTATACCCTCCTTATGGGTCACTACGCCTCTGCACTTCCAGCATTATTTCTGTCTAATCAATCATCCAGGTGTCAGTGTACTATTTTGCCATTCCATGCCGTTTTACTTCCCTCCGACACCCTCTGTTCAGGCTGGAGCATTATAGGCTTTATCTCCTGTTTGCCACTGAACTACACATATATATACAGGCATAAATTAACATTTTACATTCAATTTTCATTAAAAGATACTGAATGGTTCAAGCTTACCACAATTTCATGGAAATAAACACAGATACGTTGATTAGCAATGAATTCTGGCACAAATTACTGGCACAAATTCCCATCTGCTTATGTTCCAGGCTTTTATTTAACACAAATATGAGCTGGCTTCAACGCACTGTTGCTTTATCAAGATTATTTGCACTAGTGGTCTCGAACTAACGCTCCTAAGTGAGTATATCAGCGAGTCTAGCCAATGAGGCCACGTTTCGACAAGTGTTTGAAAAAATGTTACCTTTTCACGTCTCCCCTAACAACGAAAGATAGTATTTATAGCCCGACCAATCGTGGTTAGTCTTTCATTTGTTGCGCTCCAATCAATTTGGAGTTTACATGGTAGGCTAATTCTGTAACGTAAGATTTTTTTCAAACACGTTATAAAAAAAAAGTTTATGAGCAGAAATGATTCCATGCTGTCAGGCATCCCCAATATTTTATTTTGGTTATAATTTATTAATTCCTGGACTATTTGCGTAACGTTTTACATATTCTTTGTCAGCAAGCCCTAAGGAACCCAAATATCCAAATTTAAAAGAGCTACGTGGCTGCGTTCAAAATATGCAATTCCTTCTACCTCCTGTTTCGAAGATGTGCTGTCTGGGTACTGTAATGTTTTCAACGTAAACCCATCTATTGTTATCTTTCCTAATAAGCGTTTTTTGTGATTTTAAAACCTAACTCTGGGAAGGGTAGTGAATTTATCACTGTTCGTCTGAAAAAAAAGTTAGTGCATGTAGTCTTACACGCGTGATGGCAGCATTTGTGTATCGCGCGACGCGTGTTGCATGCGTTCCTGATTTTCAGCCCTCCCTCTCTCTTTATCCTTTAGTCCATCTGTTCGTTCGTTTTGGTAACGCAGTATAATTAATGTTAGGATTAATTTAGGTCATTACGCAGTCTGCCTCTCAATGTTTTTCCAAGAAATACAGCACACGTTTCATTGAAGAAAGCGGGTATAATACAGTAAGCTTTTACTATCAACGTGAAAGCGTTACAATTTGCAGACGAAGCAGAAAACAAGGGGGATTTCGAGTACCTTCTTTGTGACAGCACTGTTATTTACCATTGCTCTTTTCTTTATTAATTTTATTTGTTAGGCTTCATATTTACCTAATAATTTATATATGTGGATTAGAATATTCCACGACAAGGAGAGGAAAGATGGCGGTCTTGTGGAAAATTTTATTTGACGAGTGACTATTAAAAAAAATTGAAAAGTTAAACCATTATGAAATTCCCCATAAAAATTACATGGTAGTATGACGTGGAGTTCGCTGAACAAGAATGTACTTTAAATAATATGATAGTCCCAGTATTAGATAAGTTATTGAAGAAATACTAATATCTACGGACACTCGACCAGACAGACTGGCGTTCCTGCTTATGTTTTTTTTTTTGTAACGTTAGGGGGACGCGAGCTTGGGAGAGACAGGGAGGTACATTCAAATTCGCTTGGGTAAACAGAGTATAAATGGGAAAGGGGAGCGGTAGGAAAAATGTAATCCTAAACGAAACATCTTTTGTATTGGGCATGACTAAAGCAGACTGGCCAATCGACCACCAGACGCAGAAATTATTCGAAATTATTTTGGTTTTCATTCAAACTGCTTTTGAATTCAAGTAGTCGAACGTTTTCGATTGGCCAGTGCTAGTAAATATTAGCAAAAGGCTTTGACTATTCATTGCCAGTTGAACTAAAAATTTTATTCAGATACGCTGAAAAACAGCTGTATTAATTCTAAACTTAAATAAAGAATAAATTCACAGTCTGTGCAGTTCGGAGGAAGCTGAGGCCATTTCTTCACAAAGTCAGCGTCATTTGTTTATATATTTCTTGATTGTGGTAAGGATATTTTATGAAATTTAATATGTTTGGTCCAACTACAAAGTTGGATACTGCTATTGGGAAAAAGTGAAGGACATGCCAGGAGCAGACATTGTTGAGTCCTCACATTAAACGGTATCTAACTGATGTATGTTGTTATGATTATGTTGTCATATTATTGTATTAGGATATTTTAGTAAGCCTCTGTGTTCAATGAACACTGTTTAACATGCCTGAAGCAAATATATTTGAAAAGAAAAGAAGAGAATATCATATCAAAGGAAATGTGGTTACTCCACATTATTGTATTGAGGAAAAGTATGTGAACGTACAGTGGCGTATCTGCTATAAGGACCTGAGGTGTGGTCACAGCAAGGTGGGAGTCCTGTACAATTCGGGGCGAGTGCACTTGTAAGGCACGCGAGGCTGACCCATACCCACGTAGGAAATTAAGTGTTAGAATAAGTGATCAGATGTAAATGGCCAGGGTGTCCTTTTGTTGCAGAGGGTCTCCAACCAGTCTTATATGCTGTCGAAGATAACAGTAGGAGCTTTGGCGAGTGGTGAAATTGAAACTTTCTGCAACTACACATTGAAATATCTTACAACAAGGACTCCCAGGTGATGAGTTAGACATCTGGGGCATCTCTGACAGTTTCTTGTGTTTCAAAACAATACACAGGACGTTTATGGGGGTAGGATGAACTACAGCCCTCATATACAGTGACTCTCCCTTTAGATGAATAAAGTGAACTCTTTTAATAATTCCTACAGGAAAGACATATATAAATACATAATAACTTTTTAGTTATTGGGCAAATTGTCCCAAAATTTTAATTGTTCTTTTCTGTAAATTATCTTGTCCTTTTTTTCAAAGACCTGTCCACAAGCTATGAATGGACAGGCAGAATAAATTGTAAAGATTTGTTCAAAGAAAAACTTAACTGCTAGTTTTATTATCTTCTTTATAGAAACTTAAAGTGTTTGACTGTTGTGTACCATCATTTCACTTCTCCCCTAGACACTAGGTACACCATACACCATACACTAGAGCCAGAAGAGTGACCGTGTGAGACCTAGGGAGGTAGCGTTAGGTTCTCTGCACATAATTCATCATCATCATTTATAGAGTCAGAGTCCTACATGTGCTTGACCTCACACGGTTAAAGCAGACACCTTTTCATTCTTTTAGGATACCATCATAACCTCTCCAGCAAAATCAACTTTGCTATAGTGATCGCCGACGTAGGATGAATAGAACATATATATATAGTTCCTATGTTGTTTATCCTCAGGTGGCTGAGACGCTAGGTTAAGTTACACAAATGTTGCTGACAATATGTTTCGCCACAGCTGGCTGATGAGATTGATATAAGTAAATCTGGTAATAGTTCTGGTCCAGTTAATATTATAATTTAATGGTTCTATTCTGGTTTCTTTCATGAAAATGAGGAAAATTGGACCACACAGGTCACAGCAAGAAGCTCATCAATATTAAATATCCCTGGATGCTTATAATATTATAAGTTCGTATGATCATAAGTTCATATGGCCATAAAAAAACGCTAGTACTCAGGTTGATCAGCCTAGGTTTAGGAAAGAAAATATAAACATTTAACCAAATTATCAATACCATATCTAACACGTGTTAAAATAGGACCTATTCACCACTCCGTTATAAATTAGATTTAAAACACACGTTTCTAGCTTATCCTATCGTTTTTAACGCGTGATATGAACACTAGTCATTAAAAAAATTACATAAAATGGATAGAAGTAAATAATATATACCGTCAGTAGACAGTTATTTAATGTATGTACTAGTCAATTTAAAACATCTCTTACTGGGAAATAGCGAGCAATTAAGTTCACTTTACGGCTGAAAAAGATTTAGCTATAAGTTATTTAATTAGCACAGAAAATCTCAGTGAAATATAATGAAACTTTAAACACAGTAAATCACTTAAAGGCTAGTATATAAATTACCGCAATCAGAAAAATGAAACACTCCACAAAAATCTAATAATTTCACTCTGTACGAGAAATCTAAGATATCGAGCTAGTGCATTTCAGATAGATTTCTGAACAACTGATCATGGCTATCGGAGAGACATGGTATATATCCTTAAATTCCATTCTATCGCTCTTTAATGCGAAAGTCAAACCTACTGCCAGACCCGATCCCATTTGCCGTTCGATTCTTGAATCAAAGGTAATTTTACCACCTCTGCCGCCGACAACCTCTCTGGCTTGACTTTCATCATTTCCGCCTTCCCGAATATCAGCTACGCAATTAATTCCCCTGAAAGTTTTACAATCCAAGGCCCGTCTCAGACTTAACATCGCCCATGATCAAAGAATCTATTACTCCATGCTCCGCGCTCTCTCTGTGTTCCACCGTGCTTAATTGCCAAACGGCTCACGTGTTAATTGCACTTGTGAATTTGGCGTTTCTGTATCAAAAAATAAACTAGATGGGGAGGGGCAAAAGTGGATGATCACTGCTGCACTATTTCCATCTGTGACAACCATCATCATAATTTTAATTACTTATTCTGGCAACTATCACATCATCATCATAATTGTAATTACTTATTCAGTCATCATCATCTTCATTAAATTTTAATCATTCTGTCCTTTCCAAATCATCTTCGCCTCTTTTATTTATATTTCCAGTTGTTTTCTCGATGTATTTTTTTTCTTACCATTGAAATTCAAGAAGAAGGACTATCTTGTACCGCTATCATCACGCGTGTCCTATCCATCGCTAGCGTCTTCTTCTCAACTCTGTTCTTCTGGCACTAGTCTAGTTCATGTCACCAATTCCACATTGGTTACCTTGTCATACCATTTCTAACCTTCTGTTCTACTCAAGCAACCATTTTTTTTTTTCTTACCATGACATGTCATTGCGAGGCTGGGGAACCTGCGGCCTTTCTTTCCAACCCGGTCAGAAGCTTCGCTCCTTCCCATCCACATAGGGTTTATCTCAGGAGCTGTTCAGGTTATTCAGTCAAAATCCAGGTCGATGACACTACTTCAAATGCTCACATCCGGGCTTGGACCTTGAACACCTGATCGCCAGCGAAATGTGGTAACCATTATATCAGCGCGGCTCCCAGCAATCATTTATAAAGGCCTGTAGCTACTTGGTTGTTGTTTCGGAGCCATGCAGTAGGATTGGCTTCATTTTTTAGACGAAGATTATGATCTTTGCATTGAACTTATTGTTTTGTTGGGGTCGCCATATATTTCTCAGTGCAACGAAAACTCCTCTTGAATGTCTTCAAAGGCTGTTTAAAATAGCTCAAAGCCTACGCTTGTGTGTGAGTGCATTACGTTTCTGTAGAGTGTGTCATCTTACAAAATATGTAATTATGTTTATCTTTTCTGACATAAAAAACTTGCATTGAAGTTTGAGGTTGAGATCGCGTGACTCGCAACAGCGCGATCCCCTCCTCGGGGAGGAGTGAACGAAAACGAATGGGGATTGGAAGAGACGTAATTCTTCTAAGGGGAAAGAAAATTGTATTATCATAAAGGTGGCTTTTGTTGAAAGCGGTTAAAACAGGCGACCAACTTAGCACAGAATTATGTAACAAACGCACAATAAGCCTTTTTCGGTAAAGAGGTTGAAAATACAAAAGGTAGCAATCCGGTTTTACGAAGGCACGAAGGCAAAAGGAGTGTTTGGTGTTAACGTCTGCAAGAATACGCATGCGCATGTAAACGGCTGTCCAATCCAGCGACAGCGTTGCCTTTTCATCTTTAGTATATGACACACATTTAGGAAAACCTGTTGATAGCATTACAAGAGAGTCCTTGTTCTCGAATTCCCAGGGTAAGAAAAAGGAAAAAGGGAAACATAGAGAAGAGAGCTGGAGGGACAAGTCAAAAGTATGAGGAAGACTGAAAAAACAAAACTTGACCTGATGAGATGTAACAAGAGGACTTGGCCTGATGAGATGTAACAAGAGGACTTGGCCTGATGAGATGTAACAAGAGGACTTGGCCTGATGAGATGTAACAAGAGGACTTGACCTGATGAGATGTAACAAGAGGACTTGGCCTGATGAGATGTAACAAGAGGACTTGACCTGATGAGATGTAACAAGAGGACTTGGCCTGATGAGATGTAACAAGAGGACTTGGCCTGATGAGATGTAACAAGAGGACTTGGCCTGATGAGATGTAACAAGAGGACTTGACCTGAGCAGATGTAACAAGAGGACTTGGCCGGATGAGATGTAACAAGAGGACTTGACCTGATGAGATGTAACAAGAGGACTTGGCCTGATGAGATGTAACAAGAGGACTTGGCCTGATGAGATGTAACAAGAGGACTTGACCTGATGAGATGTAACAAGAAGACTTGGTCTGATGAGATGTAACAAGAGGACTTGACCTGATGAGATGTAAACAAGAGGACTTGACCTGATGAGATGTAACAAGAGGACTTGGCCTGATGAGATGTAACAAGAGGACTTGGCCTGTGTTTGTTGAATGCCTAACACTCTTTGGGAGACTAGGGGTATTAATAGGCTGACACAGCTGGGGGGGGGGGGGGGGGGGTTGGAGAGTCGCGAGTTTTAAGGATCCACTGAGTATTGTTAATAACCGCGTTTAAAAAAAGGGAATGTTCGATGCATTCAGTTGCATAGAGTACACTTTGATAGCTCGTTATCACTAATCAGCAATTCGTTATGTCGTTCATAGCAAGTAAATACATTTGTAAATGATATGACGAATTCAATGAATGAATCAATCAATACCCTTTAGCTCTAAGGAACATAGGCCTTCAACAAACACATGCCAAGTCCTCCTGTCACGTGCCATCAGCTTAATTTCTTTCCATGTTTTCCTCGTCATTTCACTTTTGTTACCTGTTCTCTTCTCCGTATGTTTTTTTTAAATCTATCTCTGCCTCTCTTTCCCTGGGGGTTCCAAAATAAGGACTACCTTGTAATGCTATCAACAGGTTTCCTCAATGTGAGTCCTATCCATCGCCAACGTCTTCTTCTCAACTCTTGTTCCACTAGCACTTGTCTGGTTCTTGTCATCTCTTGTTCCACTGGCACTTGTCTGGTTCTTGTCATCTCTTGTTCCACTGGCACTTGTCTGGTTCTTGTCATCTCTTGTTCCACTGGTACTTGTCTGGTTCTTCTCATCTCTTGTTCCACTGGCACTTGTCTGGTTCTTGTCATCTCTTGTTCCACTGGCACTTGTCTGGTTCTTGTCATCTCTAGTTCAACTGGCACTTATTTGGTTCTTGTCATCTCTTGTTCCACTGGTACTTGTCTGGTTCTTCTCATCTCTTGTTCCACTGGCACTTGTCTGTGTTGCTGTCATTTATGACGGAGTCATCTGTCAAGTTATTTGCTTATGTTTTTATCATAAGAATAATTGTGTCTTTACCTGCGATGTCAGGTTGATTAGGGGTTGTCTTCCCTTGTTTATTCATTCATTGTGTTTGACCTTTAGGGTCAAAGGTAGACAGTTCTGGCGTATGCCCATAGGCAGGGGTTTTTAAGCGGGAGTTGAGTTAGACTTCCGGCAAGCCGTGAAGTGTCCTGGAATTTCTGAAGGGACCAAGGGTCCATTGTGTTTTTCGTGGAGAATCTTCGAAGTGACTGCGATGGCAGTTTTCCCCAGTGAATCTCTGTGCGTTGGAATGACAGCAGAGTTCCTTGTTAGGTTCTGTGGACTCGGTTACAGGTAATACCGAATTTTCCATTATTACGCTTTCGGTGGCAGAACATGTTAGAAGATTACCTAGTCCGTGAACTGCAACTCACCGGTCCTCCATTACAGAACATATATGTTGTGCTCAAGGTAGCCATCCAAGACTATTAGTCTTCATACCATCCAGAAATCCAGTGACGAAGATATATTGTGGGAGCCGCAGATTGGCGGCATATTTATGTCCACATACGCATTACTGCAGGGTTGATGGTAACCTGCTTATCAGAAGTACACAGCTGACGTCAGAACGAGGCCTGTGTTTTCGGCTATTATACTACAGCCTGATAATGTGCAATTGGCGGGGAATGCCAAGTTGTACCTATGTGTCAAGGTGATTAAGGTATCTGACGCGTTTAGTCAGAGAGATCAGGCGGCATTTTGAACTGTCATTGAATAACATTATTATTGACCATGCACGAATATTGGAATGTTCACCAGCCCTTTTGAACGCCTGATGTATTATTATCGATTTCCGGTCAGCATGACCTTGTTTACAATGACTGTTCCTGTTGATGCTACTATGTGTGTTATCGTCAATAAATGTTTTGAAACGTGCCTGCAGTGTTCAAGCATCCTTGACTACTGCATGTGAGTGTAGGGGTTGCAGTGTCTACATATATACGAGACTAAACACATTCGCGCCTTCATTCGCACCCACACTCAGTTCATCATACGCCAGCACTACACATCTAACAACGTGTATACTGTCTTGGGCCAGTGATCACCTCAACAAGAGAAAAAGACAGTTACAGTCTGGTTCTTGTCATCTCTTGTTCCACTGGCACTTGTCTGGTTCTTGTCATCTCTAGTTCAACTGGCACTTATTTGGTTCTTGTCATCTCTAGTTCAACTGGCACTTGTCTGGTTCTTGTCATCTCTTGTTCCACTGGCACTTGTCTGGTTCTTCTCATTTCTTGTTCCACTGGCACTTGTCTGGTTCTTCTCATCTCTTGTTCCACTGGCACTTGTCTGGTTCTTCTCATCTCTTGTTCCACTTTAGTGATCTTGTCATACCATTTCAATCCTTCTGTTCTATGCAAGCATACAGTTATGAAAGTCTGTAGCTTTTTGGTTGTTGTTTTTGTTGTTCTCCATGTTTCAGAGCCATATGATAGGACTGATTTTACATTTGAGTTGAAGGTTGTTTATATGTTGGACTTGATTTCGCTTGATCTTCATATGTTTCCCAATGCAATGAAAGCTCTTCTTGATTTTTGTATTCTTGATTTGATATCATTGTCTGTCCCTCCAACTTTGTCTATATTGCTGCCAAGATATGTGTATGATTCTACATCAGTGTTTCTCAAACCGTGTAGCGCGCCACAGTAGTGTGGCGCGAGATGATAGCAGGTATATCTGGAAGACTCAGGCAACCAAAGTTTTAGAGAGATTTTGAAAAAAAAGTTCATTTGTGAAAAATAAATATGAATTTCGTTTTCTTATTTATTTTGTTACCTGTGATATAATATGGGACATAAATGTATAAAAACCTAAAGAATGTGCCATAATTTTTCAACTTTTATTCAGTACTATAATTTACTTTACATCAAATAGATACAGTTCTCCACGACATTTTGTTGTGAACAGGATTTTTAGCTCTGACAAATATCAAAGACCAAAAAAGAGAAAGGCGTCTTTGTGTTGATGAGAAGATGACAGTTTGTTTATCTCAAATAAGACCTAGTATAAATGAGATTACCATACAAAAACAAGCTCACACATCTCATTGACTGTATATTTTGTGAATGAATCATTTATTTACGTAACTGTATTAATTTATTCTTTCTGGATGTCTCATGATCATTTTATAAAGTAGTTGTGTTCTATGTTATGAATAAAGCACTGCTAGGGGTTGATTTTTTTGTTTTTTTGTATTTGAAGATATTTCTTATCAATGAACAATTCGATGTGGCGAGAGCAAATGTTTTGTTCTGAAAGTGAAGCCCAGAGAATAAAGTTGAGAACCAGTGTTCAACATAATGGTATTTGTTTAAGTTCGCCCTTGTTATCGTTTTTGCATTTATTTTCATTACCTTTTTCTTTTTCCTGTGTATGTTCAGACTCACTTACTGTGACGAATTACTGATAAATAATAACTGGCCATTTATTTTTATTCTTTGCAATACAATGCATAGAACATTTCTTTTTTTTTTTTAAAGTGTATTTGGTAACAATTTAAAAAAAAAATTAGATCCTTAAAACATGTTTTTTTTCCTTCACTTGTTTTATGATTTTAAGTCATAACAGATTGCTATGTCTCCGGAACAGATGTCTTCTGCACAGTAAAATTCATCTTTGAAAACATTATACTATGATAAGTTTTAACACCTAATGTAAATCTTACACGAAAGTTGGTCATTACTTGAGCTGTATTTGTTGTTGTTGTTGTTTAACTAGGGCTGCTGAGCTTTTCGCTCTTTAGCGTTTAGCGTTTCTCCAAGGTCCGGTTAACAAATGGGAATTATGAATCTAGTTCTTTACTCTGGCGAAGGTCTGATGTTGTCTTGGCGAGCGTGCAAATCACAGAGAAATAAAACTGCGAAAAGTCAGCCTATATTCCCTCCAATGATGTTATGAATCTAATCAGAAAAATCCAATCCTTTCAAACAGGTCGGGTGTGGCACTTTCAATATAGTTCCTACACGGACAAATTTGCAAAAGGTCACGTCTCCCGTATATGGTAATATGATGTCTTGCATACACTCTCACCAACACATTAGTAGACTCATATTGTCTAAAATGTAATAAATCCATGATTACTTTTTAACAAGTGACCAGAAGCGATTTATGTCATCAGTTCCACCTCGTGCACGGGTTATTACGTGTTTCGCCAGACAATAAATCTGGTTCTATTTAACACTCCTTGAATAAACACGCCTCGTCGCTTGAAAAGATGGTCAGACCGATATTGGGATAAAATACAGTCGCTGACCGTCTAATAACCTGGCGTAACTTAACACGTCTTTGTGAAGCGTGAATGCGACACAATAAGATAAGAATTACTCCTGTAGCAAATACTGCCATAGTGGAGTGGCGTGTTAGAGACTTCACCATGCTATGTCCAGCATAGAGCAAATTAGTGAAACTACAAATGAAAAGGCATGATTTATGCCAAATAAAAGCGATGAGTGAGAAAAATGAAGAAAAAGAAAGAATACTGCCGGAGGGCTGAAGGTGTGAGAGATCACACAAAAGAGCATGTTCAGACGTTTTGTCACAATTACGATTCACCCCCGAAACCCACCTTTTCAATCACACAAAAAAATAGAATTTTTATCCGCAGGTTTCCCTTACTGTAAAGTCTTTTCTTTAATGGAGTTGTTTCCAACTTATTTTACAACATTTGTATTATTATATGAAACCGGTGGTGTCAATGCCGATCAAAGCTTGAACAATTTACATGAACCAAGATCGGGAGCTCCACACAAAGTTTCAACTCTATCACAATGAGCGATACATAGTGATATTTAGGGTCAAAGATTTCAAACGCGAGAAATATACAATGCGATTTTGATCTTAAATAAAAGCGATTAATAAGCAAGCAATGGGGTGAATGTGTAAAGGAATACACATATAGAGATATGGTTTGAAAATGCAACTTGATACCTCATTGGAAAAACCTGACTGCCCTTTCTAGAAAATAGAAAAAGTGCGCAAACGACGGTGTGCAAAGTGTGACCGAACGACAGACCGAAGTACCTTACGGCGGCAATTATGTTATTTGATAGTGTGTTGTTTCTGTTACTTGTATTACAGACGGTACTATTACTACTTTGGTCATTTTATTGCAGGCGACCGTCATTAGATATTTGTAGTGAAAATTATATGGATGTATTAAATATGAAGTCATGGAGTAACCTTACCTAAATGACATGGGGAGCAGCAGCAATAACCCGTCAACATTGAAAGGTTATTAATTATAGTTATGACAACATGTCTCGTAATTGTTCGCGCATCTTTTAAAATCTTGCCCTGGTCGACTTACTGCCTCTGAGAAGCCATGGTCGACTTACTGCCTTTGAGAACAACGTTTGAAGTTTGACGAAACTCCAGTTCATGTACTGTTGTCTTATATTTCCATAATCAAACTGGTCATGCACACCTTCATTTGCGCACTTTTTTTGGGTGCTATTTTCGCGAGAGTACAAATAAGGGGAAACAATACAATGTTATTGTCTAACTTTCAACCACAGTTGCACCCCCTTAGCTGTGCTTGAAAGTTAATGCACTCTCTCGAAAATAGAAAACGGTGCGCAAATGACGGGGGGCAAAGTGTGACCGAACGAGAGACCGAAGTACCTTACGGCGGGAATTATGGTATTGGATAAGGATTTTTCATTTTATGATTCATTCTCTTGCATTTTCAAATATAATTTTTAATTGCTACATCTTCTTTGGAATTTCTTTAATGTGTTTGGGGCACTACCTCAGTCTTTCTAAATATGTGACACGTCAGGTTTATCCAATGTGGTCTTTAACTATACACGGACAATATTTGAAAATACAACCGTATACGGATAAGATTTGAAAATACAATTGTATATGAAAAAGATTTGAAAATACAGCTGTATACAGCCACGATTTGAAAATGCAACAGTATACGGACAAGATTTGAAAATGCAACCTTATACAGACAAGATTTGAAAATACAACTGTACACGGACACAATTTCAGACAACGCAAACATTAATGACGCCTCGTGTAGTCCGCAGGTGTGTAAGAGGAAACAAAAAGAGAATAGAACTGATGCTCCATCAGCCATGTCGTAATATGCGACTCACGTGACGCTGTGTGGGATTCCTACATCACTTTAAATAACCCTGTGTGGTTCCAAGGGGGAGGGGGGGGGGCGGAAGTCTCTCGTGACATAAAGACAACATTGGGCGACTGCTGTCTCGGATATGTCGCATAAAGCGACCTTGAGTGCTTAATGGATAACCCGGCCATGAATGTAGCTGAAACAAATGCAGCAACACATAATATTAGCTTTTAACAAGAATTTCGCGCCATTCGCGCTTTTTTTCATAGATATTAGATAAACATAAAGGTATGTTTTCAGGCACTCGTAAGAAATAAAAAAGTAGAAAACTAGACAACAGGAAAACAACAGACGTGAGTGGCGAATCATGGCAGGGAGGATAGTGTGATTGGCTTGCATAGCTAGGCGGGGTTGTCGCACGGAAGGTCCTGTTCCCTTTCTTATGTGTTATAAGCGCTTTTTATTCAACTCGGCAGTTGAAATCTGTTACAAAGTGAATGTGCTTTTTGTTGTAATTGACTTAGTCAGTAATGGATGGCCTACAGCGGCGGATTTGGTCAGAAGGGGCAGAGCTGAGGCAGAAGTTATAGGGCTACTTCATGGACTTGTAAAATACTGTGTACTTTATCCCGGTGACAGGCCTGAAGATTTAGCATGACTAACAACTGAACGAAGAAGAAGCAGAAGAAGAAGAGGAAGAAGTAGAAGCAGGAAAAGAAGAAGAAGAAGCAGACGACATGTCTGGCCTCTAACACTAATTAGAGGCACTGCAGTAAATCTGTGCATCTTTTGAATTTCATAGACAGTTAAAAATATTAAAACCCGAAGATCTGTAATCAAGGATTGCTAAATTTTCACGTTCACACACGTACACACAAAACGAATATGCGTGTGTATATGTCCTGTTTACACTAAACTGTCACTACGCGTCGCTCATACACCAGGATAAACGTAACACGCCAAAAGATTTACTCCATACTGAGTCTTGTCACAGCTTTAAGAAAACAAGGCCATGGCGCTGTCTTAACTTGTCATTTTAATAACATGTTGTGCTTGGCGAAAGCTAGCACAGAGAAGCGCTGCCAGGATTTTTAATTTAATGTGTACTTGTTTCTAATCTTTCTTCAGTTAATTTGTTTACCGAACCCCCTTCACATCCCTACAACTCGACCCACTTATTTCAACTTAACAGCACGGGTTGTCTTAAGACAGGCGTGGGCACGACGTCAGTCACAGTCCACAGGTGGACCACTAATAGATTTTAGGTAGACCGCCTGATATAACAGTTTTTACCTATTTTCACATTTTTATATGAAATCTTTTGTTGTTAAAGGTATAATATTTTTCATACCCAAATTTGGGACCGAAGACGCAGCAACAGTGATAAATGCAGTCAGCGACCCATAGTTTGACTGCTTGCGTCAGGGTCAGCGAACCAGAGCTGACCAAGACCCTACTCCATCTCAAAGTGGTGGTCCTGGAAACAGGCTGCATCACTGCAGTCTGGCTGAGAGAGTAGGGATCGAAGAGGGAAGGCTTACCCGGTGCCAAAAATGCCATGCTGAAACCGGATGTGTCGGGCCGAAAGGCGCAAATATCGCAGCTTTGCTGTAAACGGCGACACAACGTAACCAACGTCCTTTTCAGGACGAACGCAGAAGAAGAAGAAGAAAATACCCAAATTTGAGGACTTAGTTGAGGCATTGAAAATCCAATGGACACCGATTAAACAGTTTAACGATCTAGTTTTTGCAGACGACCTAGCTCTCCTGTCCCATAACCATAATCAGATGCAAGACAAAATTAAAATACACGCTGAGAGGTCACAGCAAGTGGGGCTGAAAATATACAGGGAAAAAACAAAGATAACGAGAATAAATGCAGGAAACGATACAAGCGTTCCACTTAATCTGAAACGCCGCTACCAGATGTAGAATAATACATACACCTTGGTAAACAGTATTGAAACAGTTTGGAGGGACAGACAATGACATCAAAATAAGATTACAGAAGGCTAGAGGAATTTCCACTGCCTTGAGAAATACATAGAGATAAAACAGACATCAAAAATCAAAATCTTGTCTTCAAATATCAAGTCACTCCCATTGTAAGGGTGTGACACATGGAGAGCAACAACAAACAACAACCAAAAAGCCACCGACTTTCATAAATGGATTCTTGAATAGAATAGAAAGATTGAAATGGTATGACAAGATCACCAATATGGAATTGATGATAAGATCACCAATATGGAACTGATGACAAGATCACCAATATGGAACTGATGACAAGATCACCAATATGGAACTGATGACAAGATCACCAATATGGAACTGATGACAAGATCACCAATATGGAACTGATGACAAGATCACCAATATGGAACTGATGACAAGATCACCAATATGGAACTGATGACAAGATCACCAGTATGGAACTGATGACAAGATCACCAATATGGAACTGATGACAAGAACCAGACAAGTGCCAGTGGAATTAAAGAAAAGAAGAAGACGATGGAGATGGATAGGACATATATTGGGGAAACCTGTTGATAGCATTACAAGGCAGTACTTGTTCTGGATTTCTCAGGGCAAGGCAGTTTGAGGAAGACCAACGATGACACCAGACAGGAAGACTTGGCATAAGTTTGTTGACAGCATTGTCACAGAATGGGGCGACCTCTCCTTGATCTCTGTTGCACTCCGTCAGTATCCGATACATTTTTGTGCTGATTTTATTTGCATGCTTTCAATAGCCACAATTTCTTTTCATTATCTGCTATGTATAATGGTAGTTTGTATGTTCAAACATTTTGACACTCCCTGTAGGTGATAATAAGCACATTTTCTTGGCGAAGCACAGATTTGCTGAGATAATATTAATCGACAATATATTGGCTTATCTCAGGTGTTACCGACCTCAGACTCTTGATTATCAGTAAAATCGGCAAGCGCAGTGCTTGATAAGACGGGTGCGCGCAACACCAAAGCTTGGAATACGGGGAGACAACTTATGGACAGGCATGAATGACAAGATTAATTTAGATAAATGTAATATTGTTACATCTGAAAAACATGGTCATATGCGTTTACAGATGCGTTCGTGAGTGTGCACACAAGGCATTGTATGACTTATTGCCATATATGGTAATACGTGTCCGTTTCCTTCACGCACCTTATTTTACGTGGAAAGATTTTGAAATCACCACACCCTAACCCGCCTGTTTGAAAATGGTTAGAGCTTTTGATTTCGTTTCATAAACAGATGAGTGAGAGACCAGGAATATAACCTGACACGTTTCAGTGTTATTTCACTGTGAGAAACGCTTACCAAGACACCAGACATTGCCAGTGTTAGAATTCAGAATTTCCTTTTATCAGCTTGGACCTTTTATTGGAGAATTTTGGACGGACTTACAAAATAGCCGAGGAAATCCCTATCAATTTTAACAAGGAAACCAGGACTGTGGAAACTGAAACACACGGAGTCAGAAAGAGAATTAAAGTTCAAATTAACGACCAGAAGTACACGTGTAATAAGGCAACCTTTTGTTCATCTGAGCAAAAAGTCTGTGAGCCAGGATTGGCGTAAGTTGTGATTCTACATTCTATATTTTATTACTAACGTGAACTAACATATATATGTATATTACCATGTGAATTTTAATATGTGAAAATCGCTAGTGGATGTCCCAGTCATTTGAGGCTGGCAACCTCAGCGTATAGAATGATGATTCATGAACCACCACTGCACGGGCTGGTGATTGCTTTATTGCTAGTTTCGTAAAGAGAACTAAAAGCATAAAGTAGTCCCAGGTTCCATATGGTGCAGGGAGGAAAAGATGAAAGAAATGATGTACATTCTAAGTATAATACTTACAGTTTCAAACCAGTGTAAATGTCTATGTGACAATATTCATTTTAAAAATAACGGAAGTTTCAAACTTTTCAAATCAGTGTAAACATAAATGAAAACATACTCTATCTGTATTATTAACCTTTGCATTTAAATGTAATGTAAAGCTAAAGCTATTCAATTTAAATGTAAAGAAAGTTTTATCCCGAGGGATTAAATTTAATTCTCATCGATTGTAAATTCTGAGTTAAATGGGATGGTGGAATAGGAAGATAGGGACCCATAACCATGGGTTGGAAAATGCAATACACAGAAGAGCGTTTCGTTTCTATTCTGTGCCATAGTTATTAGTGGTACCAGCAGAAAGTAATATCTATGGAACAAGAAGGGACAAGTGGCCAACGCTTTAAGTCAAAGGACCAACTTTGTAGACTCTCCTTGACATTTCTGGGAAACGAGCTACACCCTACAACCTTGACCAGCGACGAGCGAGAGCAGTGTAAACAGAACCCATAAGAGGGAGCAGAAACTACTATTGGCAGCTAAGTGCAAAATATACGCTGCCAAAGTGAACCTTTTTTTTTATCATTACCAAACAATGATGAAACTTTTCTTCTAAACTATTCAATTATTTTCAAACTGTTAAAACTGTGATTATTAGATTTTTTTATTTGTAAATTTACAACTTTTTTAACTTCGATTTAATCATTTTAAAGTTACTGCATGTTTGTCTCTTTCAATTTACTACACACCCTCTAAACTGAGCTATACCAGAATAATAATAATTTCCCTGAGTTAATCAGAGGTGGTGGCTTAAACGAGCTAGTATAAACCATTACTTAATCCTTCACAAAAGTTGTCGGCAAATTCTAGAATTAACGTGCTGAGCCAAACGCAGCATTGTTTTCGCTTTTCTGAATATCTTGTGTTTTACGCCTTTGTGGTAGAAGTGTCCTTAACCTTCTGTCTACATATCTGCCAAGAGTAATCTTGTGCAAAGGTAGACACCTTTGAAGCCCAGATTAGATACTGTTGAGTTTTGGCCACTGTTGGACTACTGCTGCAAAGCAGGGGAGGCAATACCGTCACAAGCATATGCTTCTGGGGTGGGGGGGTGGGGGGGTGGGGGTGGGGAGAGTTAAATGGGATGTTGATGATGAAGATTCTTAAAACCTTATCTTCTTGGCCTTAACCTTTGAAATTATTTATATATCCATTTTCCATAATTGACTTCCACATGATATTGCCGGTTTTATCTAACACAGTAAAATTTAAAACAGACGAATATTGTTATATGTTGTATAATAACTATAAAGAAGTAAATAAATAACACGTAAAGGTATGTTTCAGGCACTCGTGACAAACAAAGAAGTAGAAAACTAGACAACAGAAAAACAACAGACGTGATAGGCTTACCGGGAATCGAACCCAGGACCTTCCGAACGACACCACCGCCTAGCTACGTGAGCGAATCGTAACTATCCTCTCTGTCAACTAGGCACTACAAAAATAGTGTTTCATAGACAGAGGTCACTAGCACGATCTCTGTACGGACCGTTTACTGTTTACAGGCCACGGGTTTCCCTTCCTTATTTGTTTATAATAACTATACCTAAGCTCACAGGCCCAGCCTATTTAGGGCAGCTTCACTGCCCAGTCACACAACCCGCCCCAAAGTTTTGCACGGAATGACATCTTTTGGCGAGGTCAACTTTGACGCAGGTAACAAAACCTCTCTACATGTCTTAGACAAGACAACCTGTCATACTATTTTGAGTTACCTTTGATGTTAATTTTAATTTTTACCAAATCAAACTCCATTTTTTTGTAAAGAGGATAAGTCATCTTTTGATCTCGTCCATAAATAAGCCTAAAGGTATCCATGATGAAAGCAACAACAAACATGAAGCTGGTGTATAGTTTCTTAAGTTCACTGCATTTCTTCCTTACCATTCAGATACCTGGTCACGTGTAGTCCCAGGGGGGTCTCTGAAGAGACAAAGAAATAACAGGACTAACATACCCTCAGGCATGTCGTACAAGGCGACTAATATGAGATTGTTAATGGAGATGGCAATCTCATCATGTAAAATAAGCTCCAACATAAACCACCACAGCTGCAGGAGAATGTGAATGATTGGTAAAGGCTTGAACGAACGAACGAACGAACGAACTTTATTTTTGAAGGGTAAAGAATTGGGCGCGCAGGCCCGTCTAACATTCTGCCCTTCCACTCTCATTAATCTTGCATACTATATCCTTTTATTCCCACGTGATACTTTAAGCATTAATTTAAAGGCATGCAACATTATAAAGTTAACATAACAGCATTCATTTACAGTATACAATCATAATAAAAAATGAGTAGGTTTTGTAGATAGTGACTGAAGAAAAATAATAATAATCATAAATAAAGAAATAAAAAATAATATAAACAAAACAATAAATAAATAAATTATGTATACCGACACTCACTCATACACTTAACACGTCTACAAGTAATCTGTATTTTTGAATATGTCATCAATCATCAATACAAAAATGACATAAACACATTCTCGCTTAGGCAGAGGTAGACCAAGAAGCACATGGAGACGAGATCTGGAGACATATGTGAAAATGATGAGGAGAACGTGGAAAGAACTTGAGATGATGGCACGTGACAGGAGGACTTGGCATGTCTTTGTTGAAGGCCTATGCTCCTTTGGGAGTGAAGGGTTATGAATGAATTCTGGCTTACATCCATACATTCTGCAAGGGGAGCAGGTACAGTGCTGGCTTCATGCTCCGCAGGGAGCACAAAGGAAAATGATGAATGCCCCGTCTGAAAAGCTTGATGCATCGCGGTTACTCCAGCCTTCATGAATTACTTGTTATACTGATGAAAACTAACGAAAAATCATATAGTTTTATTTATATACAAGGCAAACTTGGATCCGCGGTAGTGCTGGGGTTAGTTCCCTGGCTTCCCAACTCGATGGTCCAAGGTTCGATCCCCAGTTGAGGTGGGAATTTTTTTTTAGACCGCAGGCGGCTCCGGGGTACCAAAGCAACTCTGGGAAAGTTGAGACAGCAGGTGTGATGCATACCACATCACCCCTAGTGTGCCGATGGTCAAGAAAATATGGGCCTAACACCATATTCCCAATATGCCTCAATGGGCGTGTAACGGGATCCTTTACTTTTTTTTTTTTTTGCAAGACAAACTGAGTGAAGCTTCAGAATCTAATTCTAATCCTAGCTATATCTAATTGCTTCTTGTTAAAAATTATTTCTTCAAACTGCAGTTTGTGGTTAGGTCAGTGCACATCATATGTTGCACTCCGGGTTGAGTTTGTTTCGCTCCTTCCTTTTACCTCCTCTAGTTTCTCAAAAAGCCCACATCACACAGGTAGGTTAATCCTTTCAGGTTGACACCGAGACACAACAACCCAAGATTCGATGGGAAAACAAGACAGAACCTGGGAAAAGCGGACTGGTACTTCCCAACTATAGAATCATTTTCCCGATGTGTGCAGTTTACACGAAGTTAAAAATTGAAACGTATTTTTTGCATGTAAATAAATCTTACAACACTGAAATATTTTGCAGATAATTTACAACGATTATATATACAAATAACGAGATATGTTTTCATAAAAAAGGAGGGTGGTGCAAAAGCAGGTATACACTTTAACAACATTTATTTTTTTTAAATTTATAATCATTTTGTAAACTTTATTTATTGTTTTACAAATGTGTACGTATAAACGTTATTAGCATATATTTCATATACTTCTTTCTTAGCTTTTTTCACTGATGCATTTCGAGTGTTGTAAGTTTTTATATGCCATTAATAATGCGTGCTTTTTTGTTAACTTCATATACAATGCAGACATCTGGAAATTTGATTCTAAACAAACTAGCGCACTAGGCAACCGTAGGGAGAGTAATTTATCACGTCGTGGCACGCTATGTGCCTCTTGGCCTATAAATTAAACAAAAATTTTCACATGAAAGTATATCTTGTTCGTGATGTTAAAAGTTACGTTACTGAATTTGCTCTCACACGCCATAAAAATCTGGTGAAGTAAGAAGACACTGTGAATTGTGCACTAAAAAAAGCAATTACGTTTGGAAATTCTTTTCATTGTCAGGGAAAAACACTTCTTTATTTATCAAGTGTCATAAAGGCTTCCTTTTATCTACTTGCAAACAAACTACATCACTGCTGCCGTAACAATGCGCCCTTTGATAGAATAACAGTAGGTATTTTTTTTTAAACAAAATATCTCGTTCAACCCTCGATGGGTTATAACTAGGATATATGGTGTAATAAATTCAAGGCAATATAGTAACTTCTTTCCCCCCCCCCCCCCCTTTTTCCCCACTCAGTTCAAATAGAGTAATTCAAAACCAGAATTGTGTATACCGGTATGTGTGTGACCTACCCTTTCCATGAAACAATCAAACAATAAAAATAAAAATAAAAAACAAACAAAAAAGATGAACGGAAGAAACATAAACAACACAAAGTAAAGTCTCTCATAACAGCCCTGTTGTTAACAAGGTGAAAAAGGGTGAGAAAGCTCAGGGGTGTCTGAGATTACACCAAATCCACTAACTATCTACCATCATTCACACGAGCACCCCATTATACTACCCTTTATCCTCACACCATCATTGATCCTTATAGATTAATTTTAGTTCTTCGTATATACTGTTTTACTATATTGTGCAATTCTCTAGGTCTATCTATTCTCAACACCTGTTTCATAGTTATGGATTGCATGCCTGTAATTAATGTAATGTTGGTTATCTCTGTTTATACTTCTTGCATTTTAGTAGGAAATGATCTACATTATTTTGTTCTAGACACTCTGTACAGTAAGGTTCTTCTATTCTAAAACAGCCAATTCCTAGTGGCAGTCTTAGAAGTTTCTTATTGCTATGAAATTTTAGTTCTCTAGATACCTGACACGTTTTTGTTGGAGCCTTGAACAATTTATATGCATGTCTGCCCTTCAGACTACCATCCCACTCTACTGTCCATTCCTCAGTTATTATTTTAATTAGGCTTTTGATCTCTGCTTTACTCATCCTCACATTTATTTGGTTTCTATTATTTCTACTTTTCTTTGCTTCTTTATCCGCCTTTTCATTTCCTTCTATGCCAACATGTGAAGGTATCCAAGCTTTTAGAACAGAACATCCTCTGGAGCATAGGTAAGTATTTGCCAGTTATATCGCTTCTGCTATATCAAGTCTACTGCATTCTCGTAAGTTTCTTATAGCCTGAACAGCCAAAGTGAGCCTGTCAATATTGTCAATTTATGAGGAGGGTTGTTAGAGAAGATTTCCAAAGTTTTCAGAATTACAGCCATCTCTGCCGTGAAAATAGATGCATTGTCTGTTATACTATATCCTTTCACCATTTGCCACATGGGAACATAAATTCCTATCTCCAATTTGTTATCCTCTCCCTTAGATCCATCTGTGTACAATGTAATACTGTATTTAACAGTAGGTAGTGATTGGGAAGAGGAAAAACACATACACTCACAAAGAAATTTTCAGTTGCCTGAAAAAAAAAATAATATTTATACATAAGACTACAACGGTTAAGGTCGTACAAGGAGCGATAACTAAATATTCCTTCATTCATTACCCTTAAGCCCACCCCCCACCCCCACCCACCACCCAAGGATCATAGCTGTTAAGTAATTAGTCAAATTGCACTCTATTTAAATATTTCCATTTCTCAGTCTTCTAAACGTGCTGTAGATGCTGAAAGTTTAAGATGTTGTCTACAATTATTCTTCCGTCGTTGTTTTGATGGGTACACTTGCTCTTGAATCTCTAAGTGGGATAATGACATAAGCATTTGACGGACACTGAATATAATATTTAGAATGCTGAACACTATATATATTGTATATCCTAATTATAACCCATAATATGGGGATTGGAATGGCTAAGAGGAATGGCGCACGGCTTAAAAGGGTTGAACAGGACATCTTTATCCATAATCTAAAACAAAAAAGTTTCATTACATATCCAGGGTCAACCTACATATGAAAACCTTTTTATGAGGCTTGGACCCTGCATTCGTTGTGTATACAACTAGCGCGTTACAGGAACAGTTAACCTTCATACCCTTAGACATTTGGTGAGATGGATTTGCCCAGAGTGCAGTGAGGTCGATCCTGATCAACAATAACA
This sequence comes from Oreohelix idahoensis, assembly GCA_024509875.1. Classification (NCBI taxonomy): domain Eukaryota; kingdom Metazoa; phylum Mollusca; class Gastropoda; order Stylommatophora; family Oreohelicidae; genus Oreohelix; species Oreohelix idahoensis. The sequence continues at coordinate 111,447 of JAMPIV010020485.1, read as the reverse complement.
CTATCAGTGGAGGCGATGGAACCCTTATTGGGAAAAAAAATGTTTTTACAAAAGCATTAAAATAAACTTTACATTTTAAATTGAATGCATTCACTGACCCCCACCATCGAGGGGTCTGTGAACCAACAGGTTAAAAAAAAACCCTGTTTTAGTAGAATTTTCGTAAAACAAATGTTTAACCATTTTTTAAAAAAGTATCTATTTTTAGCAACTGCATGATTCACTTTAGTGCGCATGCACATAGAGCCAGTAAACAAACCGGTGTTTATTCAGTTTCGCCTACTAGTTTTTCACTTCTAACAAGACTCAATAGATGGTGGAACTTTGACCCTTGGTAAATAGTCATCAGAAAGGAAACAAATACGTCTGCAGACATGTGAATTATGAGCTTCAGTGGGACATAAGGAAGACAAGATAAAGAGAACACCAAAAAAATATGGAGGAAAATAAAGGGGACACTCTAGAGCAGGATTTCTCAACCGGGGTTCCGCCAGAGGTCTCTAGTGGTTGCATGAGAGATCGGACTGAAAAAATATATACTTGTTTTGTTTTTTAACTTTGCGCACCGGACGATGTTAGAAGACGCAGTGGTGTACAGTGATGGAGCAGGTTATTTTTTTTCATATTACTTTCTCCTATTATTTTTAGTATCGTTACCATTTAACATTGTCAATAAAATTTAATTATGTAAATAACATTAATTAAAATAAATTTACAAACTTTATTTAAATTAAATCTACCAAGCCTACTTTAGAAAAATTAAATCCTATTTTGGCATCAGTTATTTGATAGAAATATATTATGTTTGCCTTATGAGTTTTTAAAATCTATGAAAGGGAAAGAAAAAGATTAATATCAAGAAAGGTATTATATTTATAATTTACTAACACGCTAACGTAATGTGAGCTGTAGATATAATAATTTGTATGTAGGGCTTCACTGAGACCTGAAAATTATTTCAATGAATCCTCAAGGATAAAGAGGTTGAGAAAGGCTGATGTAGAGATACGAGCCACACGGTAGCAAAGAAACAAATAAAGAGAGAAACCTGAAGCCTGTAAAGAATAAATAATACAAATAACAGGATTTATTGCAGGCACTCGTAAGAAATAAAGTAGTAGAAAATTAAACAGAAAAATAACAAGTATAGGCGTACGCGGAATCGAACCCAGGGCTGCGATGACGTCTAATATTAGCCTGGGTCGTTTCCCGGTCCAATATGCCATAGTCGCGTGGATTGGTCGTGAAAATGACCGCTGTTCACGAAGCACTATTTTTGTGGTGCGAGGTTGGCAGTTATAATTCATTCCCGGTGCGAGGATTGGGCGGCGGTCGGATGGTCCTGGGTGTCTAGTGTTTCTTTATTTCTACGAGTGCATGAAAAATATCCATTTTTGTGTATTATTTACACAAGAGAGCACCTCGTGCCATTACCATATACAAAACAATGCTTAACTATTTGACAAGAGTGGCTGCAAGATCGTATCCACATTCCACATGTGTTCCTCATTTCGTGTTCCATTAATATATGTATAATTCTCCCCCTTATTGCCACAACGGCAATCCTGCATTACCGTTTTATCCATTCACATAAGATTGTACAATATAATAAGTGGAAGGTACTTGATGTACACACTTGAAGCTCAGCAGCAATGACTCGCTTACAACTGACGTCACAAGATCAACTCTTACCGCTTCTACCAAATAAACATCAAGTTTGTGATAAGTGTAGGCCCTGGGGTTCTCCACAAGAGACAAAGAAAGAATATCTTCTACTTACTCTTTGAACACTTTCAGGCTATTTCAATCAATCAATACCCTTTAGGTCCCCAAGGAGCATAGGCCTTTAACAAACACATGCCAAGTCTTCCTGTCACGTGCCATCCGCTCAAGTTTAAAAAAATTTGTAGGCTTAATTAATTAACAACTTAATTATTCTTAAACTTGAGACTGGACTGGTGACAAATTTGATGAAAAGAATCCAGTCTCACATATAATTACTCTTCACTCGGCGTTATTTGACTTGCTGATGAATAAAATATGATAAGCATTTATGTCAGAGTCTATGGCACTATCACTTTTGGGTATCTCACTTGAAACGGATACTGGACATCAAGACTATCTGGCCATTGATGGTTGACTGGGCCAGGGATACTCTGTCTTTAGTGAATGACTTTGTTGTGCCTAAGTACTATCTGGCTAATGCTCAGAGTAATGTTGGCTACTTATGGCTGACTGCCAATGAGTACGGCTGACGTGATATGGTGAAGAACTTAAGTGACTTTAGAACCACCAGGATTTTGGGACACGCCGTCACATACGTGGATGCTTAGTGGTCTGGATTACAAGCTATCTATCGAGAAGAGTAGGGAAACCCTTTCACTTTCTCTGTTGACGACAGTAGTTCAGGCCTATGCAGAAGCTGTCAGTCCCGATGTCTGTTAGATATTACACAAAAAAACATTCGTAAGCTCTGGTCTAACAGGTAGCTATTTTAGTGCAAGTCTTGTGCACGTTCAGCTGTTAAGGACGTGAGTGCAAGTAATGGCAGTATATCTGTGATATAATCAATGACAGTGTAGTGCCGGTATTTTGCTATCTTAGCATGGCATTATAGTAACCAGTACATCTCTCATTTGTGAGATCAGTTACATTTTTAACAGATTGTCTTTGTACATAGATATACAAATGTCTATGCCAGTCCGCGAAAAATGAAATAGAAACAGTTTGACACTGCGAACCTTCAAAGTAATTCAGATAATGAGAAGAAAAAATTATGTCCCTGATTATTATGAAAAAAAAAAAATGATTGCTCAAAGCACAAATGTCTTCATACTTTGAATAATAAAAGAAGAATTTATAAAAAAAAATGATTTATCATTCAGTCTATTAAAGTTTATGATTTTTGTAGTTATTTTTTATTATACGAAAATGTCCCGACTGGTGAGAAAACCCTTCCTCAAGATTAGTTTGTTACAGCGTTTTCTTCTAGGCTTCTCCATGCGCAGAGTTTCGAGTTGCTCTCTATTAATCGTTCAGGTCGTATGTGAAAAAGACTAGACATTTACAGGTTTATATACTGTGAAATCAGACCACGTAACAATTTTGAAAATAAGTTTTGTGGGTAAATTTTTATGACGCAATTGTAGGAGTTTCAAATTTAAAATATCGAACGTCTCATTATTGCAGAACTAGTTTATTCTTAAGAATTCAGCCAAAATGTTGTGTTACCAAATTCAAAAATTGCTGTTCCATGTAGCACGCTTGAGACGCAAAAGGTTTGACATCACGCACCCTGCGTTTCATTTCAAGTCTGTATTTTAAAAAAAAGGAGGGAAGAGAGGGTCAGAAATTCCCCCTGCACATGTCTGATACAATTCATGTAACACAGTTTATGAAATACCAACGATTTTAAAATTGTAAGCGAAAAGACATTGATCGTTATACCACACAGACGTCAACTTTAATAACTTTAGAGGAAGGTGTGGTCAGCCTAAAGTTGTTGGTGGCTCCATAGAGTTTGTCCAGGAATGGTACTGATAACGGCCACATGTGCGTTCTCTGTTCTTCATATGTTGGGCACTTTTGTAGCAGAGATTCAACTGTCATTGTATCGGTGCCAAAGTTACACTCATCGTTTGTTCTTATCTTTGTTGTTATAGTTGTTGTTTTTGTTAACTTAGGCTGCCGAGCTTCTCGTTCTTTTGCAGCCAATATCAAGATGAAGACTCCTTGGTATTATCTACACTGTAGATCTAGGTATCTCCTGTGGCTTCTCTGCCTTTACGAAATGTGTTGAGCTGAATTCATGAGCTCCAGTGCCTCCAGCTTGGCTTGCATTTAAAGGATCATCACATCTGGTTCCAAGCTAGTAGGAAAAAGCAAGTGATATATTGTGCATTACCCGCCATCCAAGGGTGTTCTCCAAATATGCTGAACTAACATACTATGCTCTGGTTCTGGGTACTCCCAAGGAATTGTCACCTCCTATACATATCCATTTCTCAGTTCCCCTGCCCATCACGGGCCCATAGTGAGGTCCCCCTGCATGCAGCCAAACAGGTAAAAAGCCCGAGTTATGTCTGGGGCCCAAGTGACTCCTCCAAAAGCTTAGTGTGCAATGCTGGGTTCTCGACATGTTTCACCACAGGAGAATCCCTGGAAGTGTGTGGATGATTTCAACAGTCATTGAGGATGTAATTAGCCTCACAGACATAGGTTCACTTCCACATATGTATATTCTAGCATTGTGCATAGATGGTGGTCATATAAGGATGACTCCAGATATGCCTCCATGCATGTTCCTATCTTTAAAATAAAGAATATGCCAACCGCTCCCGCCTGTACGTCGTAAGAGGCGATCAACTTGAGGTTGTGCATCGGACTGGCAACATCATCACATGAAACCAACGGCTATAGAACTCTGCACTGCAAGACTGCATCAACATTTTAGTGCTGCCTTAATGCAAGGGGCACCACTGCGGGATGGCTCCAAGCTCTAGGACAGGGTTTCTTTACACTTTTTATGCCATGGTCAATCTTGATTGTTCGATGAAGGCTATAGGCCGTTGTGATTGTTCGAGGAAGACTATAGGCTCCTGTGATTGTTCGGGGAAGGCTATAGGCTCCTGTGATTGTTCGGGGAAGGCTATGGACCCCTTTGATTGTTCGATGACGGCTATAGGCCCTTTTAATTGTCCGAGGAAGGCTATGGATCCCTTTGCTTGTTCGATGAAGGCTATTGGCCCCTTTGACAGTCCGATTAAGGCTATTTGCCCCATTAAATGTCCGATGAAGGCTATGAACACGGTTGATTGACTGATGAAGGCTCTAGGCCCCTTTAATTGTCCAATTAAGGATATAAGTCCCTTTGATTGTCCGATGAAGATTATGAACCCCTTTGATTGTCCGATGAAGGCAATGGACCATTTTGATTGTTCGATGAAGTCTATGGACCCTTTCTTTAAAAGACAAATGTACATAAAAGCATAATAAAAAACATTACATTTAAAATTTTAGATATGTGCAGGGATCCCCTAGACTCCATTCGTTAACCACCAAAGGGTCTGTGGACCACAGGTTAAGAAACCCTGCTCTAAAATGAGCAAAGAGGTAAAAGATAATGACGATGATGTGTTATGGCAATGTATTGTTAGCAGACGCCTGCTAAATTTATGAATACCATAATGAAAAACTTGTCAAACAACAGTTGTGTTAGTAGTACGCCCTTACAAACAAGAGTTGTGTTAGTAGTACGATATTATAACATTTACAATGTTATCCATCATCATCATCAGCTGCCATCTCCACAACGAAGGTCAGTTGTAATAGATCTTCAACATCTTCTGTCTCTTGCCTTGATGGTGTATTGTCACCGCTGGACTGGGTGTTTTAAAGACTGGTCCAAGAAGGCACCAATTAAACTATATGTGTCCCAGTGGTCCCTTTATATGTCCTGGGACTGGTCAGGATACCAATTAAACTAAATGTGACAGTGCTATCTCTTCTTATTATAGTAAACTAGGTGACTGGGGCAGGCCTAGTTGTCTACCTTCTATTTGTCAATTTGATCCATTGACCTATCTTCCAAGTAAGAGTATATCTTAATACTGGCCCTCACCGCCAGAGTTATCGATTCCTGGATGATATTCTCTCAAAACTTCCAACCTAAACTCGTTCCATCCCTTCTTATGATGTTACTTAAGTGACAGCTTCGTATAGTAGTTAGTTTCTTTATGTCCAGTATCTTGTTTACTCTAGCACTCAACAACCTTTTAGAGACTGAACCCAACTTGAGCAACGTTCCATCAAAACAAACAGTTTATTTACATCATATAAGTTCATCATAACAGAGGCATGTGGTACTAATTCCAGGTACAAACATTTCCTAACTATCCCTTGTAGATCCCATTCCTCCTGGGTATATATCCATGTACCTGTATATATATATATATAGCTCTCTACCTGAGAACACCAACAGATATGGTTTATACCCATTTTCTTCCCTTAAGGTTTTTATATTTATTCTGGCTTTTCCCAAGCCTTTCATCAACTCTTTCCTGAGTTGGTTTCCTTCATCTACTAATCCGGTCAGATTTGACTCAATTTACTCAAATACCATCATCTTAAAACTCATATATGCAAATTAATACATTGGGTACACCTGTTGCAGTATCCTCATACTTATACCTGCTAGAGAGCGCATGTTTCATCCTGTAAATACAATCAAACTTCAATTGCTTACTCATCTTACTTGTAGCAGTTGATGTTGCAAAATTCATTATACAATAGCCCAACACGGCTATTTAATCCATGTTCTTCTGTAAAGTTTCTCAGCTGCTGACTTAGTCTTAGTTTATTCACATCATAGTCAATTTTGTAGCTTCAGCTTCGTTTCTCCTTATTCTGCGCTCACTTAGTTGTAAGCGTCGTTAACCTTGTAATACCTTATTTCAACTTCTGAAATAATTCTATTCAATGTCTATCAAAAGTTATGAGTCAAAGGACCTACTTACTTTGGTTGCACCGAATCCTCACAACACTCATTTTTCTTACTATCACCCCTTATCACTAAACTTATATTTTAAACACAGTTCTGTCTTTCATAAGTGAATAGATTCTACTACTCTAACTAGGTCTATAGGATTCTTCAGAAGTATTCATTCTGTTTTCTCACAGAAATGTAACTTGAGCCTGGCAGAAAACACATTCCTGCCACTCTACGTCCTTAACCAGGACTGCTTCCTCCGAAAAATGCGACCGCCCCACAGCGTGTCTAAGTGTGTTCTCCTCTATAAAATCATTCTGAGCTCATCTGTCCTTGTTTACGGTAAATTCATTGGTTCCTCCTATTCTTCGCTCAGCTGAAAAATGTTCACGCTTATCCGCTGTGTAAACAACTCAGTGAAGTGTCATCCGTTGTCCTGGTAAACTTTTCACGTGCATATTTTTTTTTCTCAACTCACTTAATCATATAAGGGAGGTAATTAACCATTGTCTCCCTTTGCATATTTGACTTAACCTTATATTATCTTCTCTAAAGCTTGCTATACAATTCTTATATGTACATTTTCTAAACCATAATTACCAACTCACCAAATCTACTTATGTGTAATTAAGCACTTTCCTCCCCTGACTTTAATAATTAGAGTCTACTCCCTTTGATCAAAGCATGATTTAACTCATCTTATTTCCCTTTTAGCAAGACAAATAGTCTTTATTCAAATCTATTCTTATTTCTTAAACCATTTTTTCATACCTTCCCTCTTAACCAAAACCAAATCACCGCTTATAATTCCTGCTTGAGCATTTTATAATGCTCCTAGCAAAGTGAACGGTGACATACAACCCGGGGCCATACAAATGTATCCCATAGGGAGACATTTGTGTTCCATCATCTAGCAATCCCATTCTATTCTTTAACATACCATTATCACCGCGCCTGTATACATATTCAAAGTCTACATGTTAAAAAATGTCCCCAAAAAAATATTTTGAAGCAAAATGTAACGCTACCTCATTGCTGAAGCTTAGCTTGAGGCATACCATCAATACTCAACAAAAAAATAAATCATGGCTCTGCACTTATTATCTATATATATATATATATACATGTTCCTATTTTTCGACATGGTCACTGCCTCTGGACACAGAGGTTTGTCAGTACCTTTATATGTCTTGAAATATCTGCTGTTAATGTAATTTATCCATTATACGAGACAGATAAGCAGAAATAACTAATTAGTGGTGCATCAGTAAATATCCTAATGTGATAGTGAAAGATGTCACTATGTCAGAGTTGATGTGCCCGACTGATTCTAGTCTTGGATGCATCAGTCAAATCCTTCAGTCTGTCTAAACCTATATATACACGCACTAGTATCTTCATATGTATTGGGGCGATAGTGAAAGATACATGTCACTATGTCAGAGTTGATGTGCCCGACTGATTCTAGTCATAATCAGTTTGCATCAGTCAAATCCTTAACTCTGTCTAAACCTATATATATACATGCAGTAATACGTCAGGGTTAACAAAATATCTAACCTTAGGATGTAAAAGTAATATAGTCATGACCCTATAACTGTCATTACCATCATCTCTTAAGTAAGCAGTACCCATAATACCAATACTGCAACCAAGTTTTTTTTTTCTGTTATCTCTGTACAACCAGTGCAGTAAAAAGTGGGGACGTTCATCCTCAGTGCAATATTTGCCTATGTCCATGAGTAAGACTCCACTTGACTGAGTCTGGATCACTTCCCTTCTTCTTTTCTTTTCTCTTTTCTCTTTTTTTTTCTCTGGTCCTGAATACTTTTATGCCTGAAATAGGTACATTATAATAATTAACATGCATTTAATGTACTATATATATTTTAACCAATGTCAGTCTTGATCATCAAGTATGCTGCATCTTGTACCTTGGGAAGAACACTGTTAAGTTTCCTAAAACTATATGTAGTTATTCTAGTTTGTCACTTTCATAAGATTATATGTGTATACTCTACTGTGTCACAATGATGAACTTCTATGTATTCACTCTACTTTGTCACATTCTTAAGACTATGTTTTTAATTCACTTTGTCACATTCTTAAGGCTATATGTTTGATCTACTTTGTCACACTCTTAAGACTATGTGTAATCTAGTTTGTCAACTCGACTCTCTTTAAAGAAGTTAGTGAGTACTGTAAGTGTCTAAGCGTGCTCCAGTATATGAATATCAACTTAAGCTAAATACAGTGTGACTCAATTAATTAACTTAACTTTAGGTACTATGTTGGTTAGAGTACCGAATTAAACACTATAGCTAGGTTAGCGCTTTATGACGACTACACTAAGTTGGAGATTTGTTTTGCGAGTTCCAACAGTGTAATCTCTCTGCTGGAGAGGCGACTGTCATACTGTGACGAAGCTGATATGCATTGCGATGTCGTGTTTATAGTCGCTCTGCAGGAGGTGGGGGGCGAACGAATATTTATATTTTGTTGGAAACCTAGTGAAGGTTTATGTACTTGGCGATGATTTCTTTTGAATCTTGTTCGTAGATGTTCTTGCGGTAATCGTAGCAATTTCGCTCTTGGTGGTGAGTCTAGTGACGAAGGTTGGTAAGGGCGTTTGGTAGCTATGCGTATTTCGGTGCTAGCTGTATCATCCATACCTTCTATGTCGCTGTCTTCTCGTTCTATTACGTCAAGTTCAGATTCCACCTGTGCCGAAGGCGTATTAATGACATTCTTGTTACTATTTATGTGCTTCGCTGTAGGACTCTGGGTATGGTGAGTAATGTTACTTTTCGTCACTTGTAAAGACTGTTCGTCATCGCTATCCGAGCTAGAGTATGTAAGCTGGTGTCTACTGGAGGTTGACGGTTGTAGTCCCTGACTACCATGTTCTTCTGTAAAGTTGCTACCGTGGGGGGCTATGTTTCTCGTTGCTGATTTCAGAGGTCTGTCATCTTCGCTATCCCAAGTAGAATGTGTAGACTGGTGTTGACTGGGAGTTGACGGTTGTAGTCCCTGACTACCATGTTCTTCTGTAAAGTTGCTACCGTGGGGGGCTATGTTTCTCGTTGCTGATTTCAAAGGTCTGTCATCTTCGCTATCCCAAGTAGAATGTGTAGACTGGTGTTGACTGGGAGTTGACGGTTGTAGTCCCTGACTACCATGTTCTTCTGTAAAGTTGCTACCGTGGGGGGCTATGTTTCTCGTTGCTGATTTCAAAGGTCTGTCATCTTCGCTATCCCAAGTAAAATGTGTAGACTGGTGTTGACTGGGAGTTGACGGTTGTAGTCCCTGACTACTATAGTATGTTTGACTTGATATGGACGCATAAGGTTCTTCGTCTTGTGTCGATAGTGGCGTATTACTATCTCTCCCGTGTAGACGATTGTCTCTGTATATTAATCTTTCTCTCAATTCTGCTGGTGGAATGTCATCTTCATCTTCTGAGTCTTCTCTGCAGCGGACTAAACGATGTACAGCATCTTGGAGTTGACCTGAAGTGTTACGTTGTTGTAGGCTAATGTTCTGCTCAACATCCATGTCGTTTTCTTCACGTGAAGTACTTAATGTCTCTGTGGAATCATAATAACTCAACGTGACTTTTCGTATTGGTCTGCTACTGCATAAGGCTGGCGGAGCTGCAGGGCGATGATCGTCTTTTTTCATCTGTGATGCGTGTGCTTTGACGGTTATGTTCTTTTCCTCATGCCATAGTCTGTAATTAACGGGTGTTGTCTGTTCTACTATTTTATATCTATCAAGCCATCGTGCATCCAACTTATTATCTCTAACGTTCTTCTTGTAATATACTTTATCTCCGACTTTGAACTTCTCTAACTTCGCTCTTTTGTCATGCTGCTTCTGCCATTTCGTGAAGGCTTTCTGTGCATTACTGTTTGCTATCTGATGTGCTCTGTGTTTTTCTTGTAGTATAACTTCTATAGGATCTTCACCTTGATATTTCTTTTGGGGTTGTAAAAGATTATCTAGTGGGAATATAGGCTCACGTCCATATAGCATGTAGAACGGAGATAGTTCTGTCGTCTCGTTTATGTTTACTCTTATCGCTTCAAGAGCTTGATTGATATATACATCCCAATATTGAGCATTGCCTTGTATATATTTAGCAAGGATATCGTGCAATGTAGCATGCATTCTCTCATTTCGTCCGTTTGCCTGCGGTCTATAAAAAGTGCTAGTCGTATGCTGAATATTCAAAGTCCGAAGTGTCTTCTTAAAAGGGTTGCCTACAAATTGCTTTCCATTGTCCGTGATGATTCTTTTAGGACAACCATGTCTTGGTACAAATTCTTGTAGAAAAAACTCTGTCACTGTCGCTGACGTTATATTCTTAAGAGGATAAGTTTCAGGCCATACTGAATATTGATCAACAATATGTAAAAGGTATGCATTTCCAGATTGCGTAACAGGATATGGACCAGAAATGTCCATACTTATAACTTCCATAGGAAAATGAGATGATTTCATTTCCTGTAAAGGAACTTTAGTTGGTCTCATATTTCTGATTCTGCATACCCTACAAGTACCAACATATTCCATTATATCTTTGTACATAGACTTCCAATTGTATCTTTTCTTGATTATATCAATGGTTTTATCTCTCCCTACATGTCCATTATTATCATGAAACTGCTCCAGTAGTTGGGGTATTACTGATTGTGGAATTACTTTCTGTAATCTCCCCTCTTGTTTCTCATCAATATGATATAGTAGTTGATCATTGGGCAAGATTATAAACCGTTTAAGCGACGTAGATTTCGTTTGCACTTGCTTGATGATCTTAAGAATTTCTGGATCTTTTCTCTGCTCAGTATGTACATCAAGTGTATCTACATCTGTTGTTTGCTGCGTGCCATTATCTGTTATGGTAGTGGTGTTTCCATCATCCACTCTGTTGGAATTTATAATGTTAATTTCCTTTGCGTTGTCGTTGATATCTGTAGACGCCATTAGATCATCTTCCAGTATAGTACTAGGTTGTGGCGTTCGCGAAAGGAGGTCTGCACACGTGTTTTGAATACCGGGAATGTATTCAATTTTTGTATCATATGATTGTAGGTTCATAGACCATGTTTGTAACTTTTTTGGCTGCTCCTGCGTCTTAGTAAGCCAATTCACTAATGGTTGATGGTCTGTTCTGATAGTGAGTTTAGTACCTCTGATATAAAAATCAAGTTTTTGTATCGCGTAAAGTATAGCAAACGCTTCCTTCTCCGTTGTCGACCATCGTTTCTGAGTTTTAGAGAGAGCGTGTGACACGAATGCTATAGGCATTTCATTAGGGATTTCTGGTATAATGGGTGTCTCATTCTCTTCCCTGATTTGGACTAAGCAAGCACCTATTGCTGTATCTGAAGCATCTGTATACAAGATCATTGGACGGGATATATCCGGATGTGCAAGCAGTGGTATCTTTGTAAGTGCTTCCTTAAGATAATCAAAGGATTCTTGGCATTCTTTTGTCCACCTAAATCTTGAATATTTCTTGGTAAGTGCAATGAGTGGTTCAGCAGCCTTGGAGAAATTAACGACGTGACGTCTGTAGTATCCGCAACAACCAATATACGCTCGTACCTGCTTCACTGTTGTGGGAGCGGGCATGTTCCTTATTGCTTCCACTTTATCTGTATCAGGGCGAATACCTTCTTTATTCACTATAAACCCTAAGTATTTAGTTTCCGTCTTTAGGAACTCGCATTTACTTAGTTTGAGTTTAACCTGGTGATATCGTAGGCGATCAAAAAACTTGTTCAACCTTGTATAGGTGGTCATCCACAGTACCTGATGTGTGAATCAATACATCATCAATATAAGCTAATGCGAAAGAATGCATTCCTTGTAGAACTTCATCCGTCAACGCCATATATGTCGCGGGACTTCCTTTCAACCCAAAAGGCATAATGTTCCATTTGTAACTACCCATGTGTGTACAAAACGTTGACTTTTCTTTCGCTGCTGGTGTCATAGGAATGCACCAAAATCCTGAGCGTGCATCCAATGTAGTGAAATGTGTGGAGTGTCCAAGTGTTGCCAAAATATCATCTATCCGTGGCAATGGATACGAAATCGTTTTTGTAATTCTGTTTAACGCTCGATAATCACAACAGAATCTACTCGTTCCGTCTTTCTTGGAGACAATCACTATTGGTGACGACCATGCTGATCTCGATCTCTCTATGACTCCTGCATTCAACATGTCATTTATAGCTTTCTCTACTATTTGCCTGTTTTTTAATGGAGTGTGGTATGGTTTCAAACTAATGGGTTTTTCTGTTGTAGTTTGAATGTCCATATATACTGTATTAGTTCTACCTAACTCCATATCTGTTAATGCAAACACATCCTGGTGTTTAGTAACAAACGTAGTGAGTTTGGACTTGTTTTGATCATCTACTTTCAACGTGGCTAAAAGCTGTGCCAACCGATCTGGTGGGTCACTCTGTCTATGAGACTCATTATCTGTCCAATGTATTTTAACATATGTACTATGTTCTTCATCTCTGTGGAAATTTGTTCTTTCTTGTTCTGTTTTAGGATAATTAAAAGGTCTGAAACATCTGGACTTTGTTCTCTGCGACTTTGATTGACTTACATATTTTCCATTGGGTCTCTGCCATGGAGTATGCTCTTTCTCCTCATTATATACAGTGCCTCCTTTCTGTCGTTTACTACGACTATATTCAAAGGGACTTGCACATCTAAACTGGTACCTCTGATACAGTGGTTTATTCGAGTATCTCATATAGGGTTTCCGCCTTGGAGTATGCTCTTCCTCTGTATTACCAATATGATTGTTATTTTGTTGTTGACCACGAGTATTTTCAAAGGGCTTTGTTGAGGTTGGTAGTGCATGGTGAGTAACAAGATTAACATAAGTAGCTTGACCTGTGCTACCATCTGTTCCTCTGTATATACTATCCTGTGTTTTTCTTTGTATCACTTGATTCACTTTTCGTAGATAACTATAATATTCGTCTTCCTTCGCACTTGCATGTATGTGTTCAGGTTCTTCTCTGCTAGGTTTTTTATACAATGTGCCATTCCTCCTATTTCTATGTAGTGTTTGTTGATCTCTCTGTTTTTCATTCTTCCACTGGTCTCCAATTGCACCTCTATCCACTCTTTTTAATTGACTCCTCTCCCTTATTGTTCGTGTATCACTCCTGCCTCCATATCTGTTATTGAGTTGGTTGACCTCTGTGCTCTGCCGACAAAAGTTTCTGTTAGCGTCGGAAGGGTAACCTAAGGTATTATTTTGTCATGTGCGTGACATAAGGGTGTGCTGATTTTGATTGCAACTAACTTCAGGTGTTTTCCCATTCTTGGTGGTATTCAAAGACGATCTTTGTACTTTGGCAACTATAGTACCTCTGTGTATCGTTGTAGCCTGTCCTGACGTGTTTATAATCATTACAGGGAAGTCACGTGAGGCTGAAACTTGTGCTATACCTTCAGTAACAAACATGAGGGGTTCATCATTTATATCCTCATTTTCCAAAGGTTCAATTTGTACTGACTGTCCTTTCTTGATATAATTAGAGCTCTTGACTCGTCCTCTAGCTATCACAAGTGTGTTAGGCTGTACTGTAACTGGAGTCGTCAACCGCACCAAAGATGCTATGTGTATATCGTCTTGTAGTTGTATGTACTCCCCATTAATATTGATCTTGTTGAGGTCAAAATATATCCTAGCATTGTGAGCGGTAAGAAAATCTCTGCCTAGAATAAAATTTCTGGACATCCCACGTGTAATAATAAAAGGATGTGTGATCAGTTGTTGTCCTATGTGGAATTTGATGTATGCTGTACCACAAGACTTCAGAGATTGTCCCGTTACTGATGCCATAAACGTTTTTGAAGGTCTGAAAGTTACCAAGTGTTTGATCTGCTTGTACAGCTGCTCTCTAATCAAACTTACTGAAGCGCCAGTGTCCACAAGTGCGCGATAATTTTTGTCATGGATCTTGATCAGGCATGAGCTAGGATCTGGAGTAATATTTATGGAATGAATTTGTTGCTGCGGTGTCTCTTGCTGAAAATGTTTTTGATGTAACACCATGTTGTTATTATTTATGTTTTTGGACCTTCGATGAAGGAAGCTGTCTTCATTTACTTTACGGTCATCACTAAAGGTCCTACTTAGTGATTGACCGTTCCATTTTCCTAGTTATACTTTCGTGCTTGTCTGGCTCTGAAGTTGGATGGTGTATACGCTCCTCTAAAGATTTGGTTATGTCCTCGCGTACTATCATAACTACTCTGTTGTGGACCATTATAATACTGCTGGTGCCAGCGAGGATGTTGTTGTCGGCACTCAGGGGCTATGTGTCCTCTACAACCGCAACTAAAACAAGTGGGAATATTCACCTGCTGTATACTCTTCTGCCTATGAAAATGACGAGGATAGCTTGTGTTCACCTGTTTCTGGTTTTCCGTCCGGCTTGGGCGACGCCAACGAGAACGGGAATGTCCAATCTCCATCGGCTCATGTTCTGTCTGTGCCTCGACTGTTGGTTCTTGTTCGATACATTGATTAAACCTCGTTTGGACATTTTCTTCAGTAATCGCTATCTGTATCGCCTCATTTATTGTATTGGGATCCTTACGAATCATCTGGAGTTTTGTACTACTGCCCAACAGTCCGTCAATAAAAATTCCTACCAGATGTTTCTCAAGGTCCGGTGATGCTGTCAATCCATTCAGGAATGCCTCCTCCGCCAAATTTAATAATTTCTCTGCATAGGATTGTATAGGCTCGTTACGTTGTTGTTTGATGCGGTGAAGTAATGACCATGCATGTTCCGTATTTGTAATATCACTATAGCGTTTCGTTAGCTCTTTCTTCAATGACTCATATGTCTCACTTGGATATGTATTATCACGTCTCCTTAAGAAATCCGTAACAAGAGCGTCAGACGAAAAATATAGTATCTTCTTCCGTTCCATATCTGTGCTTGCATTTATCATAGTGGCAAACCTGTCTGCATCCTTCATCCATCTCCTAAATTCTTTCGAGTCTCCTTTAAATGGGGTTATCACTGATCTAATCTGATTATATTTTGCATATAAGTCAACATTATATAGTGTTTCAGTAATGCTCTTTAGAGCGGCCATTGTTGGTTCTTGCTCCACAGGTGGTGGAACCAATATGGAATGATGTTGTTGTTGTTGTTGTTGTTGGTATTCCATCTCTCCTTGTGATGTAGCCATGTCACTTTAAGAAGGGTTGGTCACGGCGCCAATTAAACTATGTGACAGTGCCGTGAGCTGGTTACGGCACCAATTAAACTATGTCACAGTGCCAGTTCATGAAGTGAGGACTGGTCACGACATCAATTAAACTAAATGTCACCGCTGGACTGGGTGTTTTAAAGACTGGTCCAAGAAGGCACCAATTAAACTATATGTGTCCCAGTGGTCCCTTTATATGTCTTGGGACTGGTCACGATACCAATTAAACTAAATGTGACAGTGCTATCTCTTCTTATTATAGTAAACTAGGTGACTGGGGCAGGCCTAGTTGTCTACCTTCTATTTGTCAATTTGATCCATTGACCTATCTTCCAAGTAAGAGTATATCTTAATACTGGCCCTCACCGCCAGAGTTATTGATTCCTGGATGATATTCTCTCAAAACTTCCAACCTAAACTCGTTCCATCCCTTCTTATGATGTTACTTAAGTGACAGCTTCGTATAGTAGTTAGTTTCTTTATGTCCAGTATCTTGTTTACTCTAGCACTCAACAACCTTTTAGAGACTGAACCCAACTTGAGCAACGTTCCATCAAAACAAACAGTTTATTTACATCATATAAGTTCATCATAACAGAGGCATGTGGTACTAATTCCAGGTACAAACATTTCCTAACTATCCCTTGTAGATCCCATTCCTCCTGGGTATATATCCATGTACCTGTATATATATATATATATATATATATAGCTCTCTACGTGAGAACACCAACAGATATGGTTTATACCTATTTTCTTCCCTTAAGGTTTTTATATTTATTCTGGCTTTTCCCAAGCCTTTCATCAACTCTTTCCTGAGTTGGTTTCCTTCATCTACTAATCCGGTCAGATTTGACTCAATTTACTCAAATACCATCATCTTAAAACTCATATATGCAAATTAATACATTGGGTACACCTGTTGCAGTATCCTCATACTTATACCTGCTAGAGAGCGCATGTTTCATCCTGTAAATACAATCAAACTTCAATTGCTTACTCATCTTACTTGTAGCAGTTGATGTTGCAAAATTCATTATACAATAGCCCAACACGGCTATTTAATCCATGTTCTTCTGTAAAGTTTCTCAGCTGCTGACTTAGTCTTAGTTTATTCACATCATAGTCAATTTTGTAGCTTCAGCTTCGTTTCTCCTTATTCTGCGCTCACTTAGTTGTAAGCGTCGTTAACCTTGTAATACCTTATTTCAACTTCTGAAATAATTCTATTCAATGTCTATCAAAAGTTATGAGTCAAAGGACCTACTTACTTTGGTTGCACCGAATCCTCACAACACTCATTTTTCTTACTATCACCCCTTATCACTAAACTTATATTTTAAACACAGTTCTGTCTTTCATAAGTGAATAGATTCTACTACTCTAACTAGGTCTATAGGATTCTTCAGAAGTATTCATTCTGTTTCTCACAGAAATGTAACTTGAGCCTGGCAGAAAACACATTCCTGCCACTCTACGTCCTTAACCAGGACTGCTTCCTCCGAAAAATGCGACCACTCCACAGCGTGTCTAAGTGTGTTCTCCTCTATAAAATCATTCTTAGCTCATCTGTCCTTGTTTACGGTAAATTCATTGGTTCCTCCTATTCTTCGCTCAGCTGAAAAATGTTCACGCTTATCCGCTGTGTAAACAACTCAGTGAAGTGTCATCCGTTGTCCTGGTAAACTTTTCACGTGCATATTTTTTTTTCTCAACTCACTTAATCATATAAGGGAGGTAATTAACCATTGTCTCCCTTTGCATATTTGACTTAACCTTATATTATCTTCTCTAAAGCTTGCTATACAATTCTTATATGTACATTTTCTAAACCATAATTACCAACTCACCAAATCTACTTATGTGTAATTAAGCACTTTCCTCCCCTGACTTTAATAATTAGAGTCTTCTCCCTTTGATCAAAGCATGATTTCACTCATCTTATTTCCCTTTTAGCAAGACAAATAGTCTTTATTCAAATCTATTCTTATTTCTTAAACCATTTTTTCATACCTTCCCTCTTAACCAAAACCAAATCACCGCTTATAATTCCTGCTTGAGCATTTTATTATGCTCCTAGCAAAGTGAACGGTGACAGTATTCTCACAGACTCTTTCCTGTCCATCTCTTGATGTTATCTTCCCACTTATAGCGGTGTCTTTCTCTTGCACGTTTGCCTTCAACTCTTTCTTCTGTTATGGTCTTCGGTAAGGTGTTCTGTCTTTTTACAATGGTATTCACTCGTCCTCAATTTCAATTGTATTAGAGCGGTTCATTCTTGATTACGAGACAGCAGGTAAGGTCTAATTACTATACAGGTTGGTTTTGTCGATGGTGAATAATCTTTATCATTTGTAATTTCTTCATACGTTACGCCTCCGTAGGGATCCTGAGCACTTCATCAAATTCATGCAACGTCTTACGGCTCTGTGCCATCCATTCAATGACTTTTTATATTGTCTGTATGCCTTTGTAACGACATACCTTCGTTTTGATATTATTATCTACCCTCTTCTTACGTGCTACCTTCTCCCGATGTTTTTTTGTTTACGCTTTCATAGTTCAAGGTTTTCTTACCATATTTTGTCCTAATTTGTACTCCCTTACTAATCACCTTGATTGCTTTGACATAACATAGACTTTGTTTGTGCAGAGCAAAGTTGCCATATTGACATTTCGCTTATCGTCAGCTTCAGATGGAGTAAACGTCTGCAATGTGCGACATCCCTATTGTTAATCCAGACTTCTTGTCTGGGAAGATACACAAACACGTTGTTCACTGTTGTCCAATATGGATGATGTCACAGGTAGATATAAGTAGGGCGATAGATTCTGTCTGAGATCCGACAGGCTATTAAAGGCAAAGTGTGAATGGATAGTAAATAGAGTCACGGGTGCAAAGTTGGGAGAAGATATGCCTCTGGAGGGTAGTGGTGCTACACCTTAAGCCTACCTTGTGATTAACTTTTAAGGAGGTCCACTACAGTGAAAACTGGATTTTACGTACAAAATATCGATTTTTTACTTTTGAGCTTATTTTATTAAATAATCATCGAGGAATCGATTGAGCAAGGTTTTATAACATAAAAAATGCATTTGATGTATCAAAAAAAAATATTGTCGGCACTACCACTATGCTATGATTTTCAAATTTGTGCCGAAAATGCACGATTTCTCTCTAAAACTATCTAACAGAGGAGTCTCAAATTTGGCATGCATGTGGTACACATCTATATCTTTAAAGTAACACATCTGCATTTTTGATATTTTGGTAATTTTCTTTTATAAATTAAAAAAAAAATATTTTTAAAAATATTTTTTCATACAAATATAGTTTTTTTTTTAAATCATTAAAAATAGAATTTTAAACTTATCAAAATAATCATGCGTAAAATTGTTTTAATTGTCAGTCACAACATGTATGTGCAATTTGATAAAGTTTGGTCAATGGGAAACAAGATTTTTGCTTTTGAAAATTGGTGAAAAACCCAATATAGCGGTTGTTTTTTTGGTTACCATGGTAGAAGGACAGAAGAAAAATTAGGCAAAAGAAAGGCGAGAGGAGGAGCTGCAGGAAGCTGAAGGAGGTGCAGCATATAGTGCTGGACCATTTTAAACACATTCAGCCCCCCAGAATGGAGTATATTGGACAAGACAAGGCACTCGGTGACTAAAATGCCTTTTTCTCAAAACTAACATTTTATTAACAAAAAATGTTATTTTTTACAAACTATCTAATAGATCAGTCTGAAATTTGGCATGCATGTAGGACACATATATACCTTTAAATTGACATAGGTTTTTTTTTATATTTTTAAAATTTGCTTTGATATATTTTTTTTAATATTTTTTTTTCATTGTTTTTCATACAAATATAGTGTATTTTAAAACAAAATCATTAAACATAGAATTTTAATTTTATCAAAAAAAGCCTTTGACAAATTGTTTTAATTGTCAGTCACAACATGTGTGTGCAATTTGATAAAGTTTGGTCAATGGGAAACATGAGTTTTTAGCTCTCGAAAATAGGTGAAAATCCAAAATGGTGGATGTTTTTTTTTGGTTACCATGGTAACCACATATTTTTTAACAAAATAAACTGTAGAATTAGGTTCATGGCCATACACTGTGTCTATTGAGCACATAAAAAGTTTGAAAATGTTATTAGAACAAAAGTTAGTTTTCACTGTAGTTAAGACAATCTTGCCCCGCCCTCCAATGTTTGTAAAAGACTTTAATCTAATACTCAGTAAGAGACAGGAAGATGTAGAGAATACAGAAGACTATTGGCAGCAAATCAAAACGGTATGGAATGAGACATGTGAAGAAATACTGGGGAAAAGGGAACGACAACAAAAAGCATGGATAACAACAGAAACCATCAATAAGATAAAAGATAGGAAAAACAAGAAAGCAGATTTAAACACAAGCAAAACCAGAAGTTCCAAAGCCAAGGCTCAAGAAGTGTACACAGAAGCAAACAAAGAAGTAAAAAGAAGTATCAAAAGAGACAAGAGGAAGTATATTGAGGAGTTGGCAAGAGAGGCAGAAGATGCTGCAGCCAAAGGAAATATGAGAGAACTGTATAATAGCACAAAGAAGCTAACGGGGAAATACAAGCAAACAAGTTGCCTCATAAAAGACAAGAATGGAAAACTGCTCAGCAATATACAAGAGCAAATGAAGAGGGGGACAGAATATTTTGAGGACCTTCTCAATAGACCAGCTCCACAAAACCCCTCGGACATCCAGCCAGCAGAAGAAGAGCTACAAATTAACGGTGAAAGACCAACGAAGGAAGAAATAAAGAAAGCCATAAAGCTTCTAAGAGATGGAAAAGCGTCGGGACCTGATGGCATTCCAGCAGAGGCCATCAAAGCAGATATCGACACGGCTACAGAGATGTTATATAAATTACTTGGTAAAGTCTGGGAAAGGGAAGAGATACCAGCAGAATGAAAGGAAGGATATCTGGTTAAGTTGCCTAAGAAAGGAAATTTACAAGAGTGCACAAATTATAGAGGAATAATGTTACTATCAGTGCCAGGAAAAGTATTAAATAGGATTATCCTTGAGAGATTAAAAGAGTTAATAGACAAGAAACTGAGAGATAAACAAGCAGGTTTTCGACAAAACAGATCCTGTACAGACCAGATAGCCACTTTGAGAATAATAGTTGAACAAAGTCTGGAATGGAATTCACCATTATACATCGGATTTGTGGACTACGAAAAGGCATTTGACAGTGTAGACAGAGAATCACTTTGGAAATTGATGAGGCCTTATGGA
The DNA here is from genome assembly GCA_024509875.1 of Oreohelix idahoensis. Lineage (NCBI taxonomy): Eukaryota > Metazoa > Mollusca > Gastropoda > Stylommatophora > Oreohelicidae > Oreohelix > Oreohelix idahoensis. The sequence goes on along the minus strand of JAMPIV010020485.1, from coordinate 90,404 downwards.
GTTCCCCTGAAGATCATTAATTTAATAAAGAAAACATATGAAGACATGACATGCAAAGTTCTTCATGAAGGACAGCTTACAGGACCGTTCGGGATAAGAACAGGAGTGCGACAGGGATACCTCTTGTCTCCATTTCCTTTCTTACAAGCAATAGACTGGGTTATGAGATCATCGACAACACACAACAGAAATGGAATGCAGTGGACTCTGACCAAGCAGTTGGATGATCTGGATTTTGCTGATGACTTGGCTCTTCTGTCCCATAACCGTAATCAGATGCAGGACAAATTGAAAACACTCGATGAGAGGTCACAGCAATTGGGTCAGAACATACACAGGGAAAAGACAAAGATAATGAGAATAAATGCAGGTAATGAAAACAGGGTTGAACTTGAAGAAGCACCAATACAAGATGTAGAATCGTACACATATCTTGGCAGCAATATAGACAAAGTTGGAGGGACAGACAAAGATATCAAAATAAGAATACAAAAAGCAAGAGGAGCTTTCATTGCATTGGGAAATATATGGAGATCAAGAGAAATCGGATCCAACACGAAAATAAGAATCTTCAACTCAAATGTGAAGTCAGTCCTATTGTATGGCTCTGAGACATGGAGAACAACAAAGACAACAACCAAAAAGCTACAGACTTTCATAAATGGGTGCTTGCGTAGAATAGAGGGATTACAATGGTATGACAAGGTTACCAACGTGGAACTGATGATAAGAACTGGACAAGTGCCAGTGGAACAAGAGATGAGAAAAAGACGATGGCGATGGATAGGACACACACTGAGGAAACCTGTTGATAGCATTACAAGGCAGTCCTTGTTCTGGAACCCCCAGGGCAAGAGAAGCAGAGGTAGACCAAGAAGCACATGGAGAAGAGAGCTGGAAACAGAGGTGAAAATAATAAGGAGAACGTGGAAAGAACTTGAGATGATGGCACGTGACAGGAGGACTTGGCATGTGTTTGTTGAAGGCCTATGCTCCTTTGGGAGTGGAGGGTTATGAATGAAGTAAGGGACACTACAGTTACTACACCAACACGAGACTTAAAGGGAAGGCGTTCTCACCAGCACAAGAATAAGTTTTCTGGGTTTTTATTAACCATAAAAAACACTGAACCACATCCAAAGTGGAAAAATGCAAACAAAACAAAACACGGTAAACCCCGTGTACCTTCTCTGAAAAAAAAAAACAATGTCGGAAGGATACACAGCAAAGAAAAATGAACCTCCAAAAAAATGAAAATATTCCCAAGAGAAAAAAAGACCTGTGGCCACCTCACTCTACTTCCTTCCTACGCTCACACGGACTCACCTTAGTTCTCTCGAACCACTCCCGCACTTAAAATCAAAAGTTCTACAGTCTTGCTGTCACCTGGACAGGGGTCCCCAGTCCAATGAAATCAGACGACCGTGTTTGCCTTAGAAGGTGAGAAATCCAAAACTGAGAAGAAAGTTATTTGGGTCAACTCTGTCAGTCTGGACTTAGTAATCCACTTTTGCCAGAAGGTAATCTCCAGGGGGAAATAGTAACATGTGTGGCCGTATGACCGGTGACGTTAACAAAGTGCAAGAATGTAACAGTGCACTATTTGGCACCAAAAGGATAGAAGTGCGAATTGTTTGTGATAAATGAGCCTAATAGTATTAAACGCTCAAATTATAGTTACATCCCTTTTATTAGTTAAGGGATATAACTTTAATGTTCTTTTGTGTTGGGCTTTCTCTAAGACACTTGCTATTCGCAAGAGTTAATGTTTTTAAACGTTAAAGAGAAACCCAAAGTTTTTGGTTTTATGTTGAAAAGTGGTATGGTTGGTATTATAATCTTATGTGGTGCCTAAATAAACCAACTGTAAACAGTTTAACCAAATGTATAACGGCAGTAATTCTACTAAGTCCACAACTACAAAATAAAACAAAACCAAAATAGTTTCAATTTTTGACTGTTAACTGATTCCGTACGCAAGATCTAATAATAGACGCAAAGGCCGAACGCTGTAGACATAAGATCTTTTAAAAGACGCTGATTTATTTCATTGTTTCTTTCTATTCTGATATTTTATACTGCCCGGAATTTATCTCGAACGGAAGTAAACACAAAACTGGGCAAATTTCAACAAGCTTCAACGTCTTTTATTTGCGTTTGAACGGATTTTTTCACATTTATCTTCATCTTTAATCGTGTTTTGTCGTATCGCCATAATGGCCGAAAAACACACAGGATATGTAACTAATATGTGAACAGTGAACAAACTGTGTGATCAACCATAACTTTCTTACTTTTTCTGTGTTTCTAAATGGATTACCTGCACAAAGAGAGCAGTGAAACTGTATTGTGATAACAATTTATGTTACAAGCCTTACGAAAGTCGAAAATTTTGGTTCAAAATTTCAAGTTATCTTTTTTCCGTGTACATGTTATCTGTTATAACATAAACATAACATAAAATTAGCTAGAAAGGCATATGGATTTATATTGTTCATCCAATGTACTTTAATTTGATATATAATATGTTATACTTAACTCATGATTAGACACACATTGTCAGTAAACGTAAATTATGTATGTGTAAATTTTTGGGGCTTAAAAATAATTCCGTCCAGAGCTGAAAATAATTACGTACGGAATCAAGTGTTCCACACACAAAAAAAAAAAAAAAAAAAAAAAAAAAAAAATTATACTGATTCCCTCCGACCTAAAGGTCTTTCATATTTGGACATACGCCCTAATATCATCATCATCTCAACCCCTAACCCGTCATGGGTCGTAGGGGTGCCATGGTGGAAGCATCAGCAGACAGGGTCCTCCACTGCTCTCTATCCTCAGCAATGCGTACAAGTGTGGAAAAACCGTGTCCTGCCAATTCTTTGATGTTATCAGCCCAGGATTTTCTTTGCCTTCCTCTTCTCCGTTTACCTTCGACTGTTCCCTGGAGGATCGTTTTCGAAAGGGAGTCATGACAAGTTACATGCCCAAACCAGGCAAGCTTTCGACGTTTCACTATTGACAAAAGTGGTTCTTGGTGGCCTGCATAGGTGGTTATCTTCTCTCTAACATAGACATTTGTTTTGTGCTCTTTATAGCAAATGCGCAATATTCTTCTATAACATTTATGCTCGAAAGCCTGAATCCTACGCTCCGTATCTGCAGTGAGTGTCCAGCTCTCACACCCATATAAGAGAATAGATAATACAAGTGATTTGTATAATTTGATCTTCACAGGAAAACTGATGTTACTTTTCCAGATCACATTCAGCCTTGTCATGGCAGCTGAGGCCATCTCAAGTCTTGTCTTGATTTCTTTACTTGATCTTCCCTAATATAACCGCTCCTTTTGGCTAAGATCAAGTGTTGTGTTGATCGTTTTTCACAGTTTTTCGTGCAGATTACCATTGTTGTGAGCGTGTGTGTTTTTTTCTGAGTGGACATTTCTTTTTTTTCCAAATCCAAAATGGAAGTACAAGATATTATTCTAAACATGGAAGACGCCCTGGAAGGCGGGTCTTTGCACAGACCCGGTACCCTAGTTCTAACAACATCTGGGCCACAAGCCGCGAGAGCCTCTTACTCGCTGATGGCGAGCATTTTGGCTGGACCGGCAGGGGTGGCTCAAACAACGTTGCAGCCCTTTACAGATTCTCAAACCCTCTAAAATGGTACGCGACCCTGACGACGTCAGCTCACATAACGCACTATCAGAACCTTCATGGGAAGAAATTCGAATGGGGTAACCCCAAGATGTCTATAATAATAGAACACCAAGAAAAGGAGAAGTCCAAGGGGGTGCTACACTGGCTACCCCCAACGATAAAAAAGGACGCTGTTCTACAAATCGTCACATCCATTACGGGCGACAAAGAAGCCGAAGCTTTTCAGTTAAGGAACGCCACAGACAAGTGGGCCTTCATGAGTAACCCGACCAGAAACATCCCGCACTATGTCAACATGAGACTACAGTCGCAGGGACGCGAGACAAACGTAAACATTTTTGTCAAAATGACCGGCAGACGAACGCCATGCGCGATTTGTGGTTTGGACAGTCATTGGGTTAACCAATGCCCAAAAAGGAAACCGCAAGTAGCAACCACAATCACAGTTCCGGACAAAGAACAACCCACAAAATCAGCACCATCAACATCAGCTGCACCTTTGATGAAAAACACCCCCCATATAACCAATGACGTACCACAAGACACAAACAACATGGCTTTACCCGAATCTGACCCAGAAGATATGAACAATAACAATTTTACACTTTATGTAAACAAGAGGAAACAGAATAAAGAGAAATTGAAACAGATTAAAGTCAAAAGAAGAATTACGCAGACATCCCCTCAGTCCACTCTGGGTGATACCAATATCACCACTGATATCAACAACCAGCATAACAGCAGCACAAGTGATTGTGACACAGACACACCACTTCAAGGTGGTGCCCCCTCTTCCTGGGCAGCGATGGCTACAGAAGATTACTATGACCCAGTGTTATCAATAGACCTGGAGTGCAACTCACTGGGACAGGACTTAACCTTCTAAAAACGGAAAAGAACTCTTTCACAAGCGCGTCGCACATACACAGACGACCCAGCGTTACAGAAGGGAAACTCGTGATGTTTAAAGACGTGAAGAACTGTGTAACTAAAATAATACATATAAATATGAATTCAAGGACAGATAGAGGTACAAGATACATAGTGGATACATATATGTGCAAATGGATATACACAAGTATGTATTTACAACGCTTTAACTCTCTTCCTTTTCAAGACATCCTTTCTTTTCTGCCTTTTGGTTTTTCACATCGTTTTCATTACATAACCACACCCTTTCCTCCAATAGTCCTTTTTGTCACTTATCATCCTTTAACCCGCGTCCCAAGTGTAGGGCCTTTCTTTTCTTGAGTGGCAATTTTTTCTATATCCATCAACCTTATTCCTTACCCACACAGATGCTCAAGTTCCTTTCCTCTTTCCTAGAACTGACTGAACCTGCTCTATGCAGTAACAAGGGAACTGCATACTTTTTTTATTTTATGTAAACGTTTAAGGAAATAATGTTTGGTTTTTTTCATGGTGCACACTGTTTTACACCCCAACACTACGCCCTTTAGTTTAACCCTGTTGTCTTTAAACATAAACGGTTTAACAAATAAACTAAACTCTCTGGAAATACTAATAAAAATAAAAAAAATAAAAATTATTTCTGGTTCGGTTATAAATTTTTTGAGGTAAATTCTTGTGATTCATCATCATCATCGATACATAGGCGGTTTTTAAAAAGTGTAGCACATTTCTGACCGAGTAACGGTACGGAAAAATTGTGATTATCATCTTCTAACGGTGTCAACTGAAACCTGCAGTTAAGATGGAAGCAAAAAAAGCAACTACAGTTTTCGATCTGGAAATGCACTCACTAGAGGGAGGATGCCTCCATACATCGGGCACCCTGCTGTTGTCAATAACCGGCCCTCAGGCCGCGGCAAAGGCGTCGCCATCTTTCCTCGTGAGTGCGCTGATGGGCCCTGGTGGAATACCGAGCGATGGCGTCTCTTCTCTCTACAGATTTGAGAATCCCGTCCGCTGGTATTTCAATCTGCAAGCAGTACTCGCAGCCATTAGCACTACACAAGCAAGCACGCATTCCAAACGTTCTCCACACTGGAAATTCAACAACACTTTGCTCCAAAACAAAACATACGTAGAGCACATGACCAAACTAATTCTTACATACACAAGCGACATACTAATAGAACATATTCAAGAACACTGGGAAACACTTAAAAGCACCATACGCGAACGAACACAGCTAATGTCATCCATCATACACAGACACCGCATACAACAAGAGACTTTGATAGAGAAAGCTATACAACTAACAAAGCAAACAGACAAAACCTCTCCCTCCATTCTCATTCTACAAAATGAACTAGAACAATATAAACACCACAGGTTCCAAGAGACTCCCAGCAAACAATACATGGCGATAGAACAAAATATACAACGCTGCAGGTAGATAGGCCAAATAGTGGATTTAGAAGGGACCACACAGACAGAAACACAACACATAGTGCAGGCTTTCGAAAGTTACTATAGGAACCTGTACACAGAAGAAAATGTGCAACCATATATACAAGACAGATTTATGCAATTCACAAAAAAAAATTATCTGACGCAGACAAACAAACACTAGACACTGAACTGACACTAACAGACATAACACTCGCAGTGAATGCAATGCAAAAAGACAAATCACCAGGACCTGACGGACTTACGACAGAATTTTACCAACACTTCTTTCCTACCCTAGGGCCTCTTTTACTACAAGTATACAAAGAAGACCAACGGGCTGATCACCCGTTTGCCAGTCACTTCGATTACGGAAACAACAGCAAATGGATTGATTTGCCGTTGCCCTAAAGACGCCAATAGGCGTGATGGGAAACAATGGCAAAGAAAACCTATCTGCTGTTGCCCTAAGATGCCACTAGGCGTAATGGCCACTGACTGCTTTGACGGTCGGTGGCTAAGGACGGAAGAAGAAGAAGATACAAAGAAGCCTTTGAGAATAAGGAACTCCCACCAAGCCTAAACATGTCTTACATCACTCTAATACCAAAACCAAACTCCGACAAAACACTCCTTAAAAACTACAGACCAATATCACTCTTAAACGTAGATTATAAAATATTTAACAAAAGCTCTAACAAACAAACTAAAACCATTCATGGCGACCCTCATACACGAAGACCAGCAGTGTAGCGTCCAGCACTTGAACATCCATCGACACACACATTTCATAAGAGACATAATCACCTACACACACCAGAAAGATTGTCAGTCTTCGGTTCTTTCCCTTGACCAAGAGAAAGCCTTTGACATAATTTCACACTCATACCTCCACAAAACATTCCTACATTGCAACATAGGTGAACACTTCAGACAATGGATTAATATTCTGTATATGAAGCCCGAGAGCAAAGTCTTAGTAAATCATACATTAACTAACACCTTCAGGCTAACAAGATCTGTAAGGCAGGGATGCCCCCTCTCTCCTTTACTGTATGTTCTTGCACTAGAACCACTACTAGAGAACATCAGAAAGGACAGCTCTATCAAGGGCATACAAGGGAAAGGTGAACAAAAGTTGCTCGCCTATGCAGACGACACCATCTTTTTCCCACCAAACAAAAAGTCTATAGAAATTATCCTAAACACATTCACAGACTTTAGCAAAGGTAGCGGAGCAAAAGTAAATGTTCAAAAATCCACAATAATGGGCATAGGCAAATGGAAGAACAAAGCAGACTTTCCCTTTGGACTAACACCAACAAACAACATCAAAATATTTGGTATAACCTTTCCCTCACACCCAAATCGCACACACAGAGACACATAGGAAAATATAACATCCAAAATACGAGACATGCTGCACAGATACAAATGCAAAACCACAACAATTTTTGGACGAAGTTTAATTGTAAATACATACATTTTCCCTAAGCTACTTTACATTGCCACAGTTTTCGACCCCCCAAAACAGACTATCACGGATTTAAACAAGCAGGTTAGAGCATTCGTTTTTGGGCGCACTTTTTACAGCATTAAACACAAGACACTAATACAAGAAAAAAACACGGAGGGACTGCCTTTCAAGACATAGAAACAAAGATCCAGGCACTTAGAATTAAACACACGGGCAGCATCATCAAACACCCAGAACGACACACACTAGCTCATTATTACATGGGACTCAGGCTTTCCAAACTGAGAACACTGAACAATGCAATTCCCCCATCACTTCGGCCCTACGCCCTCATTTTATAAGACATGCATACAAGCCATCCAAGGAAATGAAAAATTAATTCACCAGAAAACAAATGCAATATATAAACATTTAGTTAAACTCCAAGCACCACCTTTACATCTAAGGATTAAAAGAGGACAGAAATATGCTATAAAAAATTACACCGAAACCTTCACTAACTTGCACAACCCAAACATCACTGCTAAAGCAAGAGAGGTCACTTTTAGACTAATATACAGCATGACACCCACAACAAAACGAGAAGCACACAGATCCAACCAAATAACAAAATGTTAGCTATGTAGGAAAAGCATCCAAGAAACAGAAGATCATTTGTTTTTTGAATGCAGTACAATCACACCTACAAAGAAACTACTGCAGAAAATCATCGATTTACAAACATCACAAAAATCAGATTTATACAAAGCAATCTTCTTAAACATAGTTCCATCATCTGCATATAATACACACACATTAATCTTGGTTATTTTATCAGAATTTCGGATTCAGATTTGGTGTTTTCGGAATCTTTCCATGTTTAATCATCGTATTTTCAACGGAGGTTTATTTCTGCACATTTTTCGTCAGAAAGTTTTATCAATAGCCCCTGAGATGGTACCTCTTCTTTAACGAGGCAGCCTTGGTTCGTAAAATGACTCTTTCTTTCCCCAACGGCCCTCCCTCCGTCTCACTACTATCTCATTCTCTGTCCATCCTAACATTTTGTAAGTCCGCTTTCTGCCTTCTGTACCCCCTCCCTTCCCCAGTCCCCCTATCCTCTCAAGTACTACAGCTCGCTCGACCCTTTAAACTACACATTTATTCGAGGGAGGTCATGTTTGACCACAGTTCTAGATGTCGTTTAAGTGTCAATGTCTGACCTGGCCAACTGATCTCTAAGTATGTTTGTGGGAAGTCTGTGACGTTTGGTATTGCGCGGCTCATACCTTTAAATTCAGGAGGGAAAAAAAGGGGGAAAAAAAATAATAAAAGGTGCAGTGAAATGTGCTTGTAATTGTGTGTATGTAAGCGTGCCCGAGTGTGTATAAATGTATATTTATATTTAATGGAATGTTCAATATGTTTTTTCTCCATCTATGAAATGTGAATAAAGCTTGTTGTAAGAGGTCACACAGGGACTACTTTAATAACCAAAACTATCCACTAAGAAGGGTCTCTTTTCGGATCCCATTATTTTCCTTGTGGCGACCAAGACTCTTTCTTTTGTCACAGGGGACGTCCTTTGAGATTAAATTTCACGGCCCAGCACGATTTTATTTTAGCCAAGCTGGACTGAGATTTTGGCATCATAAATTAGCGGAATCGGATACCTGCGTTTAGCGGTAGTAAATTTAAGTACCCTTTATTTTGACTATTTTCCATCGAGACGGAAATCTTTCGCGACGCTCTAAATCTAGGTCTTTGGCACCCAAGGTCATTTTCTTTCTTTCTTTCTTTTCTTCTTCCTTCTCATTTTAATCACTGTCGTAGATTTTAGATAGGAGTATTAAGACTTGGGTTAGGTCCCTTCTGAATAGGTTGGAATGAGTGATAGATACAGTGAGAGCTGGTGAAAAAGATCAATAGAATTTCCCACACGTGAGATGATAGAATGTGATATAGAGGCTGTCTTTGAGAATCGAGATAATCTTCTCTCTCTCACCTATCTTCTACGACCGCTTTTAAAGGCGTCAGACAGTCTAAACACAGATATATATATATGTTAATATATCTCTATCTACTCACGGGCACGCACATACACGTGACGACAGTTAAACACACAGACGTGGGAATCTATAACAATGAATTTATATGCATTATTGAACGAGCTGACCAACGCACTGATTTAGTTCAAGAGAGATTTTTATTATTATCATCTAAAAAAAATCTTCTCACAACACCAAAAATTACATCAAGGAAAAACATATACAAATAGTCATAAAATTCAAGGAAAATGCTACAAGGATGATAGCCCCGTTATGATCTTAGCTCTAGGTTTAGCCCACAGCCCCGTTAAGAGAACAAATGATGGCTCAAAGAGTTATAGATACATAGGGTTGAGTCTAAGAGGTTTCTTTCTTTCTCGTAAATGTATGAACAGAGTTGGATAATCTGATTTAGCCTAAGAAAAAAAGAAACTCTAGCATTTGTAACAAATTCTGCAGATTAAAACAAGTTAAGACAGCAAAAGGGTGACAATAATACACCGGTAAAATAACACTCAGACCTGTGTACCCTCATTCATTCAGCCATGGCCTGTCTCACACATATATACTCACAACTTTGCTCGCTGCCTCTGGGAACATAATAATTCTAGGACCTTCACACAGACCCGAAAATGCAGTCATCGACCAAGAAATCCCCAGTTCCAAAAGACGTACTGAACTTTCTGTCTCCGGGAACGATTCCTTGGGTGTTCTAATTTTTTTCGAATGTCTGATTAAGTCACATAAAATATTGTCCAGGCACGAAAGTTAGCAGAGCACAATGTCATTAGCTTTGGATTCTAGGATTTAAGGAATGTCAGATCGGTGTCTTCTTTCAGGCAGGTACTATATTTGGTCACCACAATACTAGTCACAATCTCTGTCGGAATGTTAATCTTGTAATATTCTCGCCGCCAGGCAGCATGTACATTTAAATTTGTGGAGCGATATGAACTGGCTCACAAACCCAATAAATATTTCTAGTCTTTAGAAACCGTTAGTGGGATTGCTATTACTGTCTCTCTCTGATGGCTTATGCACTGTCAGACCCGTGTTACTTGAAACAAAAACAAAATCCACGTGGTTAAAGATAGGAACTGTCTATGCTTCACACAAATATGTCTCTTTACTAAACGCTGGCAAGTTGGGTACCACCGTTTCACTATATAAAAGAAAGAACACATATCAAATAATTTACATATATGTACTCAATATAACTTACATTTTAATAGCAAGCCTACAGCTTGACTTATATTTAAAACTTCCCGTAAAATAAGTTATATTTATAAATCAAACATCATGAATTAGAAAATACATACGTATTTCGTCAACACTCAATGATGTATCTAGCGTTATAAGTTTAGTTTTTAAAATATATTCTCTCGTCTGATTATTTAGAAGTTAAATTAAATTTCTTTATTAGCCGACTGAATTTAAGCAAGAAATATAATTTCTGTTTTCCACTGAAACGCGTCACTAGAAAATAATACCGACTATATAGATTAAGCACTCTGTTCAAAAGAACTAGTTTAAAATTAAATCGGCGATTTAGCACTTAATCACTTCACAAAATTCTAGAGAACTACTCTATAATATTTACCTCAAAACACAGCACTACAGGATATCGCACAAATTAAGAATTTTTACGCTTATATTTATGGAAGTCTAGAAGTTCGACAAATTGTCGCAACAAACTAAGAAACTTCGCTTATACAGCTCTACTCTTCGCGAACCACCTGTCTACTGCGATTTATTGAGAAGAATGAAAATAAAGTTTCAAACTAGGTTAATATTTTAAAATCAGACAAAGGATGAACTATTTCCCCCGCCCCGATCTCTCCCCCTTCTCATAACAGCTACGTTACACTTAGAAGCATGTCGTAACTGTCACCTACTGACCAAGATGTACGCGTGTCAGTTTCAAATCTCAGACAACCGTCTGCTCTGGGCGAAAGCGGGTTGGCAGTTTTAGCACCTACGTTAGTGTCAGGTGAAACTGGTAGACCAAAAGTCTGCTCGATGTCTGAGATGGACTGCAACTAAATCGCACTTCACGTCTGACTGACATCTCTGTAATAAAATTACGCATCCCAGTATGAGAAAAAAAACCCGGTAAAGTTTTAGAATACTGAAGAAAATATTTTTCGCAAGCGGGTGATGCGAAAAATACAGGAAAAACAAGTAAGGAAAGATAATAAAACAAAAGGATTAGGGTGAGAGAATAGGAAGAAGATGTAGGTAATTTAATGATATAAAGACCTACGTGACAATCACTATCATTACCAAAATGTAAAATGTGTAACCTGTGAGTACTAGAAAGAGTGTAAATGAGTGTGTGCAAGGTGTGAAAGTAATTTTTTATTTATATTTTTACAGCTGCATAGTGTATTATCATTGTTATGCTTATGTTCAAACTATACTGTTCAAAAAAAGAAACGCATAGCTACTGAAGGCACACACATAGCCATAATTTTGACATTCAATAATTTTTTTAATTTAATGAGTTAATTGTTCAAATTGCACACAAGAATACCTTAGGGTTCAACCAATCAATTGACAGTTGTTTTGCATCTGGGTCACAAGAGTTTTTTGGCGTACGGGCTTTCCCGTTAGTATGGTGTGTGGCCTCCTCTTGCATCGATCAGCGACTGGCATCTCCTGGGCATGGATGCGATCAGACGTCTGATGTGGGCCTGTGGGATGGCTGCCCACTCTTCCTGGAGTGCCTGGAACAGATCACGACGATTGGATGAAGCAACGTCTCGGCGACAAACACGTCGTTGCAGCTCATCCCACAGGTGCTCAATCGGACTCATGTCTGGAGACAGGGATGGCCAGGGAAGGGTGAGAATGTTGTTGGTAGTCAGGAACTGCGTGGTCAACCGTGCACAATGGGGTCTGGCGTTGTCCTGTTGAAACACAGACCTTTGGGCAGCCACAAGTGGAAGGACATGGGGTCGAAGAATTTCACTGACGTATCGTTGCGCATTCAAGCCTCCTTCAATGTGCACCAATTGACTTCTTCCGTTGTAACTGATCATTCCCCAGACCATTGCACCTCCACCACCGTGCGGCGGAGCTTCATCAACGCAATTTTGGGCAAAACGTTTATTTCGCCTACGGTAGACCCTACGCCGTCTATCATGACGCTGCAACAAAAAGAAAGATTCGTCACTAAACCAGACACGTCTCCATTGATTGTCAGCTGCCCAGGGACGATGCTGGTTGGCCCAAAGAAGTCGATTTTGGCGATGGCGGCGCGTAAGGACAGGTCCTCGGAGAGGTCGTTGTGCCCAAAGTCCAGCGTCATGCAGTCTATTCCGGACAGTTTGATCAGACACATGACGTCCTGCAGGCAATGACTGGGCAGTTGAGGAAGCTGTTGTAAACCTGTCTCTGAGGTGACGAAGCCGAATAAAGCAATACTCCGCTGCTGTTGTCACTCTGGGTCGTCCACTGTGATGCCGGTCTTCAACTGAGCCAGTGGCTTGGAACCGGTGCCAAAGTCGACTGATGCACGTTTAGATGCCTGGCAACCTGACTTTGACTTTCACCTGCATGCAGTCGGCCAATAGCAATGTTCCTTAAATTTATCGATAGAGACGCCATAAATGTCTGCTTGAAAATGAACTGAGTTTTGTGTGTGTAGCGTTATCCTTTTATAGGGTTTCAGTTGCGTAGTCAGTGAATAGTGTTCACCCCAAATTTTGTTGCTTTCACTTGCGCGCAACATGAGCTGTGGTCAAAAATTGCGTCATAAACACTATTGACCACTGCGTTGTAACGATTACAAAAACGAACGCAATTCAGGTCAACACGTGCATTTGACACTCTAAAGAACATTTGAGGCTGGTTTTTATATACCCTAGCACCACATTTTACTTACAAACTCATAAAAACGCGCCCTCGGATAGCTATGCGTTTCTTTTTTTGAACAGTATGTTATTGTCAATGTTTCCATGCATATGTCTTTAGGATTAAAAAAAAATCTTGGATAAACAAGCACCGTCGCTTGAAAAGATGGTCAGACAGATTATACGATGACATATTGTCGCTGACCGTCCAATTACCTGGCGTAATTTAACACGTCTTTGTGAAGCGTTTATGTGACACCACAAGAGACACCATAAGATAAGAATTACTCGCGTAGCAAATACTGCCACAGGGGAGAGGCGTGTTAGAGACTTTCCCCATGTATGTTCAGCATAAAGAGTAAGATGTATGAAGGGAAAAAATGGAATGCCAAATAAAAGCGATCGGAGAGAAAAATGAAGGAAAGGAAATGATACTGCTGTAGAGCTGGAGGTGTGAGAGATCACACAAAAGGACAGGCACAGACACTGTGTCACAAATATTTCTACATAGTAAACGAATACTATGATTACAACAACAAAAAATGTGCAATATATATTTAGAGTACAAGAAAGGAAATTTTAAGTCTCAATGTTTATTGTGTTCCACGCCTCTGTGGAACACGAAACTATTTTTGACGGCGTAACTGCCTTACATAAATTTTTATATAAATAAAAAAAAAAAAAAAGAATGTATCTGCCACCGAATGAATGAAAGGAGGATTGTTTTTCATCCAGTACAAAGCAAGGCGCCCACGATTAAGGAAATAAAATGGAATCGGAAAGTGAAAGTCAGCGTTACTTTAGAAAGCAAAACGGGAAAGAAGGGTTTTTAATTGTATCTTCACTTAAACATTTTAGTGGAAGTTTATTCTATTCAGTTTTTCCCCCTCCTTATTTCTCCCCCCCCCCCACCCTTTCCTCCCCGTTATCACTATAAAAATGAGTGTACATTATAATTTCAAGAACAAGGTAGTATGGTTCCTTTATCCCTTTTCCCCGTCTCCCTTTAATCACTACTATCATTACAAAAAAAAGAATGTACAATGTATAACCCTTTTAAATGTGCAAGAAAGAGGTTTTTGTAAATGAGTGGGTACGAGGAAGTGAAAGTTTTTATTTTTTTATTTTTTTTTATAACTGTTGTTGGAGTCGTTCTTGATGGTGTTAATGGAAGACTACCAGTTCTTGATGATAACGCGAATTCAAATAAACTTCAGGCGTAGCAACAAAGGCATATGGTGAACTGAAGTATACTGTAATGCGGGTAGCACAATTCAACATATTTATTGACGAAGACAATGAATGTTACAAAAACACTTGTTGCTAACGGACGACATGGTTATTGACAGTTCCACTTGACAGTATGCATGAATCTCAACTTTCATTTCATAAAATCCTTTAAAATAGTTCCCTACAATTATCCTTGCAAAGTATACGGTCAAATATTATATTGTTAATCAAACAGTGTTCACGTAATGAGTAATCAGTTCAGATTGTCACTAATCTGTCAAACGGTTGACCTTATCCAAGGACATATGCCGTCTGGGTCATTTATCAATATTCCTTGGTCATACATACAATAAAGACTCTGTCCTTAGTTTACTTCTTCCATAACATGCTAGGACAGTTGAATAAAGATAGTCCAGCTATTCTTTCAGCAAAACAATATCGGTTAGATACTCTCCTTGACTAACCTCTCGGTACATGCCGTGACATCGAAGACGGCATTCCGTAATTCCATATTAAAGATACATATATAATCAATTCCTCCCGTAGGACTACAATTACGTTTCTTCAGTTATTCATACCGCTCATCTGATCCATTCTAGAAATCCTGCCATGAGGACTCCAGCTAGATGCCAGTAATGAGTGGAGACATCACTTAAAATAATCAATAAGATTATTTATCAACACTTGGGTGCAAGACTTACATATACTTGGACATTGGTTTCTGATAAGAAAACCAGTTGTCCTCCATAGAAATAATTCCCATTCAT
This sequence comes from Oreohelix idahoensis, assembly GCA_024509875.1. Lineage (NCBI taxonomy): Eukaryota > Metazoa > Mollusca > Gastropoda > Stylommatophora > Oreohelicidae > Oreohelix > Oreohelix idahoensis. The sequence continues at coordinate 75,029 of JAMPIV010020485.1, read as the reverse complement.
CAGGGACACAATACAATATTTTACGGACGATCAGTCCGGCTTGACCCTTCAACATCACTCTCTGACGTCATCTTCTAGATCTTAGAAACACGTGCGCTAAGAGTCTCTCATACACTACATAGTGCACACACGTGCGTGATAAATCATACGCACAAATAATATTCCTATCATAAGATACCTCACGGTAGAAGAGGAACGACTAAGTAAGTAAGTAAGAATGGTGCGTAACCTTTTAACACAGGCAGGACCTAAGACTGCCATCTATGTAAAAGTACGCAACAGTTTCCTTATCACTCCCCCTTAAAAAAAAGTTAATTATATTAATCTTTTTTTTTTCTAAGTAATTCGGAGAGGTGAGTCAAACTACATCGACATCTATAAAAATAATTCATAGTTAAAATATTATACCATAAAAAGAAAATGAATATTAAATAGAAATCAAGACAACTAAACCATAGCATGCATTAAAGCATACATCCACAATCGACCTACTTTGGTACGATGTGGTGAAATTCAAAGAAAAAAAATTCAAAGAAAGTTGGAAATCAGAACCAAAAGAATTGTAAAACATCCAACTAAATTTCCAAAAGAAAAGAAAACAAAACTAACACATGATTTCAAATGAAAAAAAAGAAAAACAATGATGATATGTAACAAATGACAAGTGAATTATAAACCGAAAAATGAAATTAAAACACGCAAAGTGAATAAACAATGCATAATTCAACACGCTAAGAGAACAACACAATTAATGTTTCTAACATTACTAAGGTGAACTAATCATCTATAAGTATCAAGATCATGTACCTTGAGTGGTAGATATAAGTATGAGGAGACACATATAAACTATTAAAGTTATTTAATGTGAACTATACCACTACTTGAGAAACTTATATTGATTCTAACTAATCAATATATTTCTTAATTAAAAACAATCACTAATTACTCATTTTGTTAACAGTCTTACTAAGTGTTACTGTTATATTAAGAATCGTTAATAAAATATGAGAATCTGTTCATTTATTTTCCATGCACGATGAAAAAATATTTTTTTCAACACATTACGTAGTCCAATATGTTCATTATGAATATAGACTATATCTGTATACAACAGACAACAGTGTTTCCGTACCAAGAAAATGGTAAGATCTAAAAAGTCATGTTTCAAAGCAAACAATTAGTATATCCTAATAGTAATGTCGGTACGAATAATTCTGATCCATACGAAGTCTGTATAGAGTTTAGGCAAATAACATAGTTTCATGATCATCACATTCCACTTGAACGATTATCTGTAGAGACGTTTACATTTCTGGAAGTTGTTCTGGTTCGACAGGTTCGCTTGGACAGCGTGACAAACAGTCCGCAAACACGTTTTTAACTCCAGGTATTGAACGAATTTCAAAGCTGTATGTTTGTAAGGCTATAGCGTACCTTGTTGACTTTGAAGATTTAACGTCTTTCATATTAAGAGCTGTGAGAGCCTTTTGGTCACTTTCGACAATAAAATGTGAGCCTAATAGGTATCGTTCCAGTTTTGTAATCGACCAAACTAAGCCAAGAAGTTCCCTGTCCAGAACTGAATATTTCTGTTCGGTGGTCGTCAATTTTCTCGACACGTACATCACGGGGTGCAAGGTGCCTGAATATTCTTGCATCAAAACACCGGCGATTCCATATGATGACGCGTCACTACGAAGAATAAAAATAAGGTTTTTGTTATGCAACCTTAAAACTGGAGCCTGTGAAAAAAATCTTTTAATTTCATCTAACGCGATTTGATGCTCATTAGACCACTGAATTACGTTAGCTGTCCCTTTTCTCAACAAAGAAGAAAAAGGAGCAGTTATAGTAGACAAATGAGGGATAAATTTAGCATAGAACTGTATTAGTCCTAAAAGAGATCTAACTTGTTTTTTTTTTCTTAGGTGCTGTGATGTTTAGAATTTTAGAGACATTACTGTTCTCTGTATACAGCATGCCATGACTAATACGGTGACCCAGAAAGGAGATGTCGTGAAAACTGACAAATGCCTTCGATGGCTTCGCTGTTAAAGTATAATCACGTAACGTAGACAGTAAAGCATTTAATCCCTGAATATGCTCATCCCATGAGTCGCTAAACAGACAGATGTCATCAATGTAAGAAATGACATCGGGACGATGAGAAAGTACGCGACGCATCATGCGTACAAAGGTAGCAGGTGCGTTTACTAATCCAAATGGCATAAAATTCTATTGGAATAGACCACGTGGTGTCGAGAAAGCGGTGAGTGGTTTTGCTTTAGGCGTGAGTGGCACTTGCCAGTATCCCTTAGAAAGGTCAAATTTAGGGAAGAAGTAGAATGTGCTAATTTGACCAATAAGTCTTCCAAGAGGGGCAAAGGTTCGGCATCGAATTTTGTCACTTTGTTTAATTTCCTGTAATCTATGCAAAGACGAATATTGTTGTCTTTCTTTCTAATGATCACCATAGATGATGAGTATGGTGATGAAGATGGTTCAATTATATTTAATCGAAGCATCTCATCCAATTCCTTATCAACCTTATCACGAAAGTGTAAAGGGATAGGGTATGGACGGACTCGAATAGGTGTATCGTCAGTCAAAAGAATATCATGTTGGATAACTGACGTATGACCTGGGATGTCAGTGAGAACATCCTCATACGAGTGCAGAATTGAAGAGACTTGCTGACGTTGATCAGCAGAGAGAGTAGAAGATATAGTGACGTCATTCCAATTCTCAGTGGAATGAAGCGGTACAACTGGTATAGGCAATTGTACATCATCAAAAGAAGATTCTTCTTCTTGGATAACCGATAAATTAGAGTAGTGTTGAATAGGAGGGGTGGGATCGTCAGTTGCTTGGAACACTGACTGTAGATAATCAGGACGTGAGTAATACTCCTTCAACATGTTAATGTGGAAGGTTTTATGTTTGCCATTAATATCCACGATGTAGTCAACATCGGATATTCTCGAGATGATCCTAAAAGGACCTCTCCAAGTAATTAGAAGACGATTGTTATGAGAAGGTAATAGAACAAATGCTTCGTCACCAGGAAGAAGCTGGCGAAGACGTCTATACTTGTTTGCAAATAGACGAGCTTTTTCTTTGGCCTGTTCGGATGATGCAGTAGCTAATCTACAAGCATCTATGATTCTCTTTCTCAACGAGATCACATACTCATAAGAGGATTGAGTTTCCTCTTCCATATTCTCTTCAACCAGTAAGTCGTGAATCAACGACATCGGTCCGCGTGGTTGCATGCCAAAAACAAGCTGGAATGGAGAAAAACCAGTGGCTTAATTTGTACCTCGCGATATGCAAAAAGAGCAGCTGGCAAGACTCGGTCCCAATCCTGAGGGTGATCTTGAGTTATCTTACCCAACAACTGCTTGAGTGTCCTATTCAGACGCTCAATTAACCGATTGGACATCGCATGATAGATCGAACTGAGAGATCTATCTATTCCTAACGTCTTCATAACCTGAGACATGGATTCGGAAATAAACTGGACACCATGATCCGATAAGATCTTACGCGGAAAACCAATGCGTGAAAAGATCAACGCCTCTGCTACACTAGCCGATGAAGTGTTCTTCAGAGGTATGGTCTCAGGCCAACGCGTACACATATCAATACAAGTAAGTATGTGTGTATGTTCTCTGGCAGATGGTAGCATCGGACCAATGATATCAATTGCCATTTTATCAAATGGTCTAATAGGAATGTCCGCAGCCTGAATAGGAGCCGCATAAAATGGACCCCGTACTTTAACCTCCTGACATATCAAACATAAGCGACAATAGAGAGTGACATCTCTATGGACGCCAGGCCAGTAGAATGCAGATAGCAATCTAGATTTGGTTCGCGAAAAACCCATATGGCCTGCGCATTGCGAGTCGTGTGCATGCTGTAATATCCGAGCTCTCATAGAAGACGGGACTAGAATCTGTGAACGCAAGGATGAATCCTTTTCCCGTATCAGCCTAACCAAAATACTATTTTTAAGAGCAAAGTCATGTCTAGATTTTGCATTTCTGGTGTTGGTATTATTTTTGTTCACAAATTGAAATTTTTTTTTGAAAGAATCATCATTCTTTTGCAAAGTCGCAAACATCTCCCGTGAAATAGGAGAATCATCATAAGTGGCATTAACTGTAGGTTCAGCAGGTGTATCACGCGACATAACAGTAGCTTGCGCTCTGGTGACTACTGCATTCGCAGCCTGAATATGTCGCTCTTCCCATTCAGCAATTTGCTGAGGGGTACACTCTTTTATACCGTGTATTCGACCTAGAATCATGTCGCTAATTGGATTTTGAAGCAGGCACGCATGAATTTTCCCTGAAAAAAAAATGGTGTATGTAAATTAATTATAGCTGTGGGAAAGGTTTCCACAGTGCCTCCAAAGGTGACACATTTCACAACATTGCCTGTAGCGCACGATGGGTCGATCAGCGAAGTCCGGACACCGACTGTGCTACAACCTGAATAAAATAAAATAGAGCATGGATTGAAATTTACATATCCTTTATTAAACTACTGAATGAAAAAATTGCCTAGAAAAATCACAAACAGCCAATAAAAGCTGGGGTTGATTGCCACGTCCTGTAAAGGATAAGCAACTAACTTATTAAATTTAAGACAACCCTGTCCCTGGTGTACTGACGCAGAAGTAGCCGTGCAGACTGCAGGTAGACTAGGCAAAATATGTCCGCATCGCAGCGTCGTGATCGCCTTTGGCTGGAAAAGAGTCGTACATTCAGAACAAGCTTTTACCTGATTAAAATCACGAGAACAAGACATGGCATTGTGCGTATTAGCATCTTTATCTTGTTCATTGTTAGTCTGTGTATCTCTTAAAGCGACACTAGCATGTCGACGTGAATTGCTTGAAGATCTATCTCTTCGTCGCGATCGAATCTGACTATTGGCATTAAAATTGCTATAATTACTATTTCTGCCTGAGTTGAAATCTGGATGAGTACGCCAATTATTGTCCTCACTGTTGTGATTTTGGCCAAATGATCTATTCCAAGAACCCTGTCTATTTTGAGGATTTTGGGATTGTTATCGCCAATTTTGTTTATTATTGTTTCCTTGATTATATCTGAAATTATTGTTACCACAATCTCGTGATCTATGAGATTGGCCCCAGGAAACATTAAATGGAGTGGATTGCGGGTATTGTTTCCCTTTATAAAAATTACCAAAGTTGAAATTGTCATTACTTCCCTTATTAAAGTATCTATCGTTACTCATAGAACGATGGCGTGAAACGTTCTTCTGTTGCATAGCGAAAGCAACTGGTAACTCATTTTTGATCTGTGCATTAATAATATCCATGTTTGGGTGAGCGGTGCAGAAATTTTTACAATTTTCTTCTAATTCTTTTATTGAAGAAGGTTTACGCTTATGCAAAAATGAAAGAAATGCAGGATTTACTGACGATAAAACTTTATCGCGCAGCAATAAATCGAAAAGACCGTCATAAGACTTTTCTACCTTGGACAATTCGATCCATCTTTCCAAGGTTAGCCGTATTTGGGAAAGAAAGTCACTGAAGTTCTTTCCTGATTGTGGTACCATAGATTTAAAACGCAATCTGTATTGATCTTCAGTCATTTGATATTTCCTAAGAAGAGCGGCTCTAAGTGCGTCATAATCATTTTTTTCATTAGCACTAGTTGTATGATATACCGCCATAGCATCCCCTGTAAGTAATCTGGATAAATATGTACAATATAGTGTTTTATCCACGTTATAAGACCTACAAGCGGCCTCAAATATGTCTAGAAAGAATATTACGTCGTCTGATGGTGGATTAAATTAGGGTAATTTTAGGTGAACTTCCCTAAAATTATCATGTCTAGATGAAGACTGGCCTTCATGAGTTTTCTGAGAAATAGCTTCATGAGCTAATCTAAATTGTTCAAATTCCATTTCCTTCAACTGTTTTTCACGTTGAAACTTTTTCTCATTCTCCTCAGTCTCAAGCTGAAATTTCCTTCCATTCTCCTGAGCTAATAATCTTCTCTCTTCCATTTCCCTTTGCTTACCTTCCATTTCAATTCTAGTCTTTTCCATTTCTATTTTAAGTTGCCTTTCTTTTTCAGCAGCTTCCAAACGAAGTCTTTTTTCGTTTTCTTCAGCCTCCAATCTTTTCTGTTCTGTTTCACGCTGAAATCGTTTTTCCTCTAATTCAGCGGCTAATTTCATTTTTTTCTCATTTTCTTCTGCTTCAAATTTCTGATTTTCCAGCCTAAGAGTTTGTAATTTCCTCTGTTCAGATTCTATCTCTTGAGCTTTTTTATACTCTGCCATAGCGAATGTTTTCACCTCTTCAGGAGTCATCTGAAGGGCTTTAGCTTGCTTAATAAAATAATCTAGCGAATACATTATGATTAATATGTAGTCACTATACTTTTTCCTTTTTAAATGAAAATTAATTAATGTAGATTAATTTTCCTTATCACTATAATGGGTGATACTCGTTCCTGTCCAAGAACGGTAAGCAATTCATATATAATTATCAATTATATTATTAATCAATACAATAAGTTATGTAATGTAATGTTATGATAAGACAAAAGCAATAGACAATTACGACAATAGTGACAAGACAAGATAGTTAATGACAAATGAAAACATTTGCAGAAATAAAAAAAATTAGAATGAAAAAATAAGAAATAATTTTTCAGAAAGTGCAATGATAACTGCAATAGACAATAAAACAAGACAATGGACAACACAGTGTATAAACATAGGTTTGTAAAAAACTCAACGATAGTAAGGTGAGAATGGACGAATGTTACAAACAAGATACATCATAAAACCAAGGTACGAATAAAAATAACTACGAAAACTACAATGAAAACTTGACAATACAGCTAAACAGACAGGTGTCACAGACCACCAGACACAGTGGACCTAGAATCCTTCGACACACAGGTGCCGGAACATTCCACTAAGGGAAGTCTGCAAATAAATCTACAGAACAATTATGAAGGCCCTGAGGTGAACCTGGGATGTTCCCTTCATAATTCTCCTACCCAACCTCCCGCAAAGAACATAGAACATAGAACAAAAAACATGAATGAATAATACGTGGACATAATCATAGGAAGAGGCACAGCTATACGTAAAACAGTGTGATAACAACACGACGTTTTTACTTATCTCGACGGAGAAGAAAAATATGCCTCGTATCCGTAGGTGTACGTATGAGATTCGTTATGTTTCTCTGTGAGTACAACACTGTTCGAATTCAAAAATGAGGACTTTAAATTGAGGCCTAACGTTGTCCTTGACCTTTTGCCCACCGTCGTCCGGAATTCATATTCGTATCGAAACTTAAAGTAAATCAGCTGCTGAAGAATTTGATGAGGTCGTTCCCTTATTGAATCTGATAAAATTCAAACCACACACTGGCCGCTATGCTGTTGGAGTCGTTCTTGATGGTGTTAAGGGAAGACTACCAGTTCTTGATGATAACGCGAATTCAAATAAACTTCAGGCGTAGCAACAAAGGCATATGGTGAACTGAAGTATACTGTAATGCGGGTAGCACAATTCAACATATTTATTGACGAAGACAATTAATGTTACAAAAACACTTGTTGCTAACGGACGACATGGTTATTGACAGTTCCACTTGACAGTATGCATGAATCTCAACTTTCATTTCATAAAATCCTTTAAAATAGTTCCCTACAATTATCCTTGCAAAGTATACGGTCAAATATTATATTGTTAATCAAACAGTGTTCACGTAATGAGTAATCAGTTCAGATTGTCACTAATCTGTCAAACGGTTGACCTTATCCAAGGACATATGCCGTCTGGGTCATTTATCAATATTCCTTGGTCATACATACAATAAAGACTCTGTCCTTAGTTTACTTCTTCCATAACATGCTAGGACAGTTGAATAAAGATAGTCCAGCTATTCTTTCAGCAAAACAATATCGGTTAGATACTCTCCTTGACTAACCTCTCGGTACATGCCGTGACATCGAAGACGGCATTCCGTAATTCCATATTAAAGATACATATATAATCAATTCCTCCCGTAGGACTACAATTACGTTTCTTCAATTATTCATACCGCTCATCCGATCCATTCTTGAAATCCTGCCATGAGGACCCCAGCTAGATGCCAGTAATGAGTGGAGACATCACTTAAAATCATCAATAAGATTATTTATCAACACTTGGGTGCAAGACTTACATATACTTGGACATTGGTTTCTGATAAGAAAACCAGTTGTCCTCCATAGAAATAATTCCCATTCATCAGGGACACAATACAATATATTACGGACGATCAGTCCGGCTTGACCCTTCAACATCACTCTCTGACGTCATCTTCTAGATCTTAGAAACCCGTGCGCTAAGAGTCTCTCATACACTACATAGTGCACACACGTGCGTGATAAATCATACGCACAAATAATATTCCTATCATAAGAATGGTGCGTAACCTTTTAACACAGGCAGGACCTAAGACTGCCATCTATGTAAAAGTACGCAACACTGTTCATTGTGTAATTGTCTTTTCACTGAAATTTCTTTATGAAAATATGTAAAATGAACATGTTTTGTAAACTGTAATGGAATGCGAATAAAGATTTTTTTTTAAAAAAGGGAAAAAAGAAAAAAGAAAAAAAAAAGCTACTAAATAAAGTCAATAGACCTTACTTTGAGCCCCAGAAGGGGTATTTATTAAAAAAAAAAAAAAAAAAAAGCTACAGTGTAACAGAAAGGGACTCGATTTATACCGCAGAGATGGTAGCAATTCTATAAAGTTTAGAAATAATTGAAGATAACCCATCAGAAGCTGTTACGATATTTACAGACTCACTATCATCACTACAAGCACTAGAACACCCAGGTAAATGTAGCCGGCCAGACATAAAGGAAGAAATTCTAGCAATTAATACATCACTAGGGAACAGAGGATGTAGTGTGAGGCTAGTGTGGGTTCCAGCACACATAGCTATAGCTGGTAACGAGTTGGCAGACCAGAACGCCTATAATGGAAGAACAAGTAAAAACAATATAAGAGCAGGACTGGGAAGGTCGGAGATCAAGAGCCAAGTGAAGATAACTATAAACGAGGAATGGAAGACAACATGGAAGAACAGTAGAAAAGGCATACACGCGTTCAAACTACTGATAGAACCAACAAGGACGTGCCAGGTCAGAGAAGAATTAAAGATACCATCGAACAAAAAGCTGTGGCGTCTCCGTCTCGGTGCAGCATACTTTATGATAGAGGAACCACACTGCCAAGAATGTCAGGAAGAGAATGACATAGACCACTACCTGATCTACTGTAAAAAGTACGAACAACAAAGGCTTGAATTAAAAACTTACTATAGAAATCACAATATAGACATGACAGGGGATAAGGTTTTAAGTATAGATGCCACAGGAGAAGCCCAATCAATACTTAAAAGATATATACATAAGACAAAGGAAAACATATAAGGTTAGTACTTCAGAAAAGACATTCAACCAAATAGAAATTAAGCAACAACAACTAACAAATCATAAAAAAAAAACAACAACAGAAAAATTAGCAAATTTACTAACTACTCATGGGACAAGGAAAGACAACGAGGTTAAAAAAAAAAAAACTCGAAAAGAACAAATACTAATACAAATTAAAACCAAGTGTAAAGGACAATAGTTATCTATAAGATAAAATAAAATGAGAAATACTAATATAAATTAAAACCAGCAACTGCAAAAGACAATAGTTATTTAAATTTAATACAAAATTAGTAAATAAAATGACACTAAATACCCCAATTATAACCAATTTTCAGGTTGAACAGGGTAGACCAAGATGGAACGAGAAGAGGCAATAACGGGCAGCTGTTAAGTGCCCGCTCTCCACCCATCACCTCTTCAAAACAACAACAACAACAACAATTTGATCGCTGTTGTTTAATCTGCCTATTATAGCCTCAGTGGCAAAAGGCTATTGACTCCAGACGGAGTAATGGCATGTCTTGGCTGTGGACACCTAACTAAACAAATATTGCGAGAAAAACGAAACATTCGCGGTACTTACTTTGGTATCAAAGCCAGAAGGGCTGAGGAACCATAATAATATGAAGCAGTGGACAGCGCTGGTTCGCTATGACAACTAGGTGGTAGGAGGCGTCTTGAAGACTACGAAAATTGTTTCGCAACGTAGGAACCAAGGTAAGAACAGGGGGTTTACACCGCACCCATACATTCAGACCTTATCTGCTATGGTTCATACTCTAAGACTGCTGGCTGCTATCCAGCATCCGTCTATTTAGTTATTCGGTGCCTAAGGCTTGCCGCATGTTATATCTTATTGGGAGGATAGGCCTGAACTATTCAATGATTGGTCTTGGGGGTCTAGTTAGCAGTTAAGATAGTCTTTAACCTAACTAGTTACAAATCTTCTATTCTAAATTTATTGTTACTAAGTGTTAGGGACCAATCATATCTAATCTAAGGATCTTCCGGTCTAACTTGCATGGAAGTTCACACAAGATTTAATGACATCTTAAGTTAATGAGTGCCATGACAGATGATGTCATTGGGTTATGATTAGTGTCTGTTTACTAACTTGTCTTGCTCAAGTACTCAAGTATAAGTCTAGCTTTAAGTACTTTTACTATAGACAATTTGTGGTAGCACTACTTGGTGCTAAGGGGGGGACGTAGTAGGCCATACAGGCACACATGTAATTTCCACAGTGCAACTACTGCAGTAACTCCGAATGAACAAAAGGTGGTGAACTGGGAAATAAGCTTAATTCCAGCACACGAATATTAATCGAATGCGCTGATCGAGTGGTAAGTTCACGTGAAAACTTTCAGAGGCTGGCACTAGCTGCTTCTTTCTGAGTTATGTAGTTGTATTTTCTCCAACAACCGGGTGGTAATGGGTTACACCAATATTGCCTGTCTGCATGAATGGCAAATTATAACAGCTCGTGGACGATGCTGTATGCGTTGCGCGGATGTATGAAATCCACGACATAGCCGCCAGCGGTAGAAATTTGGCAGTTAATCCGTCAGTATTGAAAATTAGGGCTAGAAAATGCTAGCTGCTATGCACCAGTGTGTGGAAACGTTATGACTCTGGTTGAGCCAGTAGATAGCAACACAGACCGCTCTCTGTTTTTCTGATCATGGTTTGGGGAAAATAAAAACATTCAAAAACATTTACATGGTTTTGTTCGACCAGAACGATCTACGCTAACAGACGTACAACCATCCACGCATACAAATACACTTCAATACAACATGCGCCGTGTCCCCACACGCGTCTCTCGCTTGGCTAGCGAGCAGGCTATTGGTCGGCGTAACAACACGCTCGGTCAGCCATGCTAAACGAGGTCAGACATTCACCTCACAACACGGCACGCGATACAGAATTGACAGGCGTAGTCGACATATACGTGGGAAAATAAAATTAAATAATACTAGGATAGTTAACACTTAACTCAGGATTAATTGATAAAAATCGAAGAGAACAATAATCAAAAAATATAATATGTACATTTTCCTTCTTTCGGGTACATTTTATCTCTCCAGTTTTCTGGCCAGTACACATTATATCTCTGTCTGTCTTCTTGTTATAACAGATTATCTAGCTGAGTTAAAAACTGGTGGCGCGCTACGGTAAATCACTAACGATCTTACGAAAGAGTTACTATTCGTTATGAATTAATTATTTTAAGCAATAGAATAGGTAATTCTGTTTAGGTTGTATCTGCATAAAATCTTATACGCTAGCACTCCAGATACTCTAAACAATTATTTCGCTCTTACCAGCTTCAAGGAATAATATCCATACGGACTTAAGTCACAACTGCTATTAACAGGAAGAATAAGATGCGCGTAGGCTAGTAAATCCAAGAGCATGACTGAGCATCCTCTGAAGGCGAATGGGGTCTACATTCCGAAGGAACTAAATTCCACAGACATCAGTCAGTTCAGGCCAATTTCACTACTTAATGTGGAAGGGAAGATATTCTTATCAGTGATGGCTAAAAGGCTCACCACATACCTTCTGTACATTGACACTACCATCCAGAAAGGAGGTACACGAGAGTGTCTAGAGCATGCCACAATGATCTGGGAAGCAATTCAAAAGGCAAAGTCTCACGGAACAAATCTCCATGTAATATGGTTGGATCTAGCTAATGCGTGTGGATCAGTTCCACAACAGATGTTGTGGCAGGCCCTGGAAATGTACCAAGTTCCACAAGAAATTGGAGCAATGCTGAAGCAGTATTTCTCAAGATTCTCTGTCAGATTTTCAGCCAGAGAGTACACAACGGAGTGGATTGACCTACAATCCTACAAGCTGGAATTGAAATGGGATGTACCATCTCTCGGAAACTATTCGTGTTGGCTAAGCAGGTAATCCTCAAAGCGGCTGAAAGATGTGCAACATGTCCGAAGCTCAATAGAAGATGTCAACATGCCACCGCTTAAATCATTCATGGATGACACAACAATTCTGAGATCAGATAAACACCAGGCCCGAAGAATGTTAGCACCCCTGGATGAACTAGTCAGCTGGTGCAGAGTGAGCTTCAAACCTAGGAATTCTAGAAGCCAGCAGTCAGAGAAGGGAAGAAATGTGAGACCCATTCATGGTTTAAAACCAAAGAATCCCTACAGTCATTGAGGAACCTGTGAAAAGTCTTGGCAGGGTATATGATGCCTCATTAAAAGACTCAAAGGCAGTTCAACAGACAATATAAATGGCAGATAGAGGACTACAGATCATAGACCAAATCAGACTCCTAGGAAAGTTCAAACTGTGGTGCCCCAGTTCAAGTTGATACTTAAATTGTTATGGCCACTGCTTATATATGAAATAAGCACCAGTACAGTGGAAGCTAGAGAGCAAAAGATCAACAAGTTCATGAGGAAATGGCTAGGAGTACCACCAGGTCTGTCAGACGTAGCATTATACTGCAAGAAGACAAAGCTTGTACTTCCCTTTATGTCAGTTGTTGAAGAATACAAAGCTGGAAAGGCAAGGCTCGCTGTGACGAAATCAGTCGTGTAATTTTTATAACTCTCATTCACTCCGGCAGTATATCTACATTTCTTCATTTTTCTCACTCATCGTCCTATCATTTGGCATATTTTATGCCCTTGTTAAGTTATTTTTGCAGGGTAGTTAAACGTTTGAGATCCCCACACGTGAGTCTAGTACAAGCGCACATTTGAGTGCATCTAAGTTAATTGTATGTTAAATTATTTGCGTACCACCGTGCATCATGTTTGATCGCGTATGGCGCGGTTTGTCGCGGCGATCGGTTGCCATCCAGCAAATACACTGAGGGCAGATCCCAATATTCTCCGTCTGATATAGACGTGATTTTCTCGTGTACTTATCCTTGGTTCGGAAAGACACGATCATTATAATCATCTATAAGATGAAGACGTCGCTCTTGAATAAAACATGCCAAGACGCGCTTGATTTGAATGTTTAACCCAAAAGGGCTCATTTTGAGTATCTCACCTTTGATACTTGGTTCTCCAGGATTGTTAATTGTAGAGCTTTGACTTGACCAGTGGAGTCAAGTCACTAGTGCGTCAATACAATGCTTGGAGTCATTATTGGATCTTCATATGTATGCTCAACGCTTTTAACATGATTGATTGTATAAACCTATGCATCCTACTACTTCGTTGCCGTAGTACTTCCGTTAACCTTCATGGATAACTGCTAGTGAAGTCAACCACGGTCCAGGTCGTATATGATGGACTATGTACTTTGTCTACTACGGATTATAATTCAACTATAAATGTTCATTTCAAATAATGATTGCCTGTATCGTCGTCAACATAGTCTGTACTCATTAAATGATGTCTCGTCACCATGTACCCTACGAGTCCAGTGTCTACTTTTCCCGTTGAAAATAGTCACACAATCTTGACTCATCTTACAGTGTTACCAGGTCCCTATTGTCATTCAAAGAAACAGCCCACAGTATTCACGTAATCTGAAGTACGTCGGCCACATTGATAGGCCCGACAAACCAGACAACAGAATTGACAACATAAAGACAGACCAAACCCACCGGTAACAGCCCTACATTCTTTTACTGTGACCACTCCCCAGACGTATTTGCGTTCCGCCAGGTGAACTGTGGTATTATCGCAACAATACCCGGTCATTATCACCGGTACCTGCAAGGATACTTGGAGAGGAGATGGGCACCGCCAAGCAAACCTCTTGCCCACTGAAATGTTATGATGAAAAGTCAACTCAGTAATAATTTGCCGGATCGGCCGATGCCCGGATTAACAATGACCGCGCTCTCATTGCCCCTTGAGAGTGATAAGTCAGCGAATGGGGTACAAACACCTGTTTTGAAACTTCCAAGAGAAAATTTTGTTGTTGGAACTTTTAATGTACGCACGCTATATGCGTGTGGAAAAGTCAAAGAACTAACACATGAACTTGCTAGATACTCGTGGGACATCCTGGGCCTAGCAGAAGTCAGATGGACAGGATTAGGTGAATCAATAACGGATGATGGTCACAAAATTTGGTTTAGTGGAGATGAGTCTAAACATCAGCATGGAATAGGTTTTATCGTACATAAAGATAGATTGAACTCTGTCATCAGCTGCACCCCAATAAATAGCTAGCTTATCACCATTCATATTGCAGCACATCCAAAGAACATCTCCATCATACAGGTATATGCCCCCTTTACTGACTATGAGGATGAGGCAATTGATACATTTTATGACAATCTGGATGAAGCAATTAAGAAAATTCCAAAGAAAGATCTTCTCATCGTGCTAGGTGATTGGAATGCTAAAATAGGGCCAGATGCATACGGTCACTGGGCTGGCACAGTAGGGAAATTTGGGACAGGAGAAACCAACGATCGAGGACTAAGGCTACTAGAATTTGCCAGCAACTATAAACTAACCCTTGCAAATACACTATTTTCTCATAAGTTATCAAGAAGAACAACGTGGCATGCCCCAAAAACTGAGATACATGGCCAAATTGATTTTATTCTTGTATCCAAAAGATTCAAGTCCAGCATTAATAAAGCCAAGACTAGGACTTTTCCTGGCGCCGACATTGGTAGTGATCACGACATGGTATTGATGACGCTCAAGCTTAAACTCAAAAAGAACTATAATCAAAACAGATGTTCTCAGCTAAGATTCAATTTAGACAAATTGAAAGATCCAGAAATCGCGGGAATCTTTGAGGCAACTGTTGGAGGAAAATTCGCAGCTCTCAACTTTTTGGAGGATGATATCAACTCAATCACAGAGAACATGAAAGACGTGCTCATTGAATCAGCAACATAAATACTTGGTAAAAGAAAGAAAATAAACAAACCATGGGTTACAGATGACATTCTGAAGTTATGTGATACACGGCGGGAAATGAAAAAGGTTAAGAAAGAGGTTCCTGAAGCAGCATGGCAATACAGTATGGTGAATAAAAATATTAGAAAGAAAATGAAACAGGCCAAAGAAAAATGGGTAGCTGATCAATGTGAGTCCATTAATACGGGGCTAATAAAAGGTAACAGCAAGGCAGCTTTTGACACATTAAGAAGACTATCAAAACCCCAACAGCCCAGGGTAACTGTCATAGAAGATAGCAATGGGGCTCTGCTCAATAAAAAAACAGCTGTAATGAGAAGGTGGACAGAATATTGTAAAGAATTATATAACTGTAAACTTGACACTGACTTAGGCATATTAAACAACATTAAGTGCGAAAACAGAGAACTCTGAAATGCAGCAATACTACGGGAAGAAGTGGAAGAGGCTATATGTTCGATGAAAGGAGGGAAGTCACCGGGTGTGGATAATATACCAGCAGAGCTCTTGAAATATGGAGGACCAGATATAGTAAAAATCATGACAACAATTTGCCAGAAGATATGGAGTACAAAAAAAATGGCCAAAAGAATGGACGCAGTCATTAGTAATACCGCTTACAAAGAAAGGAAATCTAAAAATGTGCAAGAACTACAGAACCATTAGCCTTATTAGTCATCCAAGTAAGGTGATGTTAAGGATACTTTTGAACAGAATAAAACAGAAATCAGAAGAAATCTTGTCAGAGGAACAGGCTGGCTTTAGACCAAAAAGAAGTACCTCAGAACAAATCTTCAATATTAGATTACTGATCGAAAAACATCTCCAGCATCAACATGATTTATACCATAACTTCATCGATTTCACAAAAGCCTTCGATCGAGTCTGGCATGAAGGATTATGGCAAATAATGAGAAAATTCAATTTTGATATAAACATCATAGATATCATTGAAGCACTATACAAGGACGCAAGCAGTGCTGTTTTTGCAAGCAACGACATTGGAGAATTTTTCAAAACAACTGTAGGAGTTCGGCAGGGATGTATCCTGTCACCAGTGCTCTTTAATATATATCTAGAACATATCATGCAGGAGGCTCTCTACGATTATAAATCAACCATATCGATTGGAGGCCGACCTCTGTGTAATCTACGTTTTGCTGATGATATTGATCTGATAGCTGGAACAGAATCAGAACTTCAAGACCTTACCTCTAGACTGGAGAAAGTTACAAGAACGTATGGGATGGAAATTAATATAGAAAAAAAGCAAGATATTGGTGAATAGCCATAAGAAACATGTTCCGACCAACATTACGTTAAATGGACAAACGTTAGAAGAAGTTAACACCTTTAAATATCTCGGGTCCACTATATGTAGTGATGGAAGATCAAATAAAGAAATCAAGACAAGACTTGAGATGGCCTCAGCTGCCATGACAAGGTTGAATGTGATCTGGAAAAGTAACATCAGTTTTTCTGTGAAGATCAAATTATACAAATCACTTGTATTATCTATTCTCTTGTATGGGTGTGAGGGCTGGACACTCACTGCAGATACGGAGCGAAGGATTCAGGCTTTCGAGCATAAATGTTATAGAAGAATTTTGCGCATTTGCTATAAAGAGCACAAAACAAATGTCTATGTTAGAGAGAAGATAAACACCTATGCAGGCCACCAAGAACCACTTTTGTCAATAGTGAAACGTCGAAAGCTTGCCTGGTTTGGGCATGCAACTCGTCATGACTCCCTTTCGAAAACGATCCTCCAGGGAACAGTCGAAGGTAAACGGAGAAGAGGAAGGCAAAGAAAATCCTGGGCTGATAACATCAAAGAATTGGCAGGACTCGGTTTTTCCACACTTGTAAGCATTGCTGAGAATAGTGAGCAGTGGAGGACCCTGTCTGCTGATGCTTCCACCATGGCACCCCTACGACCCATGACGGGTTATGGGTTGAGATGGTGATGATCACCGGTCAGTGGTAATACGTTTATCTCTTTGAGTCGCCGGCCACCTTTCATAGGAGACGATCCTCGTTTGACACAATATGTTTTCGTACGAGGATGATAGGAAGCCAATATTGTCCGTCTGAGAAATCAGTATGGGGGATTCACACACACAGGTGATAATTAGATTATCGCATCCGCTTGTCCCTGTCTATATCATTATTACAGATAAATCTGTCTGGGTAGACAATCTTGACGGAAGGAATTTAGAGAGGTAATCAGTGCACATATTTGTTTGCACAAGATGCCATCGGAAATATTACGGCATATTGAAAGAGGTCACGCGATGGAATTTTAAAATGTAATATTTTAAAACACGCAGGGGAGATTATGAATTTAAACACCCCAACCCAGATACTGCTAAAGAGCTTACCATTTGTTTGTTTTGAGAGGCGGAATATACTTTGGGTCTCATTGGCAATTTTGCCGGGAAGTACAATCTGGGATTTGAACTGAGAATGAGAGATATAATCTAGCGAAACCAGAGACACAGATCAGAGACTGCATCGCATCGCCAAATGAGCAAACTCCCAGAAGCAGTGAGACATCGGACTTAGAATTCTACAATCATAAAAAGAATATCCCCAGACGAAGTGATTCGCAGAACACCCGTCATAAGAGGAATCATAATATTTCCAGACCAAGTGATTCACAGAACACCTGTCATAAGAGGAATTCCTCAGGCCAAGTGATTCGAGAGCATATAACCTAAATTGCTCATGTCCATTCTAACCTGTGCGAGGAGATTGTAGATTCCCAAAATTTTGGGGTAAGTGTAACATTTATTTTATAAATGCGAATTTGACATGTTTTACGCTTAAGTGGTTATATGAGGCTGGCAACCTCAACATATGAAAATAGTTTATTCATGAACCACTACAGCAAGCGCTGGTGATTGTTTCTGGCTGGTCGTGCGGTAAACCGACAGCAGATGTGAATCCAGACTCTGACTGGAGCAGTAATGAGTGATGATTAAATCACATGTGCCTGAAATGTATAGTATAATTGTGGGAGATATATGTAACTTGTTAATGTTATTTCAGGCAAAAATCATTGTTCGCCCTGTCCAAGCCCATATTTTCCCAGTTAATACCCAGAAGAAGATTGGTGATCTCTATCCATCATTCCTGAGTGTTGCAAGTGGAAGTGGTCTGTTGCAAGGCGTGGTTTGGTTAGCTCTGAATAATGTTCCATGTGATATTAATAAAACAGTTATAAATGTCTGGCCATTGTTTTATCTTCTTGATATTCTTGAGTGATCGTGTATCGTGCCTTCTATGTAAGATTACGCGAATGCAGGGGTGGAAGATTCTGAACAATAATTGAATGACTTGGAATACGATTGATGTGACAAGTCGGTTCCATTGAGTCCACCAACATTTAATACAGTTTACACGTCAACACGATTCATGCATGTTGATCACAAAGGTACATATTATAACTTGAAAATATATGGCATAGATATGCAGATATCCTATCAGTCCTTGTCCAATAATCAAATTACTGTATGCAGATTGTCATAGCTGTATGCACGCGCGGTTGGGGGTTTTCCAACGGCCGACAGTGAGTCTATGAGTCTGGCAAAATCAAATACTATGGACTGTAATTCATCCTTCCTTAATTTTTACTTTCGTACTGACCTTTAATCATTTTCAAATCTTCATAATAGCAATGGACTGACCCATGTCCGTACTTGCATAAAATATATCTGTATGGCAATACCATGCCCAACATTGGAAGGAGAGTCAAACGCGTCTTAACAGCTTGACGGTCAATGTGAAAAGGGTAGCGTTTCTTAGTTACCGACTGTGTCCTAAACAACGCTATACACGTCATAATCGATCGTGTATAAAGCGTTCATTAATTGAAACATCTATCGCAATATATTAAATGTCTTAACCTTTATAATTGCACGTCTGGTAACCTTTAGCAGACGGCGTTAATATCATATACCGTAACACTGAGTTACGCTGTGTATACTCAAGAATTGAATTACTCTGAGAGATTAACAAGGGTGGATGGACAGCGAGACGATGCGCCTGTGAATCTGCAGGCCACAAATGTACTTAGCAGAGGCATTTGTCTTTCTGTTTTGTCTAAAACGTTCGTGGTTACAAGCTATCAGACTGTTTGAAGTACTGAAGTTCCTACGCCACTAGTGTGAGAGAAGAGCATCAACATTGACCGCTTACATTCGACAAGTGTGTGAAGAAGTGCCTCCTCATAAAAGAAGGGACGAAAACCACGGTTGCAGGACTCACCTAGATCAGTTAAGTCCTGATTAAAAGGCATCAGCAAAACGTACTTTTATCACTTCCCTATTAAGTCTCTATGAAGACGCTTTCATCTGAAATTTCACCAATCTTTCCAAATTTATTTTAACCTGTTAAAGACTAATTCACTAATAAATTTGTTACTGTTATTTTAAAACTAAACAAACATGGTTCATTCAGTTATTATACATATTAAAGCAAACGCATGATCAAGACTATTTTATATATTAACATATATATCTAGACATATACTTACCTCTAAACAGAGCTATACCATTATAAGAGGAAATTCGTTGAATTAACTCAGCTTGGGGGTTGAACGGGCTAAACACCATTGCTTAAATCCTTCACAAAAGGCGATGGATCAGATATAAGTTAACAACTGTTCAGCCCAATGCAACATTGTTCTTGACTTCTGAAAATATCTTGTGAACGGTCCCTTAAGATCTGCCAAGAGCAATTTTGTGCGAAGGTAGATACCTTTGAAGCCCATATTAGATACTCTTGAGTTTTGGCCACTGTTGGACCACTACTGCAAAGCAGGGGAGCAAATACCGCCACACTCGCAATGACGCTGTGCGAGTCGCCAGATAACGCAGTTAAGTCTATTCAGCCCACACTGACAACTGGAAGGAAGTGCAAAGTGGATGAAGCTGTTGGTGCTGCCCAAGAATCGCCCAAGTTGAGGGAGGTAATCGGATACTCAACGAACGATTGAAATCTTTATTTCATCAGGGTAAAGAAATAGGCATAATTGCCTTTTTACATTTCTGCCCTGCAATACAATTTTCAGTGTGTTAAAAATTAAAAATTAACAACTTCAGACAGGATCAATTAATAATATCATCACAATCAGAAACTTAGCTCACACAAGTACATTTACTCATAGCCATTCACGCACACATATATATATATATATATATATATATATATATATATATATATAAATACATAGATATATATATATATATATATATATATATATATATATATATATATATATATAGAGAGAGAGAGAGAGAGAGAGAGAGAGAGAGAGGGGGGGGGGGGGAGGGCAAGCAATAGAGCTACTTAATATAAAAAATTCAATTTAAAATGAAAATATTACAATGATATTTAAATGCTCGTGGAAACGTTGAAATAACTGAAACAGAATTGTCGTTAAATGTATGTACAAGATTTCATGACATGTGAATGCAGATGTCTTTTGAATGTGGTGTAATTATCAGTTTTGACAGACTTGGGTAGGGAATTCCATGCTAAAGCACCTGCCTAACTAAAACAACTTCGGAAGAGGTCAGTTCGAGGTTTTGCAAGGTCCAAAAGTAGGTCGCCACGTATAAAATATGAGCAGTATTTATAGCGAAAGAACATTTGCAAGTATGAAGGCGTTCTGCCGTTTAAAATTTGATGCACAAATAGGAGATCTTGGAAAAAGAAGAATTTTTTAAGAGGAAGAACATTCAGCTGTGAAAATAGCTGAGCACTGGGAATGTTATCATTCAGGCAAACAAGTCGTAGCGCCCTTTTATGTAGGGATTCTAGGCGTTTCAAAAATGACAAGCCACAGCGACTCCAGATATTTGAGCAATAAGAAAGTTGACTTTGCATATGTGCATAATAGAATATAAGTCTAGAGTGCGGACATAAAAAATGTTTGATTTTTGAGAGTTGAAACAATTTTTGTGAGATCTTGTTTGCGATGAAATAGACATGTGACTTCCAGCTTAGAGACTGGTCGATGACCACACCCAACAGGCTATGGTCCGTAACTTGCTTAATACGTTCTCCGTCTAGAGATAAAGATAACGTATTTGGTTGACAGTGCAGAATCTTTTGGCGGGTTGAGATAATCAAAGATTGAGTTTTGTTGTTATTAATGTACATACTATTAGTAGTGCACCAATCTTGTGCAATGTCCAGGTGATGCTGTAAAAGAGACTGAACAGTGTTAATGTCTGTGCCAGCTACTGTTACTGTTACTGTTACACAGACGAATAGATGGGGATTTGGCCATGGTGACATCCGCTGGTGGTCCAAGGCATCAAACAGGGAACGCAGAGATGTGGTAATTCAGGAGATACAAGGAGCTGAGAATGATAAGAGGATGCTAAAAGCGGTGCAGCAGGCCCAACAGGGCCAATGGACTACATGGGAAGGAGCATTACAAAGGTCCTTGACATGGAATGATATATGGGATATGGCACCTCTTAGGCTCAGCTTCATTATCAGATCAATGTAAGACCACCTACCATCTTCTGCAAACCTTGTGAGATGGGAAAAGTCTGATGATGATCAGTGCCCCCTGTGCCGTGAGAGGCAGACACTTAAACATGTTGTCTTAGCTTGCAAGGTGTCATTAGGGCCAGGGCGATACACATGGCGCCACAACAAAGTCCTAAATGAGCTGCTACGGTAGAACTGGCAAGGGTGACGGCGAACAGCAAAGTCAGACCGAGCACTGAAAACACATACTTTCTGAGAGCAGGAAAGTCAGTACATCCCAAACCGAGTAAATCAAGTAGCAGTTTACCGTCTGTTCTTGACTGTGCAAATGACTGGGAGATGGCAGTAGACCTACCTGGGCATATCCAGAGAGTATCAGAAGATCTCGAAGACAACCAGATATAGTTCTGCATTCCTCATCGCACCAGATTATAGTGATTGAGCTGACCGTGCCATTTGAATCCAGATTGGACGAGCAACACTCATTCAAAGTGGCCAAGTATAATGATCTGGCCATGGACCAGAGACGCGATGGATTCACTGCAAGGGTCATGGCTGTTGAGGTGGGTGTACGAGGTTTCGCGGCTGCTTCAGTGTATGATCTACTGAAACTGTTGGGGTTGATGGGACAATCAAGAACAAGGGCACTTAAGAGGTTCAGCGAACCTGCGGAAAGGGCATCGTGCTGGCTGTGGCACAACCGTAATGGGCTATGGAACTCGAGACACTAATTTGTTTTCAACATAGGGGTTACTTTCACAATTGCCGCCAGCTGGCAAAAATAGGAGTGAATTTGAAAGCTGCAACCAAGATGGAATGGGTTCAATTCTCTGCACTAGACAGCAGGAGGCTGACACGTGGGAGTCATGACCTAAGTGGGCCTAACCCCCCCCCCCCCAAGAGTCTAAAGGAGATTAAGGGGTCGAAACACTTGATCGACGGGGGACTCCTTCTGATGATCAGATTACCTCCTGTTGTATCGCTGTGTACAGAGTTTCCTATCATCATATAAGATGTTCAAGGCTCCTGCAAGAAAATGTCAGATATCTAGGGAATTGAATATTCCCAGTAAACATAAATACAGACTTACGGACAATGGAACTAAATAGTCAATAAAATAACACGAACAAATGTTAATACTGTATATAGTAATTGGGAAGGTGAAGGTCTGATGACGTTCTTACAACACATATGACTTACGGCAAGTAAAAGTCAATAAAATATCTAACTGGAAACACTAGGCTTTTACACCCCTCCCCTGAATATTTTTTTTATATGGTATTTTGTTTGATCTCTGTTTTGTTTGTTTGGTTTTTTTTTTTTTTCTGCATACGTGCAAAATTGGTACTTTTGATTTGCCCTATTTACAATGTGATGCCACTCTCCCGCATCGGCAGTTAATCATATGACTGGGAATTGAAAACAATATATATCCTAGTTATAACCCATCATAATCATAGGTTGCACAGGATATTTCCCATCATCAAATTTTAAAAAGGGCATTTATGACTCCAGTGTAAGATGTCTATGAATGTTCCATGCCCTGTTTCGGTGCTTTAGTAGATAGTTCCTATTACGCCTTTAGACATTTTTGGTTGATATGAAGAACAGTGTGTCGTGTTCTTTGATGTCATACAATTACGTCCCCGAGATCGTTAGGGATAGGATTATGGTTAAAGATTCCTAATCATAACCCCCTTTTTTTTTACAACGTCTGTGAATTCTTTTATAAGGCCCTATCGAACAGATGGCCAACTATTCTTCATTTCAGCCAAATTTTCTTCCAGTTCACCCAGCATTAAAACTCTGCCTTAACCATTTAACCCCAGTTAAACTACAGGTCTGCTTTTTTTTTTTATTCTTTAAATTACTGGTAATTTATTACATGGGTTTTTTTTTTTAAGTTATTTGTTTTCATCGAGTAATATTTGCACTACTGTAATTGTTGCTCGCTTCTTTCTCTCCCTCTCTCTCTTTTGGCAATTATGGGTTTCTTTGTTGTCTTGATGAGTGAGATGTTCAGGAAAATACCGTTGCCGTCTGGTCTTCATTTTGCTGTGCAGAGTATTGTGGTTTCATGTTTGTCATTACTGAGGGTAATTGGATTCAGATTTGCATATCTCGTTAGCAGCTTTAACAGTTGTTTACAGTTCTGTTTAGGACCTTTACTGCAAACTAACATTCGTTTCCCATAATTTTCACCAGTATTCTTCAGATTTTTTTTTTTCAAATATTATTAAAGAAAAATATCCCGTTCAACCTCTCATGGGCTATAATTAGGATATGTATTTTTTTCAAATCCAAACAATATGAACAACTGCCGATATGAGAAAGTGGCATCACATTTGTGAAATCATGGTAAATAGGGAAAATCTTACTTACTTACTTAGTCGTTCCCCTTCTACCGTGTGGTGTAGAGGTAAAAGGTAAAAGATCCCGTTACACGCCCATTTGAGGCATATTGGGAATATGGTGTTAGGCCCATATTTTCTCGACCATCGGCTCACTAGGGGTGATGTGGTCAGCATCAAGCCGGCCGCCTTAACCTTCCCAGAAGTTGCTGTGGTACCCAATTGGAGCTGGGTCAACCCAGGAGCCGTTTGCGGCCTTAAAAAAATCCCACCATCCTCGTCTGGGGATCGAACCAATGACCACTGAGCTCGGAAGCCAGTGCACTAACCACTATGCTACCTCGGCTCCCAATTATGCTTGTATGTTAAAAAAAAAACAACATAAACGAACAAAATCAAGCAGAAACTCTGATTTTGGTTTCGTTTGTTGTCTCCTTTATAATCTGTACATAAGAAAGTGTTAATGAGGAGATCTGTGGTAGTAATAATAATAGTTGCCATCGCAAGCGAAGATGGTGACAGCTTCAGACTTGAGTTGTGACACATCTGTGCCGTGATCTCATGTGGCTAATTAGTCCTATTTTGGCCCTACAGGCCCTGCCATATACGGGACACACATATCCCAATCTGTTGTGGCCAGTGTGGAGTCTGAAGATTATCACTCGCTCTCTTCTTCTGTGCTGGTAGTATACATCAGTGTGTACGTGTGTCCTGGGTGCTCTGCATCTTATTTGTCATTGTATCTGGTTCTGATCAAACTCTTCGCCTCATCGAAAGTTGATCTTGTATCAGGTTGAGGTAGCTTCCCACCAATCTAGACCTATATTGCAAGACGAAATATTTTTTTTTATATCAATGTCAGTTGCATGTCTATACACAGTTATCATAATTCACTGTACGGAGACCCTTAACAAAAACATAACAAAAAGAAACACAAGCACTCAAACCATAAAAATAAAAATAAAAACCGCAAGCCACACTCACTTACACGCCATTACACACAAGCAAACATTTAAGGCAAGCTGAGACATTCTGTAATTTATTACACGCTACCGACATTGTCTCCGGCAAAGCTACACACTACAAATGATTTATTCTAAAATGTAATTTACGTTTATAACTTCCAGAATACCGTATGTACCTTAATAAATGCTCCCGCTCGGTTTCAAGCTTACAAAAATGTTTCCAATTGAAAGCTTAACAAAATGTGCCAGAGAATGCTAATGCGGTTGTGAATTGTTCGTGCTACAACGAAGAGAGGGGGTGGCGTGTGCATTGCGAATAATAATGTAGCGGATAATAATAGGCTATTTAGAAATGTAATAACAAGTTTACATTCTTTATAATGCAGTCCACAAAAGTCAAGAGGAGCTTTCATTGTAATGGAAAATATATGTAAATAAAAAGACGCCAAGTCCAACACAAAGATTAGAATCTTCAACTGGAATGTTTTTTAAAATCGTTCAACCCACTGTCCCAGAACTAGAACTGCTTTGTAGTGACATCAGCTGATTTTCTTTGTGTGTATCCTATCCATCTCCAGTGTCATCTCCTTACTCCTTGTTCCACGTGTTTTTGTCTGGTTCTGTCCATCAAACCCGTTATAGTGACCTTGTCATACCATTTAAATTCTTCTATTCTGAGCATGAACCCATTTATGAATGTTTGTATTTTTGTGGTTGACACTTATTTTTCTCCATGTATAATTGTCACATTATTGTGAAGAGTCATATATTAGAACGTTACATTTTCCTATAACGTCATTCAACCCTCCCCTGTGCCCTTCTTTCTCTTTCGTCTCCTCCGCCCATTAACGTGTACTTTTTCCGCTTTCATCGACCGAGGTTATCGTGTTCTACTTCCTCACACACCATACGGTACCTGACAGCTTGACCTGTTTTGCAGCAACGTCGTAGTGTTTATATGATTAAATGCTAACCAGACGAATTAAGAGTCTACATTTATCGACATTCTTATGGTTAAATCCAGACTTTTGTCGGGGAAGTTGCTTAACGAACGTTTGATTCGAGAACATGGCCAGCAAAAATTGCTACCAAACTAGGTTGTGTCACTTGTCAAATCTTTATCTCAAACGGAAATTTTAGATAAGATGTTAATTTTGTCGACGTGACCAGTTGGAAAGGCTTACAGAAACTGGGATCTCGGAAGATAACAATCTTATTAAAGATTAAAGCACGAGGAATGATATAACACTTCCAGCAGATTGATTTCGTTGTAATAATCAACTAACATCTTCGAGAAGATTATCAGTGATAAATCTGTGATGTGGTGAGTTGGTAAACTTGATAAGTAACAACAGAAGTGGTGAATGGAAGCGGAGATCTCCTGATGTTCATATCAGGAGATCCAGTACTTAAAAAAAGGCTTTTGTTTCCTCTTAATGTGTGGTACACGTTGCCATCAGTCAACGTTATACGCCTACGTCAGACAGGTCTTGAAGACAAATGCCTGGACAACTTAAGTAGTTACCCCAGCCTTGTTGCAAGGAGCGTACTACTGCCACCAGATTTGATTATTGAAGAGAAGGACCAGTCCAAAGCAAGCGTGATAACCGACAGCGACTGAAACAGACGCCAACTGACCACACACCATCAGATAAGTAGGTTACTAGCACAGCCAATGGACAGTTCCAACTTTTTCTTCTTATCCACCAAAATTTAATATCATCCGACGATGACCACCATCATCGCTTCATTTTTATAAACAACTTTATTTATTTTAATTATGTTGACTCATAATGTATTTGTCACATAGAGATTATGAGGAATAAATTTTCTATTTTTCTCTTCTTTCTATACCCGTGTCCTCTATCTTATTATCACTCTTTACCCTTTTCCTGTATTTTTCGCATCCATTCGTTTGCGAAAAATATTGTCTTTCACATTCTCACTTTGCCGTTTTTTTTCTTTCTCATACTGGTAAACGCATTTATGACATAACGTATCAGTCTCTACACTAGAAGGGAGAGCGTTAAAATGCATTCTATTGCATTAGATGTCAGTGGACGATAGAAAATGTGAATACTCGTCTGTGCAGACAGAGATAGCAGACATGCGTCTGTACTTTTCTCATGTCACGGGCGTTTCATCAGGCTAGTTCCCGGTTAGGTGTCATACCGTCTAGCATTTTCACCTGACACTAACGTTTCTCTCGGAGTGAAGTGTGACATGCCACTCACGCAGCGCTCGGGAATGAGACATATAGTATGGGTTTTTCCATGACACTCACGCTTCTCGGTCAGTTTGTTAACGTAGGTGTGAAAACGCATGAGTGTCAGTTCATGGTAGTCTTCTAGTTTATGTAAGGTGTTTAAGAATGAGAAGGGGAGATTATTTCGTTTTGCGAAATAAGTTGGGACCCCTTTGTCCTGGTTTAAGATATTTACCGGAGTTTGAAACTAGATTTTCATTCATTCTCCAAATTCGCAGTAGACAGGTTGTTCGTGAATAGAATAAGCTGTATAGCGAAGCCCTAGTTTGTTCGGAAATTTACCGAGCTCTAGACTTCAAATAAATATATCAGCGTATAATTCTAAAGTGTGCGATTACCTGTAGTTCTGTGTGTTGAAGTATATATATTATAATAAGTATCTAATATTCTGTGAAGTGTTTAAAGTGAGAATCGCTTATTTCATATTTCACTAGTTAGATTTGGTGCAGAGTGCTTAATTATATAGTCTGTATTATTTTCTAGTGACGTGTTTCAGTGGAAAGCAGAATAAATTATAATTTCTAGCTTAAACAACAATGTAGCTATAATGAATTTAATTTAACTGCTAAATAATCAGACGGGAACTATTTTTCTAAACTAACTTATAAATGCTAGATGCCTCATGAGTGTTGACGGAATACGTATGTATTCCTAATTCATGAGGATTGATGATTTTTAAATATAACTTATTGCACGGGAAGGTTTAAATGATAAGTCAAGCTATATTGCATTTTAAAAACGTAAGTTATATTGAGTACATAATATGTAACATATTTCATATGTGTTTTTTTTCTTTATTCAGTGAATACTGGGGTAACCCAAACTTTGCCGGCGTTTTGTACAGAGACATACCTAATAAATGCTTATACTGGGCCTTTGAGCCAGTGCATATTTCTACACTAACTCTAATGTACATGCTGCCTTGTGGCGAGAAAAATTACAGAAATCTAAAACATTAACTTTTCGACATTGTTGATAAAGTGTGTGGTGAACCAAGATTATTTGTTGAGAGAAGTTGTTCACTGGTCATCTTCCTAATTAAGGGAAACCTCGTGTTCTGACATTGTGTGCTCGTTTAAGCCTAATTCTTACCTCGTGAGTCAAGTGACACTAACTTTAGTCTGAAATAACTATCGCATGAAGCAGACGCTCCCCGGATCCATTTTGATGAAACCAACAAACAAATCTGCAGAGCTGGGATCCGCTTCTTTTAACGACAGTAACAGATACAAAGTGTGTGAGTGTCCCAAAGTTTGCGCCAGACGGCGAACCACAGCACGATTGTAAGTATATCAGGGCCCTGATGAAAGAACCGAGTGAAAGTAGACTGAAGGATGTTCTTTGTTTGAGTCACCCACGTTGTAACTTCCTTTATGCAAGTTATTGCTAACAATATTTACCCCTAGAATAAAGCAGAGTATCAAGTCTGTCCATACCTTAAAAGGGGGAAACCATAGACTCAATCATATGTATCTGTAACTCTTTGGGGTTATCATTTTTCTTCTAACGGGACTGTGAGCTATATATCCAGGGGAGGACCATACAAACGGGTCTATCACTATTGTAGCATTCCTTGATTCTTATGACTATTTGTATATGCTTTTGTTGTATTTTTTGTTGTTGTGATGTAAGTTTACTATGATAATTAAACTATACCTACATTTATTTCAGTGTGGTGGTCAATTCGTTCCCATAATATATATATATATAATCATTGTTATAGTTTTTTCCACGTCTGTGTGTCTAGCTGTCGTCACTTGTATGTGCGTGTACGTGAGTGGATAGAGATATATTAATATATATATATATATATTTTTTATAGACTGTCTGACTCCTTTGGATCTGTTGTAGAAGATAGGCGGAAAGAGAGAGAGATTCTCGATTTTCCGGGACAGCCTCTATAAATTTCTACCATCTCACTCGTGGAACTCTATTTCTAATATCACATCTCACTGTAGCTATCACTCATTCTAACCTATTCAGAAGGGACCAACCCAAGTCTTAATTTCCCTATAAAAAATCCACGACAGTATTATTAAACTAGTTATATGTAAATATAAGTCTATTGTCTATTTAATCATTAATGCGTGAATTTGCACCAGTATGACTCAGGTTTTTTAAATACATATCATACAGAGCTGGTCAATTCATAGTTGCTGAATCACCGTCAGCTAGAGGTTCAGAAAATAAAAATGAATATATTTCCTCACAGAAGGGGCGGGAGAATAACAAGTTCACGACAGCTTAGATGATCTCAATTGTTATGCTTGGTTTTCTGTAAAATCCTGTGAGGCTCCCAGAAGTAGAGCCATCATTCTTCTATTTATATCTCTGCCAAAAGTAATCTTGAGTAAAGGTTGATGACCTTTAAAGACCCTCATTTTTATACTCTAAGTTTGGCCATTGTTTGACCACTACTGCAGAGCAGGAAGACAATACCGTCACAATGATCAATCACATTCCTTTGCTTTCCTCATGAAGTTTTCAACCAACATGGCTGAGTCTGTACTATGAATTATCATGCCCTTACAGTGTGGTTTCTGTGGCAACGTGTTTTACGTGATGAGGTTGCCAGTTTCATGCACAACTTCGTATTAATCGCCTTGTACGAAATGCCTTAGTGGAAGTGGTCATATTCTTCCTGTGTCTCAAGAGCTCAGTGTCACACTAACATGGATACAAGTACATGTTGATATAGCAGGAGATGAGCTTGCTGACCAGGAAGCCAAGCGAGGAAGAACTGGCTTTAACAAAATTGAAGTAGGAAATTTGAAATTAAGAGGTTAATTGCACAAGCAAAAGATAATGAATGAATAATATCATGGATCAAGGCAAAAAGGGTAGACACGCAAATAATCTCATGGAAAGACAAAGAAGCAAAACATCCCAAAATACAAGAAGAACTAAAAGTACCAATAATTTTTTTTTAATTGCTTCGGCAGCCCAAGCTTGGAACTGGATATTTCATGCTAGAGGAACCCATATGCGATGTCAAGAACCAAATACGAGAAGACGTACTGCAAGAAGTACTGCAAGAAATATGAACATTGCAGATTAAACATAAAGACATAATGCAATAAGGTAGAAATGAGTGTAGAAAATCGTTCAGGAATTAAAAACCTTACCAGAAATGAAAATGTTAATAAAACACTATATTACAAAAACAAAACAAAAAAGGCAAACTTTAAAATTACAGATGCTCCACGAACCTTGCAGACCCACCTGCTTGCATAGCTAGTAGTTCTATTGTGTGAAGCTTTCCCAGAAAGATACGGATTGACATAAATAAAACTATAACCAATATTTAATGCATGCGAGTATAGACACAGCCACGCTTCTGGGCAACACAACAGCCTGAACTGTTACTAAAATGTAAAAACATCATCGTGAGGAATGTGGCCGTGTATCGTATTGAAGGTTCAGACCACTGCCCTTTCAGTAGATAGTATGCTGTAAGGTAATAAGAACATCTTATCACAGACTATACAGTTTCTCATACCACAGTTATCATCGATTTCACCTGAACAGCAGTGAAATATTCAACGACGAACTTTATTTACATAAGATAGCAAATGTTACTAGAATGATGCGCCCAACCTTCCTCTCTTCAGGTTGGCAGACTTGTACGACTGTTTTCTACGTTCTTCTTGGTATATCTTAAGGAAACTGGCCTTACCGCCAGGGCTGACACTTTACCAAGTCCATCTTCTACTTGCCAATCTATCAGCTTGCCTACTGAACTGCGCAACTAGTAATAGACCAAAATGTTCAACATACCTGGTTTGTCTTGAAATATACTTTTTCTCTCACAAACATCTTGTCCTCAGAAATAAATATGACAAAATACTGTCGTACACAATTATGGCAAGTAATGCGCTGAGCGACTTCTAACACTATTTAACTCACAGCACATCTTGCTGACCAGCTTACGCTGAGCGCGTTCAAAATCAAACTGACTAATCCCCGTTCTAACATTCTTCGTTCACCCCTAAAATGTGTTCACCCATCTCGACTTTCCCGTGCATACTTTTTTTTTCTCAACTCACTTAAACCCCGCAAGTGAGCCAATCTTGCATTATCTCCCTTTGCTGTTTTTAACTGAACTTTATCAAAACCAAACCACCGTTCACAGGAATAATACAGTACAGAGCTTAGAATATGGACAATCAAGAAAAATATAACAATAAATGAAACGCGTCCTGATATAACTAACAGTGTCATGTATATGGTAAATGGTTGGAAGGTGCGTGCTACGAAGAAAAGTATCAAACACGTAATGTAAAAAAAATTATCAAATCAGAAGAAGGGTAAACAGTAGACCCCAGTGAGACAAGGAAAGTCACCAAATGAGAGGAACGTAAAAATACAAGTGATAGAATCTCTAGAGCAAGGTTTGGTAACCTTTTTTGTTCCATGGGCCCTTTTGATTGTCCAAAAGATGATATGGACCTTATTGATTGTCCGACAGAGGATATAGACCTCTTTGATTGTTCAACAGAGGCTATTGATCGCTTTGATTGTCCAACATAGGCTAAGGACCCCTTTGATTGTTCCACAGAGGCTATGGACCGCTTTGTCTAACAGAAGCTATGGACCTCTTTGTCCGACAGAGGCTATGTACCCCTATGTTTGTCCAACTGAGGCTATGGATCCCTATGATTGTCCGACAAAGGCTATTGACCCCTTTAATTGTCCGATAAAGGTTAGAGACCCCTTTTATTGTCCGATAAAGACTATGGACCCCTTTTTGGAAGAAAAAAAAATACATAAAAGCGTAATAAGACACTGAACATTTTAATTTTAAAGTTATGTACACGGACCATTTAGAACCACGCCTTAGGAGCAATCACGGGAGTTTGTTCCTAGCTTAGACTTGGCTATGCGAATAGTTATGATTACAGTTTTCATAGCTTTCGTTATCATAACTTTCCTTTGCGCTCCTGTCGGAGCAGGGAGCGACCACTGCATGCTAGTCCCCTTACAAGAATAGGCACAAAGAATTCACATGCCCTTGAAGCGGTGGTTTACTATGACAATTTATTTTACATGATGAAGTTGGCAGCCTCATGAACAACCTCACATTAGTCGCCTTGTACTTAATAGTGCAGTAGTCCCATTTTTTCGTTGCCTCTTCTGAGACCTCGGGAACTGCTCGGGAAAATATAAATAATTGGCAGATTTAAAAAAAAAAAAAAAATAGCCAAGGGAGACTAATCATTGATATAAATTAGGCAAATAGTTAAGCGAGAGTTGTTGTGCTTGATGGAAAGTATTAAACACCTAGGGCAGCGGTTTTCAACCTGTGCGCCGCGGCGCCCTGAGGCGCCATGACTGACGGTTAGGGGCGTCGTGGGTGGGCGTGGGTTTTTTTTCGTATTTAGCTGTAAAGAAAACACAGAGCTGTGGGTAATTTCATTTTTGGTGTTTGTCAACCTGCGTGACCCCCGGAAAAATTTCACTTTTGATGTTGGCCAGCCTTTGAAGTCCCGCTCCCCGACCCGCCTATCAACTTTCCGCGCATTCTCCTCGCGCGACCATAGTAGGTAACACGGTGATTTTCAGTTTTCACATGTTTTTAATTGTGTTGTGAGTTTGATATAGACTATGGAAAAAAAATTTTAATTTGGCAAATGTTAGTAAAAAGCGAGAACTTGTTGAGGATGACAAGGAAAGTGGTAATGAGGAAAGGAAACATAATTATAGAAAATACGACGAAGGTTACTTAGATTTTGGTTTCACGTGCACTCTTGTGAACAATGAAGAGCGTCCATAGTGTGTTTTGTGTTTCAAAGTACTCTCTGTCGAATGTATGCTGCCTAGCAAGTTGAAGCGCCATTTAGAAAGTGTTCATAAGAATGACGTGGGCAAACCAAGAGAATTTTTCTCTAGAAAGCCGAGTCAAATAAAAGAACAAAAATCAGAATTTTCTAAGCAGGCGACAATCTCAAGTAAAGCTCTTCTAGCGTCCTACAAGGTAGCATACCGGGTAGCAAAATGTAGGAAACCCCATACCATTGAAGAAAAACTCGTTTTACCGTGTGCTATTGATATGGTGTCTATTATGGTTGGAGAGTCCGTGGGAAAACAGCTTGTGCCCATTCCTTTGTTGGACAGTACAATCAGCCGTCGAATTCAAGATTTAGGAAAGGATCTTAATGAACAGATTATAGAGAAAAAAAATGAGGGGGAAGGACTTTGCTTTGCAGCTTGATGTTAGAAAGAAACTACCTTATCTGTGCTGTTTTCTTTTTTATAGTAAGAGTTTTCAAAGTGCACTTTGTGTATATTTTTTCTTGTCCATGTAATTCTTTTCACAGATTGCCCAATTGCATTTTTTAAAAAAAATTACATTTAAAAAATACATTATTTCAAAGCCTTTCCAAAGCTCTCCTGCTCAAAAAAAGTTAGGCTAAATGTCGAAACATCGCAAGAGTTTTTACAAGTTATCCCACAGGGGAGCCGCAGAAAGAATGTAGTTGGTCAGTGTGGTGAAGTGAGATGTTATAAATATTTATAGGGGACTTAGTGTACTGACTGAGATCAGCTGTGAAGGTATATATATCTAATAAGAGTAGTGTATTATATATAACCTTGCTTGCTGCCACATATGTATACCTCAGTCAGAATTATTCTGGAATAGTGTGATGACTACGTTGTATGTCTAGGGTATGTGTATGATGAAGTGTAAGTCATAACAACAACAGACAGATAAACAATTTAATTTATTCCACCACACTTGACAACACTGTGACACTCACATACATATAACACTCTAAAGGATATCTTAAAGGAGTCACTGATAACTTTTCAAATAACAATATGTATTCATTGCTGTTATGAATGAATATGTGTCCTGATTCAAATACAAAGGGAACCAGGAATCACAATCAATTTTACTTACAAGTTATATGTACAGAATTTATCAATATAAATATGGTAATGACATATATTATTAAAAGTATCCTATGTGTGTCAGTTGTGTAGTAGTAATATGAGGTAATACTGGTTTTGTTTTGTTCAAGCTCTGTTGGTATTTGTCATCATGACTTCAATAGTTTGTCTTTATTGGGACTAGTATTGGAGATGTTCTCAGTTCCTGATATTAAAACAATTTAATTCCCCTCTTAATGTTATTTTTACAAGGTCATTTTAAGCTGGGGGTACATAATTTTGAGCTCAGCTGGCCACATCAGCTTATCTTGTGTGATGGCGGCAGGAAAAGACTTCTCTGCTCGATTTCTCCCCTGGGCTCTGGAGACACCTCACTGATAGCTAAATGGACCAAGGAGTATGCTGTCCGACTCTGGATTCAGCAAAGCTCTGACCAGGTGCTGCTCAATACCATCAAGACCACGGTCCCACAATTCATGGAAACAAACACAGATACGTTGATTAGCAATGAATTCTGGCACAACTACTGGCACAAATTCCCATCTGCTTATGTTCCAGGCTTTTATTTAGCAAAAATATGAGCTGGCTTCAACGCACTGTTGCTTTATCAAGCTTATTTGACTAGTGGTCTCGAACTAACGCTCCTAAGTGAGTATATCAGCGAGTCTGGCCAATGGAGCCACGTTTCGACAAGTGTTTGAAAAAATTTTAACTTCCTACGTCTCCCCTAACAACCAAAGATAGTATTTATAGCCCGACTAATCGTGTTTAGCCTTACATATCATTCCAGCCAATCAGTTCAAATGTAACTTGTGGCCCATTTCCCGTACAATGGTGGTGTAAAAAAATCTACCACTGAGCAATTCTGATTTTGGGTGTTGTCTGACAGCACCATCATTTTATTTTGGCTATAACTTGTTAATTCCTAGACTATTTGCATAACGTTGTACATATTCTTTGTCAGCAAACCCTAAGGAACCCAAATATATATATATTTAATAGAGCTAAGTGGCTGCGTTCAAAATATGCAATTTCTTCTACCTCCTGTTTCGAAGATGTGCTGTCTGGGTACTGTAATGTTTTCAAACGTAAACCCATATAATGTTATCTTTTCTAATAAGCGTTTCCCAGGTTTTTTAAAACCTAACTCTGGGAAGGGTAGTGAATTTATCACTGTCCGTCTGAAAAAGTTAGTGCATGTGGCCTTACACGCGTGATAGTAGTAATTGTGTATCGCGCGACGCGTGTTTTGTGTTGCACGTGTTCGGCTTTATGCCTCTCCCTTCTCTCTATCCTTTAGTCCATCTGTCTTTAGTTACGCCGTGTATAAAATGGAATGAATGAAATATTTAAATTAGGTCATTGATCAGCTTGGTATCTCAATGTTTTTCCAAGAAATACAGCACACGTTTCATTGAAGAAAGCGGGTAATAATATAGTAGGCTTTTACTATCAACGTGAAAGCGTTACAATTTGCAGACGAAGCATAAAACAAAGGGGATTTCGAGTACTGTCATTGTGACAGCACTGTTCTTTTACCATTGCTCTTTTCTTTATTAGATTTATTTGTTAGGCTTTATATTTACCTTTTAATTTATATATGTGGATTAGAATATTCCACGACATCTCCCCTCTTAAAACAGACATTATATGTCAGTCCTTTATTCTATATACACATAGATAAATGTAAGTCAACTTGACTTTCCTCTGCTGTGGTGCTATCATGGTTTTATGTAGTTGGGTCCATTCAGAGTAGGCACTACTCATGAAATCTGCCTCAGACTTCTACAACCAATAATATATTTCGGTTATGTTACTGAACAGCCGCAAGTGTGAGTGCTTGTCTTAATGCTGCTTCGCAACCCGTATTCACCATTTCTCTTCTCTGAGTCTGCGCAATGATATGTCCAGAGAACATTATATTTCCCTCAAAATGTACGTTATGAGGAGATAACATATACCTGGTGATAGCAGAGTTTTCGTAGTGGATCCCATAATCTTCTTATTATCCTGTATGAAACATTCGGAATATCCTCAATCAAAGAGGCAACTCAGGGATTCATTACGTTCCTCCGAAATGTTTACATCCAACAATTTTCTCATCATTCTAGAGAAGACACTAGGCGCATTCTTCAATCCAAATGGCAATCTATTAAACTCATAGTGTCCTTCTGAGGTACTAAAAGCTAGGTATGGTCTAACCTCAGGCTTTACTGGAATCTGATAATATCCTTTACTCAGATCCACTTTGGAGAAATATTTAGCTTTATTTAGTTTGGCAAACAGCTGATTTGTATCCGGCAATGGATCCACCTGTCCTTCTGTAATAGCATTCAGTCTCCTGTGATCTATACAGAGTCTATGTTCTCCAGAGGGCTTCCTTAAGAGTACAACACCGGAACTATATGAGGATTCACTGTGTGAAATAATTCCCTCCTTCAATAGATAGTCTATCTCTTCCTTCAAAGCTTTCTCCTTAGCAAACGGAATCGAATATGGTTTCATACAGACAGGTGTGGGGTCTATCAGTTTCATATCATATTCCAATGGGTTTGTATGCCCTGGTCGGTCTGTTAACACCTCTGCATGATTATTTAGAACCTGTTGCACTCTCTCTTTCTGAGTTTTCGTTAAATGTGTACTGATTTTCACCTGTGCTGCTGTCTCACAGGGGTGTAATGGATACTCAAATGATGAAAGTGGTTCCTTTTTCATCTCCATGGCGATGGACAAGGTCAACAAGTGTGTCTCCTCCTGATGTTCTCTTTCCAAATATTTCTTCAGGAGGTTCACATGAAAGATTTTTTCTTTCCCCTTCTTATCTATCTTATAATTTGTTCTAGATACCTTCTCTAAAACTGTATATGGACCCTGCCATCCAATTTGTAACTTATTCTGACTCCCGGGCAAAAGAAGCAGTACTTTCTCTCCCACAGCCAAATTTCTGTCTTTCGCTTTCCTGTTATAATAGGCAGCATGTTTCTTCCTGGCTTGTTTCAAATTTTCATTGGCAAGTTTCCAACCAGTTTTTAAAACGAGTGGTCAGCTCATTCACATATTGGTATGAAGATGTAATGTTTTCCTCTGCCTTTTCATCAGTCCACGTTCTTAACAAAGCTACATATGGACCTTTAATTGTGTGGACCTATTTGTCCATGCACCGGTATGGTCTCTTCCACTCGAAGCTTTATAGTGATGATTTTTCCTCCCAGAATTATCATTCACAAAACGACCGCTACCAATTTTTCTCTTGGGGCTGTCTCCCCTCTTAAAATTCTTGATGAGAGATTTCCTCTCTACATCCTCTTCCTCCAGTTTGTTTAAGTCCGATTGAGGGATTGTCGGCTTATCCTGGGGTAAGACATCCTTTTGCACTCTCCGCATAGTGGCCATTGGAAAACAGTTAAGTGAAGCTTGTCCGTGAAAAGGGGCTTCCCATTCCATTTGGTCCACTTTATCAAATCTATTTTTCTTTTTATTATCAGGCCTAATTTTGCCCCGTGGCGTGTCCAGGTCCTGATCCATGTTCCCACTTGTGGGTGTTCCCTCATGTGCTATGCTACACCTTTCTACAAAATTCTCAATGTCCCATCTTGCTTTAGGCCAATAATAATTGTGAGCCACCTTTTGAATGATGGTACCTATCTTCTCATGGTCCCCATCTGGTTTCACATGTAGGCTCCTTATTAAGTCTGCCCTATATCTTTTAGGAAGTACCAGCTGTCCCTGACCTTTGGATCTAGCTCCCGTCTTCCTATACATCAACTTGTTTTTCATGTAAAAATCTCCCTTGCCTGGAGTTGTATGACAAGTTGACAATTTTCTGAAACAAGGCTTGAGTGTTTTATCCCCAGCCTGTGCCTTCCTCATCTCTTCTGGAGTGGTATCTAACATAATATCCTCCTCCTGTCTTGAGGTCGACCTGACCTGAAGGGTTGCCATATACACAGGTTTCCTTCTGCAACGGTCAGTGTCATGATTGTCCATCTTACAATTTTTACACCACCTTTTTCCTTGGTTGAAAGATTTTCTTTCATCATATTTCCTTTCATCGAATTGTGGGAATTTATTTTTATTTTCATACCGTGGCCTATCAAACTGGTGCTTACCTTTGTTTTGATCCCTAGGATCAAATTGATTAAAGTTCTGTGGTGCCCTAAAGTTATCCACTTGTTTCTTTTTATTTCCTGTTACCTCTGCTTGAGCTGCTTGATACCTTTCAGCAACATTTAGCAACTCACCCAGCCTCTCTGCACCTTGTTCCATGAGAAACTTTCTCAGGTCTGGAGCCATGGACTCTCTTAATTGCTCTATAAGGACCATTTCCTTAAGATCTTGGGTTTTCCCCAGAGAAGTCCATTTCTCCAAGTATGTCTCTATTCGTGCAGAGAAAAGTGGTGATAGGTTTCACCTGACAGTAGTTTAGCATTCCTAAATTTTTTCCTATAAAATTCTGCATTCTTTTCATATCTTAACAAAAGAGCCTGCTTTAGCATGTCATAATTTTCCTGATCACCTCTGCTCATTTTTGCAAAAACTTCATAAGCTGCCCCACGAAGTCCTTGAGATAACTTTAAGCTCCACCTTTCTCTCTCCAACCCATACGTGGTAGCTAATAGTTCATACCTATTTAGGTAGCTCTCTATATCATCGTCTTTCTCAACAAAATGATCTAAATGGAAATTCATAGCTGAGGTTGAGGCTCCTTGGCTAGCAGTGGCATCAGAGGCAAAGGGACTGGCACCATTTTCAGGAGCATGGCCCTGAAACTCAAACTCCCTTAGTCGTAACTCATGTTCCCTTTGTAATCTCTTCTCCTCCTTTTCTGCTTCCCTCTCTGCAGTCAATCTTCTTTCTTCTGCTTCCCTTTCTGCAGCTAATTTCTTCTCTTCCCTTTCTGCAGCTAATTTCTTCTCTTCCCTTTCTGCAGCCAATCTTCTTTCTTCTGCTTCCCTTTCTGCAGCTAATTTCTTCTCTTCCCTTTCTGCAGCCAATCTTTTGTCTTCTCTTTCTGCCTCCAATTTCTTAGCCTCAGCCTCAATCTGCAACCTCTTAGTCTCAGCCTCAGCCTCAAATTGTAACTTCTTAATTTCCCTTTCAGCCTCTAACTTTCTTTCGGCCTCTTTTTCTAATCTTCTTTCTTCGCGTTCAATAAATTTGTCACATTCCGTAGTGACATAGGCAACCATAACTTGCCCATCTAATCCTAACTCTTTTGCAGTCTGTACAGCAGCAGATCGAAACTTGGCCAGGTCCGCCATTGTCTATCAGGTAAATTTATACAATGTCTAACCAACAATTCAATTTCTAAATATATATTTAATGGACAACACGGGCACCGTGAGCTCAACCTTATTTAATTCCACCCAAGGATACCTTTTAATTCTTATATTCCCTGAAGTGAATTACCCCCAATATTTTTAATAGGGAAAGATTCAAAATCCCAAGAGCGAGACCCCAATATATGTGGTGAAGTGAGATGTTATAAATATTTATAGGGGACTTAGTGTACTGACTGAGATCAGCTGTGAAGGTATATATATCTAATAAGAGTAGTGTATTATATATAACCTTGCTTGCTGCCACATATGTATACCTCAGTCAGAATTATTCTGGAATAGTGTGATGACTACGTTGTATGTCTAGGGTATGTGTATGATGAAGTGTAAGTCATAACAACAACAGACAGATAAACAATTTAATTTATTCCACCACACTTGACAACACTGTGACACTCACATACATATAACACTCTAAAGGATATCTTAAAGGAGTCACTGATAACTTTTCAAATAACAATATGTATTCATTGCTGTTATGAATGAATATGTGTCCTGATTCAAATACAAAGGGAACCAGGAATCACAATCAATTTTACTTACAAGTTATATGTACAGAATTTATCAATATGAATATGGTAATGACATATATTATTAAAAGTATCCTATGTGTGTCAGTTGTGTAGTAGTAATATGAGGTAATACTGGTTTTGTTTTGTTCAAGCTCTGTTGGTATTTGTCATCATGACTTCAATAGTTTGTCTTTATTGGACTAGTATTGGAGATGTTCTCAGTTCCTGATATTAAAACAATTTAATTCCCCTCTTAATGTTATTTTTACAAGGTCATTTTAAGCTGGGGGTACATAATTTTGAGCTCAGCTGGCCACATCAGCTTATCTTGTGTGATGGCGGCAGGAAAAGACTTCTCTGCTCGATTTCTCCCCTGGGCTCTGGAGACACCTCACTGATAGCTAAATGGACCAAGGAGTATGCTGTCCGACTCTGGATTCAGCAAAGCTCTGACCAGGTGCTGCTCAATACCATCAAGACCACGGTCCCACAATTCATGGAAACAAACACAGATACGTTGATTAGCAATGAATTCTGGCACAAATACTGGCACAAATTCCCATCTGCTTATGTTCCAGGCTTTTATTTAGCAAAAATATGAGCTGGCTTCAACGCACTGTTGCTTTATCAAGCTTATTTGACTAGTGGTCTCGAACTAACGCTCCTAAGTGAGTATATCAGCGAGTCTGGCCAATGGAGCCACGTTTCGACAAGTGTTTGAAAAAATTTTAACTTCCTACGTCTCCCCTAACAACCAAAGATAGTATTTATAGCCCGACTAATCGTGTTTAGCCTTACATATCATTCCAGCCAATCAGTTCAAATGTAACTTGTGGCCCATTTCCCGTACAATGGTGGTGTAAAAAAATCTACCACTGAGCGATTCTGATTTTGGGTGTTGTCTGACAGCACCATCATTTTATTTTGGCTATAACTTGTTAATTCCTAGACTATTTGCATAACGTTGTACATATTCTTTGTCAGCAAACCCTAAGGAACCCAAATATATATATTTAATAGAGCTAAGTGGCTGCGTTCAAAATATGCAATTTCTTCTACCTCCTGTTTCGAAGATGTGCTGTCTGGGTACTGTAATGTTTTCAAACGTAAATCCATATAATGTTATCTTTTCTAATAAGCGTTTCCCAGGTTTTTTAAAACCTAACTCTGGGAAGGGTAGTGAATTTATTACTGTCCGTCTGAAAAAGTTAGTGCATGTGGCCTTACACGCGTGATAGTAGTAATTGTGTATCGCGCGACGCGTGTTTTGTGTTGCACGTGTTCGGCTTTATGCCTCTCCCTTCTCTCTATCCTTTAGTCCATCTGTCTTTAGTTACGCCGTGTATAAAATGGAATGAGCCATGGACTCAAAAAGGTTGAAAACCGCTGATCTAGGGACTGAATGATGGAATAAGCAGTTCGGAGTTATCTGTCAGACATTAGGTAACATGGTAAGACAGACAGTAGTCAAGTTATGTACTTGCAGCAATGGCGCCTAGCCTGGTTATAGACTTAACCTGTATATATGTATTCCTAAATGCCAACATAAGTAATTGTAATAATTTATATATATATATATATATATATATATATATATATATATATATATATATATATACTAGGTGTAATAATAATAGCCCCTTCAATCATAAATGACTGTGGGAATGCGTTCCTGAGGTGACAGCCCTCAACTGCTTATTTTCCTGGTGTTCCTTTCGACGTTTTCTTCTCTCTTCCGCATGTTATGAGAGCTTCTTTTCGCCCAATCTGAGGTGGCGCCGTAGGGAGCATCGCCACTTGATGCGATCGGCAGCTTCATCCTCCCAGGTTGCTGAATTTATGTCCAGTGCCCTCATGTTTCTTTTGCACACCTTTGACAAAGAAACGACGGGAAAGAACTATGGTGTGCACTTTCTGCCTCATGTCCCGATGACGGCACCATTTCTAATGTATTCAATTTCTTATTTTCCATCCCCTGCAATCGGACAAGTAAACCCGTCAACATACACAAGCACTTGAA
Organism: Oreohelix idahoensis; assembly: GCA_024509875.1. NCBI lineage: Eukaryota > Metazoa > Mollusca > Gastropoda > Stylommatophora > Oreohelicidae > Oreohelix > Oreohelix idahoensis. Next base: position 32,795 of record JAMPIV010020485.1, on the reverse strand, counting down.
ATCTGAATTTAAAACAAAAATACAATACTTCTAAAATGATAATTAAACTATGACAGGTTAATAATTGACTGTTATTATACAACAACTGCAGTATCATTTTTCATCTAATTTTTTTCCCATTTCTGTTGACATTAAAGTCAGATGACTGATTAAAATGAAATAGTGTGGTACTACAAGGCGTCCAAATGGCAGAGTGGTTAGACCGCTGACCCTTCGCCGCAAAGATCCCGAATTCGAAACACGGTGACGTCAAGCTCCAGTCTACCCATTTGTAAATGAGTACGTGACTGTGCTGTTGAGTTAGCGAAAAGCTGAGGCAGTGAGGAAGGTCACAGGTCAACCCACCTCGTGAAGGAAGGTCACAGGTCAACCCACCTCGTGAAGGAAGGTCACAGGTCAACCCACCTCTTGAAGCTGAACCTAATATATCGAATCTCTAACACTTCACTCCCCTATGGCTACGGGGTCTGCTACGGGACAACCTTGACCGTTACTACAGCTAGATATCGAACGCAGATCGCTTGTTTGTAAGGCAACCTTGCTAACCGTTCAAGCACTAATCCTCCTCGGCATGTGAATTTCTTATTTTAACTACATTATTGTATTATTGGGAATAAATGAAATTTTTGCTTTAACAGTATCCAAAAAATAAAAAAAAAAACAAATTATAATGCATCCTGCTGAGTTCTAATAGCTGCCGCCTATCTATCTTCTTGAGTAATTATTTATATCTGAATGGGTCTTCGATATCAAGGAGGGCTTGCTTACAGTTCCATTTTAATACGCTAATACACTTAAAGAAACGACGATATAACCAATGGGGAATTGAATGGAATATTATTGAGAAAAAAAGTCCATGAAGAGTGATGGAATTATCGCTGGATAAAAAAAGACACTTCGCACACGAACACAACCTACGTGACCCAGTGTTGCTTGAAGGAAGGAAAAGTAAAGAAAAAGTAAACGTTGACCTGCCTACGAACGTTTTTATGCTACTGTGTTACAATCTTTAGTTTTATCACTATCGTTTTTTAATTTATTTTTTATTTTTGTATGAATAAGAATATCTCGTTGAACCTCTGAATTAGGGTCTCTAATTCCAGATAATATCTTCAGTTGCACATACCGGATTGTGGAATCACTCCTCCTTTTCAGTTATTTGAAAAAGAGGATAGTGTGATTCGCTTCTGTAGCTAGGCGGTAGTGCCGTTCGGAAGGTCCTGGGTTCGATTCTCCGGTAAGCCACTTACTTCTGTTGTTTTTCTGTTGTCTTTTTTTCTACGTCTTTTTTTCTCACGAGTGCCTGAAACATACCTTTATGTGTGTAATATTTATTTATTTACTGTTTACAGGCCTCGGGTTTCCCCTCTTTATTTATTGGAAAAAGTGTACGGTACCGGTATATTAAAGTTTATTTTTGTGTGGAAGTGCTTTTCCTTTTTTTTAATGAAAAATATCCCGTTCAACCTCTGATGGGTTATAATTAGGATATATATTGTTTTCAATTCTAAATAATATGAATAGCTTCCGATACGGGAAAGTAGAATCACATCTGTCAAATCAATGTAAATAGAAAAAAAAATCAAAATTACCAATTTTGAGAGTATGTTAAAAACACACAAACAAAGAAAAACGAGGTAAATTAAAACCAAAACTTCATACAGAAATATTATTCAGGGGGAGGGGTATAAAGCACTGGTATTTCCAGTAACATATTTAATGGACTTTTCACTTGCCATAAGTCATATGTATTGCAGTGGCGTATCCCGGTAATGCGAGCTAGGCGTGCTGCTACTTAAAATGAATATGTATGCCTACTATTTAACCCCTTCCCCTCTTAATTTAAAAACCAACTACAGTAGAACTCCATTTATCCGAACCCCAATTATCCGAACATCCAATTATCCGAACACTTTTTCCAGAAAAAAAAAATCAGATGCCACAGTCACGTTAGACTAAAATTCTGAATCTTTTGATGCGGCAAACTTCAAATGTGTGCGACCAATTTGTAGAGAATGGGATGGCTATTGGTCGGTCGCTTACGTACAGGAAGTCAGTTAGATCATAAAGTCAGTTAATATCTGGTTTATCAATCCAGTGTACGTGTGCGTTCTAGGTAGAACACTGGCTAAACAGACAGTTCAACTTAAAATAATTGTGTCTGCTACTACAGCAGAATAATTTTGGTGTACAAGTATTTCTCTGTGCGATATGGCATCTTCCAGTAGGCCTAAAGCATATAAAAGGAACCGCAATGTTTTGTCAATTGAAACGAAAACAGAAAATTATCAAGAGACTAGGACAAGGTGAAACTGTGTCTTCACTTACGAGGATTTTCAATGTTGGGAAAGCTACCGTCTCTGACATCAAAAGTAACAAGGATAAAATTATGAGTTTTGCATCGAAATTTGATAGTGAAAATTGGTCGAAGAAACGTAAAACCATGAGAAATGCGAAAGATGTGAAATTGGAAGAGGCTTTGTATATATGGTTTGTGCAAAGAAGAAGCAAAGGGGAACCTATCTCTGGTTCTCTGTTGTGTGAAAAGGCACTTCAGTTCAACAATCAACTTGACGGTCCTCCTGACTTTAAGGCTAGCCAGGGATGGTTAAGAAACTTTAAATCTCGTCATGGCATACGAGAATTGGAGATTCAAGGGGAATCTTTATCTAGCGATGCAACTGCCGCTAAAAATTTTAAAGAAACATTCTTGGCTTTTTTGGAAGAAGAAGGTTATTCACTCGATGATGTGTATAATGCCGATGAGACTGGCTTATACTGGAAATCATTGCCTCAAAAATCACTTGCATCTCAGCGCGAAGCAGCTGCCCCTGGGTTTAAAAAGTGCAAAGAGAGAGTAACAATTTTGGTAGCCGCTAATGCCAGTGGAAGTCATCGTTTACCGGTGCTAATGATCGGCAAAGCCAAAAAACCACGTTGTTTAAAGAATGTGACATGTCTCCCATTGTGTTACAAAGCACAGAAGAGTGCTTGGATGAATAGTGAAATATTTCTTGATTGGTATACAAATCAGTTCATCCCAAATGTGAAGAGGTTGAGAGAACAAGAAAAGAAAACTGGAAAAGTAATTCTTCTACTGGACAATGCACCATCTCATCCAGAGAAGGATACATTGAATGCAGTTGATGCAAATTTTAAAGTAATTTTTCTGCCTCCCAATGTAACAGCACTGATTCAACCAATGGATCAGGGTGTTATAGCAAAGCTTAAAAAGATGTACAAGAAGGAAGTCCTGCGTCGTTTATTGTTGGCTGAAGATGAAGAAAGTGTGGTGGCGTTTTCCAAAAAGCTTAATATCAAAGACTGCTGCTATATGTTAGCTGATGCTTGGACCACCCTGTCACAAGATAATCTCAACAAGGCTTGGAGTAGATTGCTTGGGAAAAAAGGAGGAAATGAAACTACTGCAGTGGACACAAATGATGATTGTATAAATGAAGTTGTGGTACTGTTTCAAGCAATGCCCGGATTTTCGGACTGTGACAAAGATGATGCACACATGTGGCTAGAAGATGATAATGATTCTGGTTTCAGTTTTTGAATGACGAAGAAATGTTGTCTTTTGTGCAAGAAGAAAACCAAATACATGTAGTGACCGATGATGAAGACTCCTCAGAAATACATGATGCACTTGTAGATTATGAAGAAAAACCAAAACGTCGACCAAGTCCTGAAGAGGCCTTTATAGCACTAGAAACAGCGATGGCTTGGTACGAGCAAGAAGATGACAGCTGTCCTACACAGCTTCTGCTGTTGAAGAGAATGCGGGACTTAGCAGCCAAAAGGAGACTATCCAGTTTGGTGCAAAAGAGGATTCCTCATTATTTTAAATAGTGGGCTACATCTGTGCAGGTACATATATACGTAAGTTGCGCCTGGTTTTGAATCGTTTGTAATGTTATTTTGAAAACATTTCTCTTTCTTAACAAAAATAATTAATACAAGTAGTACATGCACTGCAGTGTAATAAAAGATTTTGGTGATACAGTGATCTAATACAGTGTGGGTATTATTATTACAGTATAAGTAAATATGTTTTATAGTGTATTTTCCTTGTGATGGTTAATTATTTTTAGAAATATGTGTACATGTACTCGATACATTATGTAATCCAATTATCCGAACATTTGATTATCCGAACGATGCTCGGTCCCATGGGGTTCGGATAAATGGAGTTCTACTGTATATTCAATTACGCAACGATAGTTATTCGGCTGGAAGAAAAACATTAACTAAATAATACATATTTTCACTTACAGGTTTCCCTTGAAGATCAGATCTATTCTTCTTTCCTTTTGCAGAAATTTCTCTGTTACAGCATCGTAAAATGTATTCTTCATTCTAACCTTGCTCAAAAGTTCCTTTTCAATGGATAATAAGCTGAGACTGGAGAGTCGATATTGACTTTGTGTAGATCTGTTGTAACCGTGGATTCGCTTCAAAGCTGAAAACGATCTTTCTACAGAAGCAGTAGTTGCTGGAATTGTCATTATCAATTCTGCCAGTTTGAACACTTCTTTAAAGCCTGAACTGAGATCATTTTCAACTAAGAACTGCAGTAACTCATGAACTGACTTGTTGCAGAACTCATCCGAACAATAAAGTACAACAAGTTAATTCTTCAATCTTACATAGTCGAACATTTCTCCATAAACGTCTTTTAATTTTTTTGATGAGGTCCTCTGGAAAATTTTTCTTGAAACTGGTATAATTTTGCTCGTAAAGAAGGTGGAAATACTCAAGTTTCTTTAAAGCTGCAAACCGTGTTTCTGTGTGAACACTAATGTTATCAATGATTTCAAAATACAGTTGGCAACATGCATCTTTTCCTATACAACCACGGCGTCGTTTATTTGTAGGTGATTCAAATTCTTCTCCCCCCTTCCCGATGCAGCATATCAAATCTCATTAAAGGCAGTATCCCTTGCTCGTTGAAGTTCATTTTTGATCTCTTCTATTTTCTTGCAGCAATACAAAATATCGAAATTTCTTGTTTGAAGTAAATTGTATAAAACATCTGTATATGCAAATAATCCTGAAAACACTTGGAGTAGGAAAATTGTATTTAGGCTCCTCAAGAAAGACAAAAAGCCTTGCGATTTAACCACTGTGTAGCATCCCATTCTAAAGAACAATCAATGACATTTTCAAAAAGGTCAATAAGCTCTAACCAATGATCGTTCACTGTATGTACTAATCTGGAAGTGAAGTTCCACCTGGTAGGTGCTACAGTTGGCAACTACTTAGAAAGAAATTATTGAAGAGCTATTGTTCTCTTAGACGATTTTGAGAAAAAATGCAGAAAGACCATCGAGAGTTATAAAAAAAATATTGCAGTCTTTGATATTCATCAAACTTTGTTGCAAGACGAGGTTCAATGCATGGGCACAGCAATGAGTAAAGAGTGCTTTTGGGTAAACATCAATAACCTTTTTTTGTAAGCCATCCAAATGACCTGCTATCACAGACGCTCCATCATAAGTTTGCCCAACTAACTTATCTTTAAGTTTATATTCTTGTACCGTGCTAACTACATGTTTAAACAAACCTTCTGAGGTTCTATCCTGACTAACGTCGGTAAGCCCGACAAACCTTTCATAAACAACACCATCTAATACATATCTTAAGACGATTGACAGCTGTGATTTGCACGTGATATCACAACTCTCATCCAGAAGTATAGCAGCAAAGTTTGAAACGTGGACTTCCTTCTTTATTTCATCAATGAGGACTTCAGAGATAGCCTGAATGACATTATTTTGCACAGCCGGAGAGGTTCCGCGGAAAACGGTAGAGCTCTGTAGGTGATGTTCCAAAAGAGGGTCATATTGCTGAAGTGCATCCAGAAACTCTAAATAGTTGCCTCTGTTGAAAGGGTCATTACATTCGTCCTGTCCTCGGAAAGGAAGCTCCTGTTTACCAAGGAAGCATACCGCATCAATCAGACGTTTCAAGATATCTCGATTTTTTTTCACAAGTTCATTATGTTGGCTGATACTTTTATCGAGCTGATCATTAAGCAAGACGTCCACTCTTTGTCGGCCAAACATTTTCAGCTGAAAAAAACATTGGACATGGCTTTTAGTCTTTTCGTGTCTCTGTGCAGCTGTACTTAAGTGGTTAAGATCATCAAAACCATTTCTACTCCATACGTTGTCTTCTGAAGAAAATAAAAAACAAAGCCAACAGAACAATTTATTCCTCTTTTCACAACCAGTTAACCAATCCACCGACTTGTAATGAGCTGTTGAAAAATTGCGTGTGTATACTTCTGTCTTAGTTTCATGTACTGTTTTTAAGAGTGGTAACTCAGGACATGGTTTACCATTACTCACAATTGATAGTTTTTCACTAAAACTTAGTGAACAAAACTTCTTTTTAGCGATGTCGTCCAACACTTGCATTTTGGGCATATGTCAATTATCTCCGAAATACTAATTAACTTACAACTTGAAACTCACTGTCACTGTAATAATCTGCACTCCCGGCAACTAACAAAAATTAATCACAAAAAAACACTGGACATGGACACAGCCGATTTTTACAACTCGAGAGCTGCAAGACGACCGCACGCATGTTCGTATTGTATTGACGTATTTGGCCATGACCCTGATCCACACAAACCAGTCTTCAAACGTGAAACCGAAAGGTACAGCACCGTCGCATAGAGATTTATGATCAATAAATTTTCTATATTCTTTATTCTTTTCTACCCGTGTCCTCTACCTTATTATCGCTCTTTTATCCTTTTCCTGTTTTGTTCGCATTCGTTCGTTTGCGATATAATTTACTTTCCCATTCTGACTTTACCGGTTTTTTTTTTTTGCTCAGGTTAGCCACGCATGGTATTGCGCAATGTGTCAGTCTCTGCACGAGACGAAGAGCGTTAGAATGCATTCCGTCAGACACAGAAAGCAGACATGTGTCTATACTTTTCTTATGACACGGCGCTCCTGGGCTAGATTCTCGACGTAAACGTGTGAGAATTCACTCTGTCAGACATGATGATGAGACATAAAGTCTGATATTTTCTTCTGACACGAAGCTTCACGGTAGATTTCTCAGCGATAGTGTGAGGTAAAACTCACGCCTCGACGTAAGTGTTAAGACGAGCAGGGGAGACGATTTCGGGGTCTCGCAATAGCATGCATCCTTTGTCTGGGTTTTAAGATATTAACGAGAATGTTAAACTTTATTTCATTCAGTCCTCAAGATTCGCAGTAGACAGGTTGCTCGTGAAAAGAATAGGCTGTATAGCGAAGTTCTTAGTTTGTTCGAAAATTTGCCGAGCTTCTAGACTTCAAAAATATATATATATATATATATATATATATATATATATATATATATATATATATATATATATATATATATATATATATATATATATATATATATATATATATATATATATATATATATATATATATATATATATATATATATATATATATATAAAATAAAATATACTCATATAAATATAAAAAATAAAAATATAAATATAAATATATATATATATATATATATATATATATATATATATATATATATATATATATATATATATATATATATATATATATATATATATATATATATATATATATATATATATATATATATATATATATATATATATATATATATATATATATATATATATATATATATATATATATATATATAAGCGTATAGTTCTAAGTTGTGCGATCGCCTGTAGTTCTGTGTTGAGGTAAATATAATATCTAATAGGTTGAGTGACTAGTGTTAAATCGCCTGTTATATTTCACCAGTTAGATTTTGTGCAGAGTTATTAATTTATAAGTCCGTTAATATTCTCTAGCTGACGTGTTTCAGTGGAAAGCAGAATAAATTATAATTTCTAGCTTAAAACTCATGCAGCTATAAAATAATTTAATTTAACTGCTAATAATCAGCCGAGAATAATTTTTAAACTAACTTATAACTGCATAGTTTCATCATTGAGTATTGACGAAATACGTATGTATTTCTAATTCATGATGATTGATTTTATGAATATAACTTATTTCACGGAAGTTTTAAACGATAAGTCAAGCTCTCCACTTGCAGTTTATAATGTATGTTATAACCGGAGTACATAATATGTATAAATATTTCATATGTTGTTTCTTCATTCAGTGAAAAACTTGGGTGACCCAACTTTACCAGGGTTTAGTACCTGAGAACTTTCTGTGAAGAACTAAAACATTTTTTCTTAAAGACTTGGTGTTAAAGTAACAGCTGTCTGTCATTTGCGCTGGCATCCAGAGCGACAGAGTACCCATTCCAAGAACTTTAAAGTTAAAATTAAGTAACGGGCCTATCGCGCCATATTTAATTCTTCCTGAGAAAAACTCAAGTACATTTCAGCCCGTGTGGCAAGTAAAATATTACTTACTTACTTACTTAGTCGTTCCCCTTCTACCGTGAGGTGTAGAGGTTTGGAAGAGAGAGCGCCAGACCATTCTATCAGCTGTCTTCTTCCTGGCCTGGTTCCATTCTAGTCCTCGGTCCTTCAAAGATTGTCTAATGTTGTCCTCCCAGCGGACTCTGGGTCGTCCTGGAGGTCTGGATCCCTGGCTCTTTGTTTCCCATGCTTGTCGTGGTAGCCAATCTTCTCCCATTCTGCAGACATGGCCAAACCATCTTAGTTGGGACTGTTCTATTTGGGTCTGCAGCGGATGAGATTTTAGGCCTTGACGGATCGTGTAAAATATTATAATAAATAACTTTCCCGACACTGGTGAAACATTGTGGTGTGTCCAAGAATTTTACCTTTGATTGAAGTCTCAAACCTGACATTTTTCCTAAGAAGGGAAACCTCGTGATTCTGACACGGTGATCCCGCCTACACGAATTCTTACCTGAACTGATAAAGTGACACTAAATTAAAATCTGAACAAAAAATATCGGATGAAGTGGACGCTCCCCAGATTGATTGGATGAACCCAAGATCTGCACAGCTGGGAATCCGCTTCAGCAAAAGATAAAACAGATCGTGTCCTAAAGCTTGCGCCAGACGGCGAACAACAGCAAGCTATTAGGTAATAAAGTGAGCATGCAAGTACGGGCCCTGATGAATGAACAGAGAGAAAACAGGAACGAATGACTCTTTTATGGTATACCAACTTTCACCCACTTTGTAATTTTTATGCAAATTTTGTTGCTAATAATATTTTTCCAGGTATATCTGGTGACGGGAGAGGATCTCTTATTCTACATAGGGGTCTAATGAATAATGATCCAGTCTCAGTCCTCTTTGATTCTGGATGTACCACTATTGGGGTTAGACAATCTCTTGTAGATCCTTCATGTGCCACTGGAAGAGTGATCAAATGTGTAACATTTGGTGGCACAGTGGAAAAATACTCTACCGCTATCATTCGTATAGCTACTCCCTTCTTTACGGGAGAGGTCAAAGCGTGTCTGCTTCCAAATCCTATTGACGGATTTGTATGCCATCTATTAACATAGTCGACAGATATTGTGATTTCCCAAAAAGCGACGATCGATTTGAATGACCATTGCGCGAAGTTCACTACCATGTAACAAGTTCTCGAATTGTTTGTCTGCAATAACTTTCCTAATCTGAGGTCCTACAAAGATACCTTCCTTTATCTTTGCATCGCTAACTTGCGGAAACTTTTCTCGAAGATAAGTGAAAGCTTTGCTCGTTATATCTAATGCTTTTAATACAAAATTCTTCATAAGCCCCAACTTTATAAGATTAACAGTGGGTAAAATGAAGCTGTCTTTGTTAACTAATGGCTCGTGTATTACATTTTTATGCCCGAGCTGCATACGATCCCGGATAGGCCACACCTTTCTTGCATAATGTTCCTGTCTGTTGCGGCTGTCCCATTCACATCGGAAGCAACAAAATTTAGTATACCCAGTCTGCATGCCCGTGAGAATTGCAATGACCTTTAGGTCTCCACAAATCCGCCATGATGGTAATTGTACTTTATTTATTTTCAAACGTATAGCCAATTGTTATCATAAAACAGAAGTAGGCGACTGGAATTGATGAAAATAATTTCTGTTATGCAATAAACACGGCTTTTTTAGGGACTAGAAGAATCGATAAAAATGCCATCTTAGACTACATGGGACCGTTTTACATCTTTGGCAATCGGACATCCAATTCTCAAAGACTGAACAAGTTTCTCTGTATCTAATGACGAAATTTTAGATATCGAGGTTCCAAATCGTGAAACCGAGTCAAGATGTATCAAAGTTCTGATGTTAATTAAGTAAACAACATTTCACGGGGTAAAAACTATCTTTATCAAAATTGTCTGAAACAGGAAGATTGGATCATTTCGTTTAAAAAAAACCACCAACATTTTCTTCGTTCTGGCAAAAAACAATCAGGTGACCCAAATGGCAAGAACACTTCGGCTAGATCACAAATCTTGGTTCAAGATTTTATTTGCTATGAATCGAATGGCGTACTAGTGCGTATCAACGTACAGCCACTCAGACATGTAAGCTATATGAAAATCATTCATGCAATTTCTTGTTCCGAAAGAACATGAGAGTTAGAATACTGCAATTGGATCAGTTATTATGAGGTTTGTTTCACTGGATACGACACATGCTCACGACTCCCAATGCGCTGGTCATATGGGATTTTCACGTACGAAGTCAAGAGTTCTTGCGGCTTTCTTTTGGCCATTCGTCAACAGAGACATACGTCTTTATTGTCGCTCGTGTAGAGTTTGTCAGGAAGTAAAATCGAAAGGTCCTCGCCATGCAGCACCTATCCAGGCTGCGGACATTCCTATTCGTCCATTTCAGAAAATGGCGATAGATATCATTGGTCCTTTCAAAATAAAATCAGCCAGATGACATCAATTTATTCTTACATGTGTTGACATGTGTACTCGATGGCCAGAGGCCATACCTCTGAAGAGTATTTCGACTGCCAATATTGCAGACGCTCTTTGGCTGATATTTTTGCGGTTGGGATTCCCTAGGGAAATCTTGTCAGACGATGGCACCCAACTGATATCTGAGACGATTTCGCAAGTGATGTCTACTCTTAATATCAAGAGATCACTGAGTAGTAATTATCATCCTATGTCTAATGGACTGATGACACACAATCTTCTTATGAGTATGTCATTGCTCTCAGGCAGAAAATCATTGAAGCTTGCAAATTAGCAACTTCCGCATCTGAATTTGCTAAAGCAAAGGCAAGGCAGTTCGCAAATAAAAATAGATGCCTACGTCAACTTTGCCCTGGAGACAAAGCATTTGTATTACTTCCTTATAGGGAAAATAGACTTCTTATTGGTTGGAAAGGTCCTTTTGAGATTGTATCTAAAATTTCGGATGTCGACTATGTCGTCGATATTGACGGAAAGCATAAAACGTTTCACATAAATATGCTTACAGAATTTTATGAACGTCCAGAGTACTTACAACCTATCTTTCAAGCGACGGACGACGCTACAGTCACTTGTGGCCATTACTCATCGCTGTCTGTCATACAGGATGAGGAATCTACTTTCTCTGACGTTAATCTTCCTCTTCCGATGATTCCACTTCATTCTACGGAATCATGGAAGGATGTTGCAATTTCACCTAATTTATCAACTAGGGAACAGTCACAAATCTCTTCCATGTTACAAGCATTTCAGGATGTTCTCACGGACATTCCTGGACACACTACAGTCATTGAACATGACATTGTATTGACTGACCATACTCCTATCAGGGTCAGACCTTATCCTATTCCTATCCACTTCCAATCTCAAGTCGAGAAAGAGTTGGATGAAATGATAAAGTTAGGAATAATTGAACCATCCAGTTCGGCATACTCGTCGTCTATGGTTATTGTCCGAAAGAAAGACAATAACATAAGCATTTGCGTCGATTACCGTAAACTAAATCAAGTAACGAAGTTCGATGCAGAACCTATGCCTCTGTTGGATGAGTTACTTACTAGACTTTCCAATTCTCGTTTCTTTACAAAGCTGGACTTGTCTAAAGGATACTGGCAAGTTCCTTTAACCGAACGAGCCAAACCTTTCACTGCTTTCTCCACACCTAGGGGTTTGTTCCAATGGAACTTTATGCTTTTTGGCCTTATGAATGCCCCACCTACATTCGTACGCATGATGCGTCGAATACTGGCATATCGGTCTGATGTGATTGCATACTTGGACGATATCTGTCTTTTTAGCGATTCTTGGGAAGATCACTATCTGGGATTAGATGAACTGTTGTCTATTCTACGTGAGCATAATTTGACAGCTAAACGCTCTAAAGGTTATGTTGGGTTTAGTGAGATTTCTTTTCTTGGTCATCGTGTTGGTCATGGTCTCTTGAAGACAGAAGACCACAACACTTCTAAGATACTGAACATCACTATTCCTAAGACTAAAAAACAGATCCGTAGTCTCTTGGGCCTAATACAGTTCTACGGAAGATTCATTCAGAATCTTTCCTCTATTACGGCACCACTCTCAACCCTATTGAAGAAAGGGTCTCCTAATATGGTGCGTTGGTCCCAAGAATGACAATCTTCATTGGATCAGATTAAGTCATTATTTTCGTCTCCTCCTATTTTAAGACTACCTACAGCCGATAGGACGTTTGTCCTTCGTAGTGACGCCTCAGCAATAGGGATCGGGGCGGCACTGATGCAAGAATATTCTGAGACTCTGCATCCTGTAATGTATGTCTCGAGAACACTGAATGCGGCAGAAAGGAATTATTCTGTTCTAGACCGAGAATTGCTGGCTATGGTCTGGGCAATTCTTAAACTCCAAAGATTCCTTCTTGGCGCGCATTTTGTGGTAGAAACCGACCAAAAAGCTCTCACAGCTATGCAGAATAAAGATTTAAAGAGTTCGAGATCCACTCGATATGCTATTGCTCTTCAACCTTTTCATTTCACGGTACGAGCTATCCGTGGTTCGGATAATGTGATGGCAGACATATTGTCTCGATGCCCACATGAAGCTACTTAGCTCTTTTGTCTAGATCCACTGTTACATATCTAAAGTTATGATCTATTCTTACAATAACAGGCTTCTGTAACACTTGTTGTCACTTTGTTTAAACTCATGGTTATGCATTGATTACTCGCTTTCTCTGTTACCGTCTTCGGTAAAACAGAGGAAGGCTTTGTTTCATATGAAATAAAGGTCGAAAAAATTAATGCGGCCACATTTATAGTTTAGATATATATTAAGTGACTATGGTACATTATTACATTCTAAGAATTGTACTATTTGTATTGTTCTCAGCAAACCGGTGTGATATGTTGGAACGGTGTATAACTACGATGACTTCTATAGACGTCCTGATGTTCCTTGAGGATTTTGCTTACAAGTCATTGCCGGAATAGAGCATCGTCTTGGTCTTCTGACGTCATCAGATATTAGTTATATACACATATATAATCATTCTTCTTCCTCTTCCATCCTTAGCCAACGACCGACCAAGCAGTCTATGGCCATTACGCCTAGCTGGCGTCTTAGGGCAACAAGAAATTATCCGTTGTTCCGTTACGCCTAAAGGCGTTTATTGGTACAACAGAATATTAATTGTTGTTTCCGTAATCGGTGTGACTGGCAAGCGGGTGATCAATCCGCTGTGCCCATGTATAATCATATGTTGTAAAAAAAGAATTTAGAAATGTTGTTAATGATTGACCATTTGAATTTATGGTTATATACGCATTATACGTTGTGAGATTTCGATGTTGGTGTAATCTCGTTATGGAAATTATTATTCACATTTATACACATTGATATGAATTTTTGTTGTAACATTACCTGCACTTTTGAGTTGGTTTGTAACACCTCCCCGGATATATTTACTTTGAGAAAATAGTTTCTCCTATCTAGTGAGATTTTTTTCTTCTCACCAGACGCTCTACTGTGCGTCGATTGGATCTGTCATTATGATGTTATTCTATGGTGATCCTTTCATCGGCGCATTGCTCATGCGTTATGAGCTTAATGCACCTGGCTCTTAGATGTATTTCTATGGCTTAGAGCAGATGTACCGATCCGTAGATTTCTCTCTGCCAAGTTTTCGATAGGGATTGGAAATTCTGGGAATGACTGTTTTGGCATTCTTCCGTCCCTGAGTGTTTCTTTATGCCAGTATTGGCTGTGTTGTGTTACCTTAGGGTGTAAGGATTCTTTAAGAAGGTAACTGAAACATTATTCGATCTTTCGTCTCGTTTAGATCTTACAGGTACATTTATCGCTGATGGCGACATAGTGAGCGAAGCTCACAAGGAGTTATTATACTGCACTTCAGTATGGCTTCATATTGAAAAGATTAGGTCTAAGTTGACCTGTTACATACATAAGCCTAAGAATCATCTTTATGGATCCGCAATGCAGGCGGAATATGGTTTGGCAGAATATATATTTATCTCAGAAGCTTGTGTAAACTGAGAGTGACCTGATTATCGAGGCCCGCGACTTGCGGCCTGATTTCGTTGTCATCTTATTGGCAATATGCTTCACCAGAATGAAGTATCTGGCATGTGAGGCCAGTCTGAAGTCTTCTGCTAATTGTAGGACAATGGCATTGACTTTGTCTAAATAATTGATATCGCCCGTACTACGCAATATATTTGCTAGGGCTTACCTGACGGGGCTCAGTCAGGGATTAGAGCTTTTGCATAAACAGTAAACATTTGTTAAAGACATTTGTCACGAACGGTTTTTCACTTGGAGAAGGATGGGTGGATGTCACGAACGGTTTATAGAATGAATGTCAGTACTCATGCTCCGGTGGGAACTAGATATGTTTATGTAAGTTGTGAGTTGAAGTGAGTGAATGTTAAGTTTGCTTGCGGCATGAATGCATTAGTAGCAGTAAGCGCTAATGTCGAGTTCACGGGCATGGCTGAGTTGTTGTGAACGAAGTGGTGGTGAAGACTGGTCAGGTGTGAAAAGGGTCATGGGTAAAAAGGTCAATTCGAGACAGAGATCAGAGCGAGGAGAGGTTACGTGGAGAGTGAAGGCGAAATGGTTGAAGAAAAATAGGAAATATATTAAGATATTGTGAAATTCGTTCCATGAGATGCTGTTCTAATTATGCACATCATACGTTGTGCTTTTCTTATGTGATGATTTATGGCCAAAGCGGCAGTCTGCCTGTGTTATTGTGTTATACTCAAGTTTGTGACATAAAGTCGTCGGATATCGTATCTACGTGTTGGAGTTTAGTGAATTAACAATTAGCTGTGAAAAACGAGCCATGTTTGTCGCTCCATGTGTATGTAATACATATTTGTCAATGTGTACACACAGCAAGCACTTGACAACATTGTTACATGTCTGAGATCTGTGATGCCTGAAACTGACTTTTGTAACTACACACATTATGTACTCGATCTTATACTATTGACTGTTTTCGTCCATCATCATCGTATTATCGTACGTCATGAATAAATATTGTAAACGTCAGCAGCATTCCCTACTTCACTGACTTCTATTTGTGGTTGTGTGAGTTTATGTGAAGACGTCCAAGAGCCTATACGGCCTTCGTGTTATCAGCACTGTTATCTACACACTTACACAATCAACCACATTGTCATACAAGTACTTCACGTCTGAATCTGCAGGAATACTGACATTATGTATGTGTCTACTATACCCTGGCGGCACCTCACGCTAGTGACCTAATTCCTCGCTACTACTTGGTACTGTCCAGGACAACACGACACGCTCAACGTACTAACATTCATAACACACCAAAACAGTACGTTACATCTGAAAAAACCATTTACATCTCCGTACAAATCAAACTTTTACACTTTTACAGATAGATCATACTAATATCAAAGTCTGTTCATACCTTTAAAAAAGGGGAAAATCATTAGACTACCGCAGATGTATCCGTGACTCTTTGGGGCTATCATCTTTTCTGCTAACAGGACTGTGGGCTAAACATTGAGGGAAAGGATCATACTGTGGGTCTATCATCCTTATAGCAATTCATGATTTTTTTGTGACTATTTGTATATGCTTGATGTAAGTATATGTTGTGATGGAAGTTTATTCTGATAATTAAAACTTCATTTAAACTTAATCAGCGTGTGGGTCAGCTCGTTCTAAAATATCTGTGTAATCATTTGTTATAGTTTTTCCCACGTCTGTACGTCTAACTGTCGTCTTGTATGTGCGTGCACGTGAGTGGTATATATATATATATATATATATATATATATATATATATATATATATATATATATATGTATATATATATATATGTATATATATATATATATATATATATATATATATATATATATATATATATATATATATATATATATATATATATATATATATATATATATGTAGTCAATAGACTGTCTGACTCCTCTAAATCTGTTGTAGAAGATAGGGCTGAAAGAGAGAAGATTCTTGCTTTTCAGAGACAGCCTCTATTGATTTCTACCACCTCACTCGTGGAAATCTATTTCTATTATTATCTCTCACTGTGACTATCACTCATTCTAACCTATTCAGAAGGGACCAACCCTAGTCTTAATCCCCCTATCAAAAATCTACAACAAGCACGCATTGTGACAGAATTACCCGAGAAACTTCGGGCGATTGCTACCAACCAATAAAAACTGCACTATAAAACGCGTCTGGGAAACTGAAACTAGAAATACTTGTAGATTCTATGCGGGAAAATCCGTTATCCTGATGCGTGCGGTCCGAAAGCAGAACTTTAGAAGAGAAATATTTTATAGAATAATAAAATAAATTTTTATTTTCCTTCGGGCATAGGTGTGCGCAGCACGCACAGCACACATATAGAATACGCCACTGATGTATTGTAAGAACATCAAATGACCTTCATCTTCTCACGTTTTTGTGTGTGACAAATTATCCCGTTCAGTCCTTGGTGGGTTATAATTAGGACATAAAGTGTAATAAATTCAAGACAATAAAATCAGATTTCCGATATCCAAATATATAATCTTCTTCTGCCCTCCACTAAGTCCAAATATATTAAATCGAAACGAGAATTGCGTGAATATACAGGGTGGTCATAAAGTCTTTCCCTGATTTCAAAAATTAAAAAAAAAAAAGTATTCTGTACAGATACACTTGAATTTTTGGAAATTATTCCAGAACTAAAACAGTTTTTTAATGCTATTTGTAGATTTCAACATTTGCGATTTTCAACACTAATATTCGAGGGATTGCGAGTTCTCTTGAGGCACTATAGGTTGATTTCTGTGGACTGCCTTGAAACGCCGTGCGCACTGCGTCCACGGTTTCTTCACTCACACGAGGCCTACCTGCTCTGGGCATGTCACCGACGCTGCCAGTGTCCGTAAACTTTATATACCAAGCTTTGATGCTTTTAACATCTGGAGGATCTCGTAAAAATTTGAAATCAGGGAAAGACTTTATGACCACCTTGTATTTGTATGTAACATCCCCTTTCCAAGAAACAAACAAACAATAAAAATAAAAAAATAAAAACTAACACAAGCAAGAAAAAAAAACACACACACACAAATACCAAACAAACAAACAAAGTAATGTCTCTCACAACTGCCCTGCCGTTAACAAGGTGGAAAGCCTGGAGAAGTCCGAGATTACATCAAATCCACAAACTACCTGCCATCATCCACATGAACGCTCCATCAGACTATCCCGACCCTCACACCATCATTGATCCTTATATATTAACATGACTACGATTTGAAAGATAATAAAGCTTATTCCTGTAGATTAATATTAGACAAACATAAAGGTATGTTTTCAGGCACTCGTAAGAAATAAAGAAGTAGAACACTTGGACAACAGAAAAACAACAGACGTGAGTGGCTTACCCAGGGTTCGAACCCCGTACCTTCCGTACGACAACTCCGCCTAGCTATCAAGCGAATCACACTGACCCCACGGCCAGCTAGGCATCCCCAAAAAAAGATGCTTTGCTGGCTATTTATCAGTACGAAACACACAAGATAACACCGGAAGTATACAGTGGGCAACTCAGCCCTTAAATGACGCAATCACTTCTGTTGTTCTCCTATTAACAGTATGTGTCAGTCCAAACAAGACAAAGACCTTGATACTGGGTCCAGTAAATAGTAGAAGACTTAAGGACATTAGTATAGAACAGAGGGTAGGTTTCTGGTATTGTATAAACATAAATAACACATAAGTAAGGGAAACCCGAGGCCTGTAAACAGTAAATTAATATTAGACAAACATAAAGGTATGTTTTCAGGCACTCGTAAGAAATAAAGAAGTAGAACACTTGGACAACAGAAAAACAACAGACGTGAGTGGCTTACCCAGGGTTCGAACCCCGTACCTTCCGTACGACAACTCCGCCTAGCTATCAAGCGAATCACACTGACCCCACGGCCAGCTAGGCATCCCCAAAAAAAGATGCTTTGCTGGCTATTTATCAGTACGAAACACACAAGATAACACCGGAAGTATACAGTGGGCAACTCAGCCCTTAAATGACGCAATCACTTCTGTTGTTCTCCTATTAACAGTATGTGTCAGTCCAAACAAGACAAAGACCTTGATACTGGGTCCAGTAAATAGTAGAAGACTTAAGGACATTAGTATAGAACAGAGGGTAGGTTTCTGGTATTGTATAAACATAAATAACACATAAGGAAGGGAAACCCGAGGCCTGTAAACAGTAAATTAATATTAGACAAACATAAAGGTATGTTTTCAGGCACTCGTAAGAAATAAAGAAGTAGAACACTTGGACAACAGAAAAACAACAGACGTGAGTGGCTGTGATAAACGAGCGCAAAGGCCTTATTGCTCCATCTTTTCCTACATTCTTCATACTGTATTTTCTCCGACATTTGCTCTCTCATCTCATATTTGCGATCCACATTTGCTATTTCATTGTTGTGATTACTCGCGACCGGTATCTAGAGAACCACATTTGTTCTTTCATCGGGGGAAATAAAGTCCTTTGATTGAGTCCACATGCCTGACATTATCATTTGAAGCCCACATTGTATCGTGATAAATCTGGTAAAAACACATATGGTCATCCTAATCAAACTGTAATTTCTGTGACACCACGTTGGACGCCCAGATTGGCCAGGGGAAAACGTGGCCGCGGTTCAGACAAGCGTGGGTTGACCACATTGGACGCCCAGCTTGGGCAGGGTGACTTCCAGAAATATATAATACCGCATAATCTACTAGAGTGAGGCAGTCCAGGTTTTTTACCTTGTGAGGAAGAGATCAAACCCAAAAACGCATAGCCTAATACACGTGTTTATTCAGAGTGGATGATAATTCAGTTCCGTGATTAATTGTGTTCTTAAAAGGATTTTGCGAAGGGAAAAGAAGGTTAGTAGATCTTATACTTATTAATACATTTTCTTAATTTTGTTTATTTTAACCTCACAGCTAAAATGTGCGGAAGATAAAGTTTCAAATAATTCTTGGCATAACTGATTAATAAAATCAGAAGATTTTCATAGAAGATGATAGGATGATAGAAGGTAATTAATAGCTCATATTTCACCTTTATCATCATCACAGTCTCCCATATGCACACACTCTCATGCACAAGATATTTAACATCATTAGAATTGAACTCAGAGAGAGGGAGATGAATAATGAGCAGTAGTTTAAATGAAAGTCAACCAGTGATGTTAAATGTGAAAAAACTTACGAAGACTTTTGTGTGTCTTCAGTTCATCAGAAGTCTGAGTCTACACGCAACGTGTCTGACGTCTAACCAGAAATAAGTTATCAAAAACGGACATTTGGCTAGCAGAATTCGCCATAGGACATCTTTCATTCCTCAATTTAAAAGGAATATTGTCTCACCCACAAGTCATAAGGTGGACGCAGCATTTTTCGTCACCATATACTGCTTGCTCACAAGTTCAATACAGAGTTATCACAAGTTCAATACTGTTGCTGTCATTTTCGACGGAGTCATCTGT
Source organism: Oreohelix idahoensis (assembly GCA_024509875.1). Classification (NCBI taxonomy): domain Eukaryota; kingdom Metazoa; phylum Mollusca; class Gastropoda; order Stylommatophora; family Oreohelicidae; genus Oreohelix; species Oreohelix idahoensis. The sequence goes on along the minus strand of JAMPIV010020485.1, from coordinate 12,808 downwards.
CAAGTTATTTGCTTATGTTTGTATCATAAGTATAATTGTGTCTTTACCTGCGATGTCAGGTTGATTAGGGGTTGTCTTCCCTTGTTTATTCATTCATTGTGTTTGACCTTTAGGGTCGGAGGTTGTCAGTTCGGGCGTAGGCCTATGGGAAGGTTTTTTAAGCGGGAGTGAGATATACTTCCGGGAAGCCGGGAGGTCCTATTTTTCTGAAGGGACCAAGAGTCCATTGTTTTTCGGGGAGAATCTTCGAAGTAACTGCTATGGCAGTTTTCCCCAGTGAATCTCTGTGCGTCGGGATGACGACAGAATTCCTTGTGTAGTTCTGAGGATTCATTTACCAGGTAATACCGACCTTTATGCATTATTACGCTTTTCGGTGGCAGAACATGTAAAGGATTACCTAGGGTGAACAGCAGTTCACGGATCCGCCATTTCAGAACTTATATATTTGTGCTCGAGGTAGCCATCCAAGACTGTTAGTCTTATATTGTCCAGAAATCCAGTGACGAAGATATATTGTGGGAGCCGCAGATTGGCGGACTTCTATCTACAATAAGTATTACTGCAGGGTTGATGATAACCTATTTAACAGAAGTACACGGCCGACGTTAGGACGAGGCCTGTGCTTCCGGCTATTATACTACAGCCTGATATGTGCAATTGGCAGGGAGGGCCAAGTTGCACCTGTGTGTCAAGGTAACTAAGGCATCTGACGCGTTTAGTCAGAGACGCCAAGGGCGACGCTACGAACTGTCATTATTAAAGAACTTTGCTATTGACCATGCACGTCTATTCTGATGTTTACCTTTTTGAATGCCAAATGTATACCTATCGATGTCAGGTCAGCATGACCTTGTTACACTGACTGTTCCTGTTGAGATTATGTGTGTTCCCGTCAATAAATGTCTTGAAACATGACCTCTACTCCGCACCTGCAGTGTCAAATGCATTCCCTTGATTATCTTATTATTAAAAAATGCATGTGAAGCCCGTATGGTATTTTTGCAGATCGCTACAATCTACATACGAGCCTAAAACACATTCGGCGTCTTCATTCGCACCCACACTCAATCTCATCATACGCTCGCACTACACATCTAATACACCACAATCTGTATAACTGTCATCTCGGCCAGTGATCACCTCTCAACATATGTATAAATATATATACCAGGTGTGTTCTGGTGGTGGTATGGGATTGTCGGGGGGAGGTGGTGTGTGCGTGTGACCAGATAAGTGGGCTGCTTATTGATACATTTCGTGTACGCCCAAGTTGTGGCACTACCCCAACCAAATTCATTACCTATTGCATGATTTAAACCTCCACTCTCCATACTAAAAACAAAAAACAAAACAAAAAAACCAAGCCTGTGAGCATTTGACATATCTTGTCTGCCCTAACCTCCTCCCCTACCCCAACCCAAATAAATATATTCACACTACCCCTCCTTTCGGCTGTAATATGCGTTCTTGTTTTTATCATGTTTCCCCTACAAACTAGGAGATAGACTCACTCGCGATCTCTCTCTTGCCCCCCTCCACACTCACCACCCACCCACCGGCGCACACTTCCACGTTCTGTACCACCCCTACTAGTCACCATCATACCCTATCAACCACCTATACTATCCGGCACTCTAAATATAACTCAGAGCGAATACCCCCCCCCCTCTTTTGCAAAGCTCTTTAGCTGTATATTAACAAGCATACCCCACACACGACACTAGGTCATCTATCGAGAATTGACTGTCACAATGTGTGTAAAGTTGACTGTACGTTCCGCCCACCGCTTTAGGTATTATACATTTGTTTTCATGAAGCTGTACACATGACAAGCTACTGTACCGTGACACAACCTGATCTAGGCGCAATTGACCTCTCTTACGTGGGACACACCATACCCACTGGGCTCTTGTAGCAGGCGCTCAGGTGTCCCATATTGCTCAACGAGTGTACGTGCTGGGGGTTGTGGACACGTTTTCCATCTCCCAAACACTCCTACAGACATCTTTCTCTCGACTCCCTTCAGATATAATCACCTGTCGGACGCTTATCTACAAGCTACACTTGCTTGAGAGGTCGCACGGTGTACCTGTAAAACTCGCGCATCTGTTGAAAAATTGATAACACTGTCAATTGTGCCAGAGCCCTTAATCTGCTAGAAGGTCCATAGCTAACTTTTGGTTCGTGTGAACTTCACCATTTATTGTTTACAGTGGATGTCGCTCACGCCTCTGCAGTGCGCGCGTTCTGGACACACTCGCGCGCGTTTTCTGTCGATTCGCAAGGCAGCAAGGAAAGTTCCTACTTTAGTGATATCACCTGTGACCTTCCTCCGCACCCTGTATGTACTTGGAACTTGATTTCCCCGTATCGCACAATTTTTATGCACACACCCACCCTATCCCTCCCCCGAAATTGAATTTGTGAGCGCTTTACGCGCGTCGCGCGTGCTGTGATACTCGCTACGCGCGCTTTGTGTAGTCTAGAGAGTTATGCCACGGGTGTGTTTTGATCCGGATATTAGAGTGCTTTAGCGCTCTTACGGTAATTATGCCCACTTGGATCGAGGGCCTTACTGGTAAGGCGATTGTGGTTCTGTATAGGTGGTATGTGGCTCAAGTACATTTCATTATATTTGGATACAAATTTCGTATCTCCCTAACTGTGACAATTGGAGACGATCTACGTGGATGTTAAGCCTGTGATGTTATTGTAATCTGTTAACCTCTCCTCCCCCCCCTTGTTTTTGTAATGAATCTTTGTGTCTGGTTTTCCAGTTTTGAGTTTGTCGATGATGTTTTGTAGAATGTATTCTGTGTATGGTCTCTCCTTTTCTTTGTGTATTTCTCTACACTACATATTGTTGGGTATAAATAAACTATACCATGTGTTGCCAGTAATGTAATTGTGTAGTTGTATTCTTTGAGTCTTTGAATTATTTTTTGTCTTCCTTTTGGTCTGTAACTAGACATTACTAGTCATGCCACCGTCTACATACACAATAACTAGCTTGGAGTCATGTTTTGATATTATTGAATAGGGATGTAGGAATACTTTCCAATATATGAGTTTAGTATAAATAAATATATATATTAGATGACTAATTTATAACTTCGAAGTGATATTTGAGATACAGTCTCGCTCTATCCTTGATTTAAAGAATTCTTGTATCTACATAGAGATTGAGACAATACTCTCAACGCAATTATCTGTAAATACATATTCTCAAGTTACTGTTTACAACTAAAAACCCTTAGCGCGAGATTGTGCACCCCACTCAGATGTGACGTCGGGAAAATAATGTCTAGATTATATTCATGTTCACATACTTAAGAGAAAATTCAACGAATACGCCAACTGGTACTAAAGCTCTCCCACAATGCTCGGACATCTCAAAGATTGTTTTATTTTTGGGTAACATTAATATATAACAAGAATGTAACATACACAAGTTTATTTGTTCCTACAGACTCTTATGTACAGTAAAATAAAGTGAAGTGAGTATACAAGTCTAGCATTGCATCATGACTTGTCTACTCCCCATTGAAGATGTGGGATAAACCGGTAAAACTTTATTTTACATTTTTCTCTTGATTTTTATATTTCAGGGTTTATAGTCTGATCTCATTAGACATGAATGTCTACATTTGCAGGACTACTTGTACACAATTCATCCAGGTGCAAGGAACATGACCCCCAGCTGCCGTCCAACACGTACTCCCCAAAAGTTAAGTGGAAACAATGGGATGTATTCATCACCGTATGGATAAAGACATCTGTCTCAACATTCTGCCATTCTGCAGCATTAAAGGTCCGTCGCAGAAGAAAAGCTCTAGTCTTGACAAAAAGAGGAAATTATTACGAAATATGAAGTGCAAGTACCAGTCTGAAAGCAAGAACTAAGTCTAGACGAACTGACTAAGAACAGAAATGCTCAGAGAAGGTAGGAAAGAACATTTGAACTAACAAAAGAGATAGAAAAGAATACCAAGCTGTACCCAAAAGAGAGGCAGTCTAGGATGCTAGAGAAACACAAAGATGTGATAAACATCAAGCTGATGAAAGAAAAATCACAGAGCTTTGAGATAAGTGGATTAAGAAAAGGAAAAATTCAAGCTCAAGCTACACTGCAGAGATTAGAGAAAAAAACACTTCAAGCTGCTGCAGAGGAGAGGTAAAGCTTCAAGCTTGCTGAGGCTGAAAGTTAAAAAAATAGAACATGAGGAAAGAACAACAGCTGAGGATGAAGAAAACAGCGAAGATGGAACTTGGATGAAACATTGACTCGCAACTTTGGAGTTAGAGAACATTGAAAAAGGCGGAGTGGGGTCTGATGCGAGATACGGGTGTGCTCAGCAAACAACTTCGAGTACGACAAAGGAGTTTGTTAGTAGTATTAAATTGCCTCATTTCAATCCTTTAAAGGATGACGTAGCAGATTATCTAGATAGATTCCAATTTTTGTGCGATACGCATAACATAAAAAAGGAAAAATATGTTGAACAACTGATGCCATTTTTTACAGGTGACACAGTGACTACTCTTATGACAATAGACGAACATGAGAGGACTAATTATGATGTTGTGAGGGCAGCATTACTAAAGAAATACCAATTAAAACAAGAAGACTATCGTCTTCGTTTTAGGACAATGTTGCCAGAAAATGGAGTAGATTTCTCTGATTTTGTTACAAAGATACGTCGTACATTTACACGATGGGTTGAGTTGTCTCAGATTGAGAAAACATATGATGAAGGCTCTAATGGACTTATTATTGCGAGAGATAAGGTTTTGTCATCTGTTAATGATTCTTTTCTTGCATTCCTTCATGAGCGTAAGCCTAAAAAACTTAAAAGAAATGGAGGAATACTGTTCGTCAGTATTGCCACAGCACATCCCCATGCTACAGTTAGCAATTCTAAAGTGAAAGAAGGGTTGCCAGCTGCTGTTCGGCAACACCATATGACCGCCACTTATTTCGCCGTAATGTTGTGCAAAAAAATTTCCAGGGTGCTCAAACAAAATTGGAATAGGGAAGTAATCAAAAATTACTACTGCAGAAGCGGAGTAATGCCAACACATAATGGTTCTACGTCATGCCGAACGAGACAAGGATGGTAATCCAATAGTTCTCGTACCTTAAGTGATTATGTCAGGAGAAATGAATGATTAGACACTTTCGCAAGATATATTTTTAATAATTAATTCATTCAAATTTTAAGGTTAATCATTGGTAAGACGTCAAGATTTGACGATGGTGAACTTTCGAGCGCATTCAAACCGTAAAGGCATCATCCAAAATAAAACTATTGCAGGAATGAATAGTTTGAAATAATTACAGAGGGATAATGATTACACTTCTCGATACGACTAATGTACAGGGAAGATTATTGAGGACGATGGTAAATGCTAGAAACCGGACCCATTCAAGTCAGACCGGCGCAGAGTGATGATGTTTACATCTAAGACAATGATCTATGGAACAATCTCAGGAAATGGGGCAACTTGTATGGGCGAGATGGGAAGACAACTGAATAGATGTATCGCCGAAATAATTTGGTCTGGAGGCAGGGGATGAGTGTGAAGATAGTCGAATAATAAAATAGACGCCCAGGGAGTTTGTGTGGGGGATATGATACATAAGGCTCAGACACATAGATACCTAGGTTGAGGTTTAACGAGCGAAAATCGAAGACCTTACTCAACAGTTTTGCATGGCCAAAGAGATCTCTGCGCAACTAAGAGTTTGATCGAGCCACCTACGTGCATAATCACAGTTAAAGAGATGGGGGGGGAGTGGTGTGTAACAGAACTCTAGGGAATTTATCACTGGTTTGTGCTTTCGATTTTGGGAGAGCAACTTGAAATGTCCCCAACCATGCTTAAACTCATCAAATTGTTATCATGTGGTGCGTGGTTATCATCAAAGACTGTTCTACGCTAAGTTGTGGTCACCCTCTTCCTGCTCTACCTGCTACAGTTGCGCATGATGGGAGAGGATCTCTCATCTTACATAAAGGTCTAATAAATGATAGGCTAGTCCTCGCTCAGTACTTTTCGATTCGGGATGTACTACCGTCGGGGTTAGGGAGTCTCTGATAGATCCTTGCTGTGCCACTGGAAAAACAATCAAATGTGTTACATTTGGTGGTACTATGGAAAGCTATCTTACTGCTATTATTAGGATTGACACTCCTTTCTTCACAGGAGATGTCCATGCATGTCTTCTTCCTAATCCTATTGCGGATCTTATAATCGGTCGTATTCATGGGGTTAAGGAATGCACCCCGCAACAAATTTCTAGTTGGGAAGAAAGAAACATTCAAACGGTCAATGCAGTGGTGACAAGAGCTCAAGCTCTTAATCCCCCAACTTCATCTGATAATAGTAATGAAGTTGATAGCCAAGACGAGCACTTGGTGATTTCCCATGACTCGTTTGTTAAACGTCAAGAAGAAGGATCCTTCTTTGAAGAAATACTTCCTTCTTGCAAAGAAAGGGGATCCCAATCAAAATACGAATCACAAATCGTATATCACTATGAAGAATGGTATATTGGTACGAATGGTACAACACTCGGACAAGTCTATGCACTCGCAAATTCTTGTGCCTAAGTGTATGAGAGCCTTAATTCTTCGGCATGCACACGATTCTCAGTGTGCGGGACACATGGGTTTTTCCAGAACTAAAACTAGAGTCCTTGCGTCATTCTTTTGGCCATTCGTGAATAAAGACATCCGAATTTATTGCCGTTCGGCCGTTTCAGAAAATGGCTATAGACATCATTGGTCCGTTCAAAATTAAGTCAGCCAGAGGACACCAATTTATCCTCACTTGCGTGGACATGTGCACGCGTTGGCCAGAGGCTATTCCTCTGAAGAGCATATCAACTGTCGATATCGCTGATGCTCTTTGGCTCGTATTTTCTCGTCTGGGATTCCCCGGAGAAATACTGTCGGATCACGGCACTCAGTTAATTTCGGACGTTATGTCTCAGGTAATGGCTACGCTAGACATTAAAAGGTCTCTCAGTAGTATTTATCATCCAATGTCCAATGGATTGGTAGAACGTCTTAACAGGACACTAAGGACAGGGTTTTACCTGCAGTCCTCTTTGCCTATAGAGAGGTTCCCAACGAGCATACAGGGTTTTCTCCTTTCGAACTTGTCTTTGGCGCGCAACCGCGCGGGCCAATGTCCTTGTTACACGATTTGATAACTTCCGATAATATTGACGATGATACACAATCGTCATATGAATATGTTATAGCTCTTAGAGAAAAGATTATCGAATCGTGCAGGTTAGCAACTTCATCTTCCGAATTTGCGAAAGAAAAAGCTAGGCGATTTGCTAATAAGAAAAGACGCCTACGTCAACTTTGTCCTGGAGACAAAGCATATGTCTTACTGCCCTCAAGAGAGAATAGACTTCTCATTTCTTGGAAGGGTCCATACACTATAGTCTCGAAAATTTCTGATGTCGACTATATTGTCGATGTGGATGGAAGGCATAAAACCTTCCATATAAATATGCTAACAGAGTTTATTGAACGTCCAGACTATTTACAGCCTATTTTCCAGGCGACGGACGACTCTCCAGTTCAACATGGTCACATCTCATCCCTGTCCGTTATACAGGATGAGGAAACTATTTTTTCTGACGTGAACTTACCTCTTCCTGCGATTCCACTTACTTCAACGGAATCGTGGAGAGACGTTACAGTCTCTTCCAACTTGTCTTTTGAGGAACAACGTCAAGTATCCTCTACGTTACAATCATATCAGGATGTCCTTACCGACATTCCTGGACACACAGATGTCATAGAACATGACATCATACTTACTGATCGTAATCCGATCAGAGTAAGACCATACCCAATACCTATTCATTTTCAAGACAAAGTCGAGAAAGAATTGGATGAAATGATTCAACTACAAATAATTGAACCATCCACTTCAGCTTATTCTTCGTCGATAGTTATTGTTCGAAAGAAAGACAATAACATACGTCTTTGCGTTGATTATCGCAAATTAAATCAAGTTACGAAGTTCGATGCTGAACCTATGCCGTTATTAGATGATCTACTTATTAGACTTTCTAAAGCTAAATTCTTTACTAAACTAGACTTGTCGAAAGGTTATTGGCAAGTCCCATTGACGGAACACGCCAAACCTCTCACTGCTTTTTCGACACCTAGGGGTCTGTTTCAATGGAATTTTATGCCTTTCGGGCTTATGAACGCCCCAGCGACTTTCGTACGCATGATGCGACGAATTCTATCAGATCGTGCAGATGTCATTGCATATTTAGACGACATCTGTCTTTTCAGCGATACTTGGGAAGAACACTATGTGGGTCTGAAGGAATTGCTATCTACTCTACGTGAGCATAGTTTGGCTGCTAAACCCTCTAAAGCTTTTGTTGGGTTTAGTGAAATTTCCTTCCTAGGTCATCGAGTTGGTCATGGTCTGTTGAAGACAGAGGACCAAAACATTTCAAAGATATTAAATATCTCGGTTCCGAAGACAAAAAAGCAAGTGCGTAGTCTCTTGGGATTGATACAATTCTATGGAAGATTCATTGAGAATCTGTCCTCCATTATGGCACCACTTTCAACGTTATTGAAAAAAGGTCTCCTAATATGGTGCGTTGGTCCCAAGAATGCCAATCTTCATTGGATCAGGTTAAGAATTTGTTCTCATCTCATCCTATCTTAAGACTACCGACGATTGATAAGACTTTTGTCCTTCGTAGTGATGCCTCTTCCACTGGCATTGGAGCGGCACTAATGCAGGAATATTCAGGAACTCTGCATCCTGTAATGTATATTTCTAGGAAGCTGAATGCGGCAGAAAGGAATTACTCGGTTTTGGACCGTGAATTGTTGGCTATGGTTTGGTCCATTCTTAAGCTACAAAGGTTCCTTCTGGGCGCGCATTTCTTTATGGAAACCGACCAAAAAGCTCTTACGGCTATGCAAAGTAAGGATTTGAAGAGCTCGAGATCTACTCGTTATGCTATTGCTCTTCAGCCTTTCCATTTCACGGTGCGAGCTATCCGTGGTTCGGATAATGTGATGGCGGACATATTGTCTAGATGCCCACATGATTCCAGTTAAATCTTGTGTCCTAGTTTTTCCTGATATATTTTCAGACTTAGGTCTGTCCTTAATATCATAATATGTTGTAATACAAATGTATTTGGATGATGTTTAGATAATTTAACAAATTTCATTTTGTCCATCCATCAGTGATATGTTGCTAAAATAGCATTGACATTTGTATATTGCTATGATTATATTATTTAGTAATGTTTGATATATGATTGGTATTGCCAGCAACTTAGGTTTCTTGAATGGTATCCCTTAGTTTGTTTGGCTTAAAGGAAATATTTTCTCCTATGTTGGGAGATGATTTGTACCCTCTTCTATTGTACCTGATATTAGGTTCATTGTTTGCATGAGCACAGAAGTGATACTGGTGCTATCTTGCTCATAAGCATATTAAAAAAAAAAAAAAAAATTGCAATTTTTTTTACAGGGGGGTGGTAGTAATGTTGCTGTCATTTTCGACGGAGTCATCTGTCAAGTTATTTGCTTATGTTTGTATCATAAGTATAATTGTGTCTTTACCTGCGATGTCAGGTTGATTAGGGGTTGTCTTCCCTTGTTTATTCATTCATTGTGTTTGACCTTTAGGGTCAGAGGTTGTCAGTTCGGGCGTAGGCCTATGGGAAGGTTTTTAAAGCGGGAGTGAGATATACTTCCGGGAAGCCGGGAGGTCCTGTTTTTCTGAAGGGACCAAGAGTCCATTGTTTTTCGGGGAGAATCTTCGAAGTAACTGCTATGGCAGTTTTCCCCAGTGAATCTCTGTGCGTCGGGATGACGACAGAATTCCTTGTGTAGTTCTGAGGATTCATTTACCAGGTAATACCGACCTTTATGCATTATTACGCTTTTCGGTGGCAGAACATGTAAAGGATTACCTAGGGTGAACAGCAGTTCACGGATCCGCCATTTCAGAACTTATATATTTGTGCTCGAGGTAGCCATCCAAGACTGTTAGTCTTATATTGTCCAGAAATCCAGTGACGAAGATATATTGTGGGAGCCGCAGATTGGCGGAACTTCTATCTACAATAAGTATTACTGCAGGGTTGATGATAACCTATTTAACAGAAGTACACGGCCGACGTTAGGACGAGGCCTGTGCTTCCGGCTATTATACTACAGCCTGATATGTGCAATTGGCGGGAGTGCCAAGTTGCACCTGTGTGTCAAGGTAACTAAGGCATCTGACGCGTTTAGTCAGAGACGCCAAGGGCGACGCTACGAAGCCAAATGTATACCTATCGATGTCAGGTCAGCATGACCTTGTTACACTGACTGTTCCTGTTGATATTATGTGTGTTCCCGTCAATAAATGTCTTGAAACATGCCTGCAGTGTCAAATTATGAAGCAGACTCGAAAAGTCTATGAATCACGACTACATACGCAAGATTATGAGGTCTACATATATCACTAACAATTCGTGAAGATATTCCAGTCTGACCGTTTCCAGTACCGTCGGGAGGTGTGTGATTATTAGGACTCAACAGACCTTTTGTTCATATGACAAAACTATTATTAATTGTTGTAATCAACACTACAGAGATATACTCAAACAGTGGAAGGAATTATACATAAATATCTCGTCAGCGTTCTCGAGAGCACGTACGACAACAGTATTCATCAGAACGTCCTCGACTTAGAGATACCCCATTCGACATAACGTATAACAACTTGGGACATTTTATGCATACATGTGAATCCTCATATCTAGGAGAAGCATTTAGAGACACATGGACTGTGTAGAGTACTCACCATTTTGGTAACACGTATCATATCACATCATTTCACTCTACACCGGTTCATCCTTAATTAACTATTACTTAATTAACTGTAATTTTATTATCTCATCTGTGTGTTTTGTGTGAATCGTCTTTCACCATCATCACGTTCTAACCATTACTAACCCTATATGTGTGGATATTTCATTAATAAACCCAACGATCAGTTGATCATTATCAAGAGTTTGTTAATGTATCACTCGTGCTGTCGGTGTTACATATTCACCTATAGGAACCTTTCTCTACTCAGATGAGGTTGGGGGATTTTTCTTTACGGGATCTAAGGGCAGAAGCTAAGGTCGTGGGGAAACAGAACTCTTTCCATAATTTATTAGAAAACACTGTCTAGTGGAAAGCATTCGCATTCCTGTCTTCTTGTCCCTATCTCGAATAGGTCTTTTTTTCTTTCTTAACGAGCCAATTTCTAGAGACCTTATATCTCATAGACTATTCCTGGCAAAAACTACTGTCGTAGTTGCCCCAGTGACTCACCACACGACAGTGGCTTACCCAGGGTTCGAACCCCGTACCTTCCGTACGACAACTCCGCCTAGCTATCAAGCGAATCACACTGACCCCACTCACGTCTGTTGTTTTTCTGTTGTCCAAGTGTTCTACTTCTTTATTTCTTACGAGTGCCTGAAAACATACCTTTATGTTTGTCTAATATTAATTTACTGTTTACAGGCCTCGGGTTTCCCTTCCTTATGTGTTATTTATGTTTATACAATACCAGAAAGCTACCCTCTGTTCTATACTAATGTCCTTAAGTCTTCTACTATTTACTGGACCCAGTATCAAGGTCTTTGTCTTGTTTGGACTGACACATACTGTTAATAGGAGAACAACAGAAGTGATTGCGTCATTTAAGGGCTGAGTTGCCCACTGTATACTTCCGGTGTTATCTTGTGTGTTTCGTACTGATAAATAGCCAGCAAAGCATCTTTTTTTGGGGATGCCTAGCTGGCCGTGGGGTCAGTGTGATTCGCTTGATAGCTAGGCGGCGTTGTTGTACGGAAGGTACGGGGTTCGAACCCTGGGTAAGCCACTCACGTCTAGTGTTTTTCTGTTGTCCAAGTGTTCTACTTCTTTATTTCTTACGAGTGCCTGAAAACATACCTTTATGTTTGTCTAATATTAATTTACTGTTTACAGGCCTCGGGTTTCCCTTCCTTATGTGTTATTTATGTTTATTCCTGTAGAACCTTACCAGGAATCTTTCCAGATCTGCATTTTGCCAGAAAACGGCTCACTTTTATGTTTCACGCCTCAGAGACTTGTAGCCCTGATAGTCATGGCAGAATTTCCACTGAATTCAATAGGATCAGCGGATAGTGCCACCCTCTGGCTTCAGGAGCGGACTTAGATGCCAAAGTAATATATATATATATATATATATATATATATATATATATATATATATATATATATATATATATATATATATATATATATATATATAATATATATATTATATATATATATATATATATATATATATATATATATATATATATATATATATATATATATATATATATATATATAATTATAAGATATATATATATATATTTATATATATATATATTATATATAATATATATATATATATATATATATATATATATATATATATATAATATTCAACTCGATGAAGTCCTCGATTTGGTCAAGACGTTTGACCTTGATGTTATAATGGCCGGCGTTGTCAATCAAAGGCCATATCGATGCTTACTGGATGTTGATGTATTTTCTGCGATGAAACCATGTTTCCATGAATTGTTACTACTTACCTGTGATGTCTGATGTCCAAGTTTCGTGCTAAATAAATTATGTCGACAATGTTCCCTACGGGTCCGGCCTGCTTGTCTTACCAGCTGGTCAGCTTTATGACCCTGTCGTTGTTGTTGCATTTG